>CM051532.1:90815371-91148884 GCA_028022735.1 Gypaetus barbatus
GCCTTGCATTTTCTATCCCTTAATGACACTAAGAAGGGGCACTTTTCCCCTAATGCCTTGGGATGCGTTGCCTGGAGAAAGCTGGATGCACGGATACGGGCTACTCTCTGCTCGGAGCACAGGGCCGGATTCTGGATGGGTTGTGCCGGGGTGGGCTTGGGCAGCCCCTCCGCAGCTCTCCACGCCGGGGACGTGAGAGCTCACCTGGGATGCAGCAGCCGGCACATCCGCATCTCCATGCTGCTGCTTGACGTGTTAATGAAAATATTCTACAGGCTAATTAAAGTCATTTAACACTAACCGTGTCCATGGATTAATTAGAAAAAAGCAGAAATGGCATTGGGCTGGAGCCCAAGCAGCTCCCGGCGAGGCAGAGCAGGCACATGGCTCCCTGGAGGGAGGAGGCGAATTCCCCGGGCTGGAGAGAGCCGGGGCAGGGGGAAGCACCCTCCTCATCCTCGCCTGAGCATGGGTGTCTCCAAAATTCCCCCCGTGTCCTTTCAGGTGCGGGGCTGGCTCCAAAGGGACAGCAAGGTGACCAGGAGCACGGCGGGATGCTGGCGGGCAGCTCTGTGACCACCAAGGGGAGGACATGCTCATCCACGGCGGCTGCCGATGGGCACCGGCTTCTTCAGCTCCTGCTCCGGGCCGGGGAGCGCCGGCGATGGCACGCATTGGTCTGGGCCTCCCCCCGGCACGGAGTGGCTATCCTGCTTCTCCCTGCCTGAGCCTGGGCGAGCACCCCTCTCCCCTGGGCAATCCCCCATTTATCCTGGGTGATCCCCCCTCCCTGGGGCAGGGGCCAGAGGCAAGAAAGCAAGAAGACCTCTACTCCCCAGCATGGAGGTGGGCCATTCTGGCTTCCCTGCAAGAGGCAGCAATAGCCTCCCGCCTCTAAGACTGCCGAAAACCAGGATCAGATGCTGGGAAAGTAACGTAAGAGCCTAAAAGAGGCTTTTTTTGCTCCGGCAGGATTTCTCAGGGGCGCAGCCTGATCAGCGGACCCACTTATGGGGACGCTTGGCTGCAGCTCTCCAGCTGTGATGACATCGTGTCTCTTCCTATCTCATCACGCTGTTTGCACCACTCTCTTCTCGCAGAGGAGCGGAGATGAATCATTCTTCCCCCCCTGAACATTCACAGGCATGAAAAAACCCTTCCTCAGCGGCCCCTTCCTTCGTGCCCCCGCTTTGCTCTCCCCTCCTGTGGTGGGCTCCCATCGCGTCCAGGGGTCCCAGCAGAGAGCAAAGTTGGGAGCAGCTGGCGGGGCAAGGCTTCCTAATCTTGAAACCGAGATATAATCCAGTGAAGGGATGGAAAGGATCCATTCTGCTGTCCCAACCACCAACACAACACAAATGTCAGCCAAGAAAGAGCCACAAGATGCTGCTGGTTGGGAATCCACCAACAAAACATTAGATGGAGCAATTAGACCATGAACTGCCCTAAGTCCCGGGAGCTGCTCCTGGATAACGGCTGCAGGGAAAATCACACAAAAGTACCCAAAATGCTCTGATTGTTGCAAATGTTGGATTTGTCTCTGCCTGACCTGATGGACACAGAGGAGCCTGGTGGGACAGGAGTGGCTGGTGGTGACCATCCAGTCTCCAGGCCACATCCAGATCGGACCAGCACACTGCATGGAGCCATGCAATACCCTCCAGATCTAAGGGGTCTTGTAAAACCCTGTGGTCACCCAGCTCTTGCAACGACCGAGGAAACCTCCCAGCCATGAACGGCAAGGGACCGGGGCGGGGGGTGATGCCTGAGTGTGCAGAGAGCCTGAAACCCTGACCCAAGGGGACCTGCACCCCGCTAGTGAGAGGAGGAAGCCGGGCACCGAGCCTGGCACTGCCATCCCCAGGCACAGTGGTGGCTGGGGAGGGACGGGTGGCGGGGGGGAGCCGGGAGGGTACAACTGGGAGTTTGCTGCAGGGAAGGAAATGCTGTGAAAAGCACGGAAAGGGATTAAAAAAGACAGAGATGAAGGAGAGAGATGGGAAAAAAAGGATGCAGGAAGGAGAAGAGAAGAGGAGAAGAGACAGCCATGGCCTACAGGGTGTGAATTTTCTCACTGAGTGATGAAGGCAGCAATGAGGCACCAAACAAGCAGTAAATAAGCAGACATTAGTCCCTACGGAGAGGCTGCACCCTCCCGGCCCCGGGCTACAGCAGCCAGCACCCCGCTCGGCACAGCCCTCTGCCCCGTGCTGCCGCCGGACGCACCGGCTGCCCGTCCCTTCCCACGCCTGCCGGGGAGCCAAAGGTCTTCCTCCAGCACAGCACGGCCAAGCCCACCCGTGTCCCTCCCAGCTCTGTGGAGGTGACACTGGGATCAGGGCTTTGGCTGGGACCCCAGGAAGACAGACACCCGTGCAGCATCCAGTTCACCGGGGTGCTTTGCTCCTAACCGCGGCACAGCCGTGCCAGCCACCGGCACCTCCTTGCACGTATCCCACAGGCAGAAACCTGCTTCTTACCAAAAAAAACCCTGCTCTGCCACCAAAAGAGCCAAAAGCAACTATTTTTTGTGCTCTGCTCCCCCTCGCAGGACCGTGCAGTGGCCACACAGCGAGTGCCGAAGCACCACCGAGCCACAGGGTCTCCCCAAAATCAGACACCCTCGGCACACGAGGGGAGAGTGGAGCCAGGGGCCTGGCTGCTCACAGCTGGGACGGGTTTGTTCCACAAGAGGTTTGGAAAAATTGAAATTATTTCCTATCTGAAGCGATGAAAGCTGTCTCCAAATGCACCTTTTACTGGCCAGAGAAGGGGCAGAGTGGGCTGGCGGAGTCATTTCTGTAGGTCCCAGCTGTGCTGCTTTGCACTGCATTCTTCATTAATTTTATTATTATGACTATTTCTGTATAAATTTTTAAGCCAAAACCATCACAAACCTGGCAGATGCACTTTTTGCTTAGCAGACATCAACACCAACTTCCCAGTAACGCGCAACCTCTCCCGCCTCTGCTCGCCCAGGCTGTGCCGTGCCGCCCAGCTCTCTCCGCACCAGGCACACCTCGGCAGAGGAGAACTGGGAAAAATCCCTCCCCGCCGGTGAAGCTCTGCACGGGGGTGATGGAGAAATCCAGGAAAATCCATCCCACGCGGTGATGGAGAAGAAATGCCCAGGCCATGCCGCAGCCCGGGGGTCCCCCGGTCCGCAGGGACAGTCCCCAGTGGTATCCCCACCGCGCTGGGAGCAGGGGAGCGAAGCCACAGAGGCTGCAGAGAGGGGGGAACGGCGGGGTGCAGGATCCCTGCAGGATCCATCCAGCTCATAGACAGCGAAACGCCTGATCCCGACAGCACCCACGATGACGCCCGACCCCGCTCGCCCACCCTACACTGTGGGTGCTGCCGTAAGGACCTCGGGTCCCCGCTGACACCCTCCTGCTCTTTTCTCTTCCCCGCTTTGCCGGACCCTCCCGGGGGAGCCGGGGGACGCTGCCCACGGGGGAGCAGCATGGCGGCCGGGGGGGGTCCCTATGGACCCCGCTCAGGGCTGCCCCTCGCCCCCCCCATAACCCTAAACTGACCGCTCCTCTGGCTCAAGAGGAAGGGCTGGAGGAGAACCATTACCCGCAGCACCACGCACGCTTGCCCCCCGGCCGCGCTCAGCCCCGGCTCCCGACCGAAACACTGGCCAAGCACCCCACCGCCCCAGCAAGCGCCGAGCCCCTCCGCCCGGGTTTGGGACAGTGGGCTCGGCTGAGCCCCAGCTTTCCCCCAGGAGAGCTCTCGCCCACCCCAACCCCACTTTCTGCCCACTCTGCCTCCCCCCACCGCCCTCGCCATGCCGGTGGCCGGCGCGCCTGTCCCCATGTGGCCATGCCACGGTGCCACGGGGATGTCCCCGCCACGGAGAAGCCACCATGACCCTTACCTGGGTCTCGGAGAGGTTGAGCTGCCGGGCTAGCTCCGTCCTCTCCCTGCCCACCACGTACTGGCAGCGCTGGAACTCCAGCTCCAGGCGATAGAGCTGCTCCGCAGTGAAGGACGTCCGTGTCCGCTTGGGCCGGTCCAGGTCCAGGCCCTTGGGAAGCACGATCTCCCGGATCGTCCCTTTGGCATCTGGGAGGGAAGCGGGGAGAAGGGCAGTCAGGAAAAAAGCTGGGCTGGGGGGGAAAGGCACTGGGGAAACTGGTTCCAAATAGACCTTACTGGGAGCGGGGGGGAAGCGGAATTAAACACCGGCTGCACCGTCGAGCAACAGGGCTCGCTGCAGGAGGAACTGTGAAAATCCCCCAAGCTGTGGCTAAAAGAAGCGACAACCCATAGTTCGGTTGTCCCCTCTGGCCCCAAATGCTGCAAGTGTATAAACCTCCAGGGAACAGTAACAAAGTCTTCCTAATTTTTTTTTTTTTTTTAAGCGATAAATAGAAACCAAAAAGTCTTTAAGGAAAACAGAGCGTTTAATCACAGAAATCATAGTTTCTGAAAGCCAGAACAGAAAATAGTTCTACACCAAGAAAGAGTTCAAATTAAAGATTATTTAATTAAAAATATATTTTGGTTTTTTATTTCTGTCCTTCCTTGGGAATACTGGAAAAATTTTCTCTCTATGACCATTCCCTTTTTTCCAGAACTATTCTCACTGAAGGAATATTCTCTTGAAAAGTAGCAGCTCCTACTTTGGGGCAATTCTCTATTAAAGGACAAGTTTTGGAAGTGCCACATGCCCCAGGCTGCTCACGGCAGCAGATTTTACGAGGCCGGGGCTATCGCTGCCCACGGCCTGACGTCGGGAAACAAAAGCCGGAGGGTTTAGCTCCCGCATTAGCCCCGCACAGCCCCTTCCATGCCATGGGATGCCATTTGCAGCCCTTCCGAAGGAGCCATGGCTTTACTTTCCACTGACAAAGGACGAGCTCTCCCAGAAAAATCCACGGAGCCCCGAGGTGCCAGGAAGCCTGTCCCAGCTCCGTGGGCTGGCACATGCCCCGATGGGCTCTGTGTGTCTGGGGTGCGCCAGGTATTAAAAAAAGAGCCTTGGAAATTGCCCACCGGCTTCCTGCCAGACCCCAAACCCCTCGTGCTCCTTGTCCCCCGGTGCTGGCTTTCCTTAAGCACCAGTAACACCAGCGGAGAGCGCGGTTTGGGTGAGCCCAGGCTGCAGAGCTCCCTGTTTCTGCGCAGTGGCTTTCTTGCAGGTTAAAAACCAGCCACAAAAGCCACACCGGGCAAGCAGCCCCGAGCCTGGAGGGACCCAGGGTCCCCAGCAGCCCTGACTGGAGGTAAATTTCTTTCTCTCTTTCTGGCTGACTCAGGCATGAAAGGATTATAAAATCCGTGGGGCAGGAAGGGGGAAAATAGTGAGGAGCAGCCTGGGAAGGGGTGATGGAGCTGGCATGGGGACGGCGGGAGCGGGGAGCGAGCACAGACTTGGGAAAGGGACTCCAATCCCGAAGCTGGTTTCCCACCGCTACGTTGTGGTACGTGGCAGAGGTGCCGTCCCGGCACAGCCAGCCTGCTCCAGACTGGAGCACGGCACTGCGGGAGGCACTGGGGCCACAGAGGGCTTGGGGAGAGCCAGGGTGGGAGAGGGTCCGGTGGGACCATGAGCATGGGCTCTGATCTGCACCCCCAAACTCCACGGGTGGGCTGTCGGAAAGGAAAGGCGTTGTAGGTGGATTGGAGGTATCTCTGGTAGGGTATCTCTGTCGGGATCGGGATGCCAGCCTGGGAACCATTTTGTGAAGGAAAGAGCATTTGCAGGGATGATGCCCGGACCACGTCCGCACTCCCACATCCACGCTGCGGTCCCCCTACACAACAGCCGGGGCTGCCAGCAAGGAACAGCTAACAGAGACGCTCGTGCTTTCCAACCGCAGCTGCGAGTATCTGCCCCTCCGCCCTCGCCACTCTGTACGGCGCTGCCGGCATTATTACGGGTATTATTTATTGTTATTTCCCCCTGGCAGCTGGGGCACGGGGTGGGGGGAGTGGGCTGGGCACAGCGCCGGAGGGAAGGGAAGGGGGCACAGCCTGTGCTGCCAGCTCGGCAGGGGAGAGGCAAAGCCCCTCGCCCCAGCCCCTCGCCCCCCCCCCACGGCACAGCAGCCCTATTACACACTGCAGACCTTCTCTGCTGCCTGTCCAGGCAGGTTTCGGGGGGTCCACAGCCATCCCCCCATGCCAGGAAGGGCACAACACCATCCTGCCTGAGGAACCCCCTCCTGAGAGCCTTCCCCCATCAGCCGCTGGATCCCAGACCCCCAACACCCTCCAGATCCTGCCGTGGCTGCCCAGGGTTTTCCAGCAGCCCCCGGCCTCTCCGGCAGGGCTGTGGTGACAAGTTCCGTTCTTGGGGACTGGGCTACACCTGATGGCAGCACAGCCAGGACAAGGTCTGGGACTGAAATCCCCCCGAAAGAGTTCTGGTGCCATGGGAATCAATCTCTCCTCTGCCTTAGCAGCTAAATATGACGAGGCAAGGACGGGCAGGCACGGCCGGGGAGCAGGAGGGAAGGCGAGCGGGCAGCAGCTTTGGGGCACCGACCCCCCGAGCTTGTAAACAGTGATTTTACAGCCCTGCAGTGCAGCACAGCAGGCCAGGAGGGACGCATCCTGCACACCAACAGACGCAGCGGAGTCAGGCAGATGCAGATGCCCCCGTACGCCCAGGGACGCACCGTGAACACCCGTGTGCGTGAAGGACACCTCTCCCCTGCACGGGGACACATCGCGCACACCGTGTACATGGGGGTTTCTGCACCCACACGGCTGCCAGGACATTTCTGGGGTGCACACCCGCCCGGCCAGCCCCGAACACGTACACCCACCCCTCTCCGTGCCAGGGGCTGGTGTGGCCATGGTGGCACACACACCTCGGGGCACACTTTGGGGGGGGGGGCCACAGGAGCCCGCAGCCCTTCTCAGTGTACCCCAAACAGCACCAGGGTCCCCCCCCCCAGAGCTCCCCGCATCCGCCTGCGTCCCCCCGGGCACAGCGCTGGGGCAGCCCCCGGGAGGAAGGGGGGTGAGCACCCCGGGATCTGCACCCCCCCCCCCCTCTTCCAGCCACCCCCGGGGCTGCAGCCCCCACGCTGCCAGCGGGACCGGCTCCCGAGCGGCCCGCCTTCTCCGGCGAGTCCTTGTCCCGTTAATCCCCGCTAAGGACCGACCCGCTGCCGGCCCGCACCCCCCGGCCGTGCCCGCGTCCAACGGCACCCGCCAGCCCTGCCGCCTCGACGAGACGGGGATGGGCGGGCGGGCAGGGCCGCCCCCGCGGGCAAAGCCCCCCTTTCCCCGCGCCCCGCCGCTGCGGCTGGAGGCTCCGTCCCGTACGATCGGTCCCCGGTACCGGGACCGAGCCCGGCCGAGCCCCCGGGAGAGCCCCGGACCGGGGAGCAACCCCCTCCTCCTCCGCTCCGCTCCCGGCGGTCCCAGGGCACGGAGGACCCCCGCCGCTTCCCAACCGGCTCCCGCCGACGGGGGGAGGCTCCTCCACCCCCCCACCCCCTGAGAGCCCCGTTCCCACCAAAGCCACCGTGGGCGAGCCCCGGGGATGGGCCGGAGCGGGAGGCAGCCCCGGGACGGGGGGGGAAGAGCCCCGTTCCCCAGGGCAGGCACGGGGATGGGGGAGAGCGGTCCCTGCGGCACCGGCTGCCGGTTCACCCCGCGCCTGGGGGGGGTTCACAAAAAGGTAAAAATATATTTATTAAGAAAAATTAAAATCTAAACCCCACCACCACCACTTTGCGGGAAAAACAACCTGGAGGCTTGGTTGGCACCGACCCCTTCCCCGGGAACGGGCCCTCGGCCGGGGCAGGGCTGGGAGCCGGGCGGGCCCGTGGCCCCGCAGACCGGCTCTGCCCCCCGCACCTCCCTGTGTGCCCCCCACCCGCTTTATTTCGGTTCCATTCCCGTTTATTTCCTCCGTTTCTCCCCGCCACCATTTTGTCCGCGCCGTGGCGGCTGCGGCAAGATGGTGAGACCGGCCGCCGCCGGGCGAGGGTCCCCGGGGCCGGCAGAAGCGGGGACCCTGGCCCGGGGTTGGGGACCGACAACCCCCCCCCCACCACTCCCCAGTCCCGCTCCCAGCCCCGGCCCCGTCGTGGCGGCCCCGGTAAGACCGAGGCCGGGCGGAGGAGAGGCCTGACCCCGGCCTGACCCCGGCGGGGGCTGCGGCCTCGGCGACCACCGAGGAGGACCCGGGGGCAATCCCGGGGGTACCGCTCCCGAGCGCTGCCCGTTCCCCCGCCGAGGTGCCCGGGGAAAAGCTCGGGCTGCGACGGTTGGGCTGTCGGCGACAGGCGCCTATCGCGACAGCCGGGAAAGAGGCTTAGGGTGGGCGGCGGGGCGGGCATCTTTGCAACCCGGCCGGCAATCGCTCCGCAGCCTGCGGGCGAGCCGGGATGCCCGAGCCGAGCTCGAACGGTGCCAGGCCCAGCTCACGGCGAACGAGCAGGGACCGGGATGGGGCCCCGCCGCCCCCGGGCCAGCGGGGAGGGAGGACACGGCCGAGCCGGGGCCGAGGGTCCGGTCCCCACCGCCCTGCCCTGCCCGAACGCGGGGCTTGAGGCCGGGGGGCCGCGGAGCTTCTCCGGGCTCCGGTTTGGCGGACGGGCCGGGGCGGGGGGGGGGTGACACAGGCTGAGCATCCCCAGCGCGGCCCCGGGATGGAGCCGCGCTGCTGCCCCCGGAGCCCCGAGCCGGGGAGCGCTCGGCACCTGCCCGCCTGCCGCATCCTCGCCGACATCCCTCCCTCCCCCCCCCACCCCGAACTTTTCGGGGTTTGCCATAAAACACACGCTGGTCCCGGCGAGCGCCGGGGCCGGCGGTGGGCTGAACGCGATTGCATCCCGGGGCTCCGGGTCCCGCCGTTCCCCGGGCCGGGGCCGCCGCGTTCCGCCCCCCCCCCCCCAGCCCCGGCCGAGCGAGTGATATTATAAAGAAGGGAAAAAAAAAACCAAACCGAACCCAAACACCAAACCACAACCAAATAGCCCCTGACTCGCCGCCGCTCCATGACGCTTTTCTCCTGCGACAACGCTTTAAAAGCAAAGCTGATGCTTTCCCCCCTCTCCCGCTGCCTGCGCGTCCCCCCGGCGGGGCTCGGCCGGCCCGGGGGAGGACGGGAGACGGGGGGGGGGGGGGTATGGTATCGTTCCGTGACCCCGCGGTTGCTCCCCGGGACCCCCCGCTCGGCCCCGCAGCTCCCGGCCGAGCCCGGCCCTTCGGCCGCAAACCGAGGCGGGCACGCACGGCCAGCCCGGCCCCGCTCCCGGGAACCGCACGGCTGAGCGGGCGGGGGGGAACCGGGCCCGGTCCCCGCCGCACGGAGCGGAACCGGGGAAAACGGCGGTGGCGGAGCGGGGAGTGGGGGGGCCGGGGGGGCCGGGAGGCCGGAGCCCGCAGCCCGGGAGCGGCCGGGGATGCGCTGGGAGCGGTGCCGGGGCGGCGGCGGGAGGGCGGTTGGGGGGGGAGCATGCCCCATCCCGCTGCCACCCGGTCCCGGGGCGAGGAGCGGGGACCCGGCCGGCGGGGACCAAGTGCCCCCCCGGTGGGGGAAACGGAGAAGGAGAGGGGTGGGGGGGCCGGGGCCCGGGGACCCTGCCCGTACCTCGCACCAGGATGCGGCGGCAGTAGTCCGCCTCGCCGGTTCCCGACGGGCTCTCGCTGTCCGGGGCGCACTCCTTGGAGGAACCGGGGCTGACCGCCGACGTTCCCGGGATGTCCTTGAAGCCACCGCCGCCTCCACCTCCACCGCCTCCTCCTCCTCCTCCTCCTCCTCCTCCGCCGCCGCCGCCGCCGCCGCCGCCGCGCAGAGCGCTCTCCAGCTCCGCCCGGGTCGGCGCCTTCTCCCGGGCCCTCCCGGTGGCCCCGGGCTCGGCCAGCAGCACGGGGCTCCTGCCAGGCTCGGCCCCTCCATCGCTCATCCCTGCGGGCGCCGCGGCGGGATCAAACATTGGGAGAGAGAGAGAGAGACAGACAGAGAGAGGGAGAGAGGAGGCAAGACTAGGCGGGGGGAGGAGGGGAGTCCCCCCCACCTTCCCCAGACCCCCGCCCCTCCCCGGCCCCCCCCATCCCACCCTACCCCCCCGGGGGCTCAGCGCCCTGGCAGAGCCGGGGGCACCGCGCCCCAGCTCACCCCCATGGCCGGAGACCGCCGGGGGCCGTCGTTCTCCCGCCTCTCCGCGGCGGAGCCGGCCCTCTCCCACCCGGGGGGCTGGCATTTAAAGCGCACACCCCCACCCCACCACCACCACCACCCACCCACCCACCCACCCTTTCCCCGCTCCACCGACCGGGGATGGTGCGGGGGGTGGGGGTGGGGGATGTGGGGGGGCGGTGGCACCCATCGGGGCGTCCCGAGAGGGTGCGGGGTGGGGGGCAAAAAAAGAGTTAAAAACTTTGACAAGCGGCTGAGGCCCCCCCGGAACCCACCCCCCCAGCTCCACCTCCCGCAGCACCTCGCTCCGGGCAAACTTCAGGCGCTCCGGCCGCAGCCCCTGCCCTTCCATGGAGAGCCGGTCCCGGTCCCGGTCCCGGTCGCGGTCGCGGTCCCGGTCCCGGTCCCGGTCGCGGTCCCGGTCGGGAAGAACGGGCGAAGGAACCGCCGGTGCCCGGGCTCGCCGCGCTGCGCTGGGATTCGCGTGCGGGGAAATCAATATGGGAATAAAGGGGGGGGGGGGGGCGGTGGGTGAATATGATTATTATTTTGGGGGGGGGGGCGGGCGGAGGGGAAGGGGAGGCCGAGGGGAGGGAGCTGCGGAGGAAGCGGCCGGGGGTGGGACAGGGAAGAAGCCGGGGGCCCGTATTCCTGCGGCCCGGCCCTCCCCCGCTCCGCCGCGCTCCTCTGCGCATCCCTCGGCCGCCGCCGGGGCCGAGAGCCGGTGACCGGGAGCCGGCGATCGCAGCCCCCGCGGCGGCGGGGAGAGGGTCGGGAAGGTGGAGGTGTGGGGGGGGGGTGGTGAGGAAAAAGAGGGATTTTTAAATTAACGGCCCGGTAGAGACGCAATTTCCTGCTCTCCCGGTCCGTGATACCGATTGGTAAACAAAGAATCCCTCGGCGGCGGCTGCCCGGCCCCGGGAGTGCGGGCAGGGCATGGGGGGGTCGGCTCCCCCTCCCGCGGCGGGGGTGCCCTCTCCTCGGGGGGCTTCACCCGCAGGGACCCCCGCCTCGGCGGAGAAGGGCCAGCCGAGATGGAAACGAATAAAGCAATAACCCGGCCCCGGCCCCCGCCCGGCACTGCTTACCCCCCCCCCCCCGGGCTGCCCGCACCCCTCCGGACCGGGCGGGGGGGCTCCGGCCCCTCTCCCCCACGTTGCCCCGCAGCCCGGTAGTCCGAGGGTCTCCGGTGCTACCGGAGTTACCCCACCGTCTCCCCGGGATCGGGCAGCGGGGGAGCCCCGACACCCCCCCACCCCTGCTCCGGCACAGCCGCTCCCGGCAGCCGCGGCCCCCCCCGGGCCGGCACCGGCTCCGGTACCGAGGCGAGGGGCTCCCCGTGCCCAGCCGGGGCGGACGGGCGGCCTCCCAGGCCGGGGGTCCCGGGCAGCCCCCCCCTCCCCGCTCTCCACGGTGGGCTCCGTTCCGCCGCTCTCTGCAACGGGGCAAAACCCGGCGGAAAAGCGGCGGCGATGCTTCAGCTGGGGGGAGCGGGCGGGGGCGGCGGCACCCCTCTTCCTTTCGCCCTGAATCCCCTCAAATCGAAGCGGTTGGAATGACGGTGGATTAAAAATAAATAAATTAACTGTTAATCCAATTGCCGAGAGCCCAGCATCCCCGAGAGCTCGATCCCCGGCGACCGGGACACACCGGGGCTCCAAACCCCCCGACACCCACCCGGGCTCGGCCGTTCCCGCGGCCCGGTGCTGTCCCGGAGGGGTCTCGGTCCGGCCCGGTTCCCCGGGGAGAGAGGGAACGCGGCCGAGGCAGGAGACGCCCGGCACGGGGACGAGGAGTTCAAGGCCTCCAAATTTGCCCTTGGGCTGGGGTGGGCCCCGAGTGTCGGTGTCTGCGGCAGCCTGTGCCCGTCCCTGAATTAACCGAAAGAGCGCGGAGCAAATAAAAATAGATTAAGGGAAAAAAACCAACAAAACAAGACAATAAAAGAAAAGGAAAAAAAGAAAAGGGGAAAATGAAGAGTTTAAAAGAAGAGGAAGAAAAGAAAAGGAAGAAAGAAAAGGAAAAAAGAAAAGGAAAAAGAAAAGGAAAAAAGAAGAGGAAAGGAAAAAAGAAAAGGAAAGGGAAAAATAAAAGAAAAGGAAAAAATAAAAGAAGAGGAAAAAAGAAAAAGATAAAAGAAAAGGGAAAATAAAAGAAAAAAAGGAAAATAGAGGAAAAAAGAAAATAAAGCAAACGAAAAAGGCAGAGCAGGGCGAGAGCGGGGAGCCGGGACGCGGAGCAAGGGCCGAGCCGGCTCGGCGGAGGGCCGGTGCCCCCCGGCCCGTACCCTCGGCTCTGGGGGGGGGGCCCGGAGGAGCCAGCGGGGCCCGGCGGCGAGATGGAGCCGCCGGTTCGGGGTAGGAGCTGGCGACGGTAACCGGTTCCCCGCTCCGGGAGCTGCGGTAAGGCCGGGCCGGGGCCGAGCAGCCCGTTTCCGTTCTCCCCCGCCACCGGACCCGGTTTATGTCGTGACATTGGCAAAAAAAAAAAAAAAAAAAAAAATCATAACGAACACCGAGAAGAACAATCCCGACCCAAACCCTCCTTTCCTGCCTCCCTCCCTGCGGAGGCGATGCCCGGCGGAAGGGCTCCGGGCCGGTCTCCAGCCGGGAAGGCGGAGGGCAGCCGCCGCCCGGGAGCTGCTGTAACGAAATAACCCCCCCCCGTCCGCCGAGCACCGGCACCGGGCGGCAGCCCGGGCCCCGGTACAACCGGGCGAGGAGCGGCCCCGCAGCCCGCTCAGCCCCCAGACCCCGCCGCCCCCCCCTCCCGCCTCCTTATTCCCATTTTTCTCTTTACTATAGATCCCTACTCCCATTTTTCTCTTTATTATACATCTCTGGTCCCATTTTTCTCTTTATTATACACCTCTAGTCCCGCTTTTCTCCTTATCGCTGCGGTTAGCATTAGTAACAACGATCCGAGGTTTACTCCGGGTGGGTCTGAGCTTGCGGGGGGAGCAGAGGAAGGATCCGCGCTCCTCCGCGGGCTGCGCAGGGTGGAGCGGAGCCGCGGCAGCCTCTGCCTGACCTGCCTTATCCTAATAAATAATAATAATAACAGCAATAAAAAAAATATGCTGCTTATTCTTATTATGTCGTTATTATTGTTGTTGTTGGTGTTATTACTATTATTATTGCTATTTTTGCTATTTTTTCCCTCTCTCTGGGGCCGTGCGGAGCAGGACCCACCCGGGGAAGCCCGGCCCTGGGGGGGGGGCCGCGCTCGCCCGCATCAGCCCCGTTTTCAGCGGCCCCTCGCTGGCTCCCGACACCGCCGCTCGCCCGCTGCCACCCCCGCCGAGCCGCCCCCCCCCCCCCCCAGCCGCTCCCCCCCTTTATATACCCCCCCAATATTCCTTCATTTTGCCGTTTTCTACCCTGGCGAAGGGGCCCGATGGGCTGCCCGGAGCCCCCCGGCACCCCCGGCTCGCTGGAGATGAAGGTAACGGAAGGCCGGCTGCGTGCCCCCCCCGCGACCACCCCCCCCCGGTTCGGCAGGATTCAGCTCGGCTTAGCTGGGCTGGGCTCGGCTCCGTGCGGCCGCGTTTCTCCGGGCCCACGCCGGCGGCCTGCAGGCCCGTGGGCCCCGGCTGCGGTGAGGGGCGGGAGGGGGAAATACGGGGAGGGGGGGGGTGCGGGGACACGGGTAAGTGTGCACGGACACGGGGGGAGTGTGCGGGGACACGGGGGGAGTGTGCGGGGACACAGGTAAGCACGCACGGACACAGGGGGAGTGTGCGGGGACACGGGGGGAGTGTGCACGGGCACGGGGAGCCGTGTGAAAACACGGGGGGAGTGTGCAGGGACATGGGTGACTGTGCACGGACACGAGGGAACTGTGCACGGACGCGGGGGAGCCGTGGGTGAACAGGGGAGAAATGTGCATGGATAGAGTGTAACCGTGTGGGGACAGTGCAGGTGTGCATGGACCCGGTGTGAGTGTGCACGGACATGCCGTAACGGTGCGCAGACACGGGTGGGTGTGCACGGGCTCATTGTAGCCGTGCACAGACACGGGTGGGTGTGCATGGACACAGCGTAACCGTGCGCGGACACGAGTGGGTGTGCACGGGCACATGGTAACGATGCACGGACACAAGTGGACGTGCACGGACACATGGTAACGATGCACGGACACGGGTGGGTGTGCACGGGCACAGCGTCACCGCCAGCAGATGAAGGCGTAGGCGGGCAGGGTGCCCTGCCGGGGTGCACAGCCCGCAGGGTCCCCGCGGGGCCGCACCTCAGGGTGCACCCCTTCGCAGCGCCGCGTTTTGCCACGGCCGGGGGTGGGTCGCTGCCCCGAGGACCCCCCCGGGATTCCCACCCGCCCCCCCGCCGACCCCGGCCGGGCCCCGCGGCTGCTCCCCGGGACAAGCGGGGACCGGGCGGCCTCGGCGGCTGCGCCCGCCCCGGGGCTCCGGGACCCCGCCGAGGGCGGAGGAGGGCGGAGGAGCGCTGGGGGTCCCGGGGGCACCCCCCTCGTCCCGGGGCCCTCCCGGGGGTGCCCAGCCCCGACGTGCTCCCCCGCCTCCGGGCCCCCGGCAGCGCTGATTTCGTTAGCGGAGCCGGCTCTCCCGGGGAGTCCAGGGCGGCCCCGGCAGCGGGCGGGCGGGGGACACCCTTCCGCGGGTGGGGGACACCCCTCCGCGGGCAGTGGCCGCCCCCACGCCCCGCCGGGCTCCCCCGCGGGTGGGTGCTCTCCCCCCGGCCCGGCCCGCCCGGCCCCACCGCGGCCGCTCGGATAAAACGAAATCAAACGAAATCAAACGAAATCAGGGTGGGCCGGTACCGCAGCCCCCCCGGCACGGCTGCTCCGACACCCCCCCAGTGACTGAGCCCGCCGGGAACGGGGGGGGCCCGGCCGGTACCCCGGCCCGGCCGTCAGCACCTCCTCCCCCGGGGCCCCCCAGCCCAAACGAGTCCGCAGCGGCGGGGCCACCTCCACAGGGGGAACGGTGGGGTCCAGGGACCCCAGACCCTTCTCCGCTCCTGGGATCCTCTCCCCCAGCATCCCACTTTCTGGGATCCCCTCTCCCACCTCATCTCTGCGATCCCTGCTTCTGGGGTGCCCACTTCAGGGATCCCAGCTCCAGGGGACCCTGTTCCTGGGATCTCTGCCCCAGGATCCCTGCTCCCGGCATCCCTGCTCCGGGCAGTCCTGCTTTCGGCATGGCGGTGCGGTGGTCCCGGCAGAGGCCTGGCCCCGGAGAGCCCCCTAGCCCGGCGCTGCCCCAGTCCCAGCCCCAAGCATCCTGCCAGCTCCAGCTCTGGATAATTAAAAAAATTAATTACTGGGGAGGGGGGCAAGTGAAGAGCTCAGACACGAGGCAGAGTGGGGAGTGAAAGAAATAGTGCTAGCACCCACACCACCACCCCCAGGTCCTCACGGGGCAGGGTGGACCCCCCAGAGCAGAGCTTGGGGGAAGGGGGTGCGATGCCTTGGCAGTGTCCCCCAGCACCCCCAGCTCCACCACAGGCAGAGGCTGTGTTATCGGTGCCTCAGTTTACCCTCTCCAGGTGTGCACAGGACCCGTGGGAAAGGTGGCACGGCTGCAGCCACCCCCAGCTCCAGCTGCGTCCCACTGCTGGGGACCCTGGCACAGCCAGTGCCATCCCCTCCGCGAAGGCTGGAGGCACACAGGTGTCCGCAGACCAGTGTCTTCAGTGGAAACGTCCACAGAGAGCCCAGACCAACAAGGGACACGGAGCCACAAGCTGTGAAGAGCCACCCGGGCACTGGGATGGCACCCAAAAGGGGAGGGGAGGAGGAGGAGGAGGGCCAACAGACCCTGGGGCTCGGCTGCGCCGAAGCACAGTGGCAGATTATTCTGCACCATGAGATGTTGCTCAGCGTTCGCTGGCTGTGGTTTCTGGTTTGCGTGCAGCCCTGCACATCACTCCCTGCCCTCCGGCTGCTCCCAGCCTGGGGGTCTCGCCTGCCCGGCCGAGGCAGGCACACAGCAAGGGCGAGCGGGGCTGAGGGGACACGCGGGTGACAAGGTGTCGACGCTGTCAGCACGCCGCGTGCCACCAGGTGCGTGGAGGAGGGTGTGATCACAGCCCCGGGGACCTGCTACCTCGTTTTGATAACCTTGACCTTTCCAGTTTCCCCAGTTCCTGCTTTGCTGGAAACTTCCCTCCCCCTAGACCCCCAGGGTCCCCCAGGACACTCACTGTGGGTCCCCCAGGACACCCACCTGGGGCCCCGCAGCCACTGTGTCCCCCCTGGGCCAGCTGCTTCCCAGGAGGGGGGGATCGGCTCCAAACCATGTTTCATTCCCCAGGCACCCATCACCACCACACACAGGCAATTCCACTTAATGAGCACTAAATTAACGTAGTCGGGGGCCTTGTCGTGCCTCATCCGTGGAGCCCCGGGGTGCTCCTGGGGGTGCGGGTTCCCGCAGTAGCCCTGGCTGAGCTGATGATTCCGACAGGCAAGGGGGGCCCCAAGGGACCCCGATAAACCTCTGCTGCTGTCAGTGCTGGGGCTCTGCGCTGGGGCTGGGGGTGCTCTGGTGGCCTCCATGGGACAGACGCCCCCAGACTCCCGTGGGTTTATGGGGTGATGAGACCCCGGGCAGAGAAGAAGGGAGGGGGGTCTTGGGGGGCTGGTCAGGACCCAGCTGACCCTCACAGCCATGGGAGGGCAGAGATCAGCCCTTCCTCCTGGTTCCCACGGCACGTGGGTGTTTGGTGTGGGTTAAGGGGACTGTAGAGGGTCTGTGGGGCTCAGTGAGTCTGGGGCCAGTGACCCCCGTCCCCTCCACCCCACGGGTCCCAGCCCAGCCCCGGCATGACCGCAAGCCACGAGGTGCAGCCACATGTGAGGAACCGGGCAGCGTGTGTGATAGGGGGACAAGGAGAGGAGGAGCGGGGGGTGTCAGACCACCCCAGCCTGTGTCCATAACCACTGACTTGGGCCCAAATGGTGGCCCCGGGCAGTGTCCCACCACAGCCACCAAACCTTGCCACCGCCAGCCTGCAGCTAGCGGTGACCTCCAGATAATCGATGACGATGAAGAAGCAGGATGGAATTAGCAGATGCTACGGAGAACGCTAAACCTTGGGAGGGAGGACGTGAGAAGCACCAGCGCTGGGATGGAGGAGAGGTGGCTCTGTCCGGGGACGCCCTTGGGGCGGGCTGGGGAGGATGTCCAGTCGGACTTGGGAGATTTGGCGTCCAATGGTTTGGGTTTAGGGGTAAACCCTGGGAAGTGCAGAGGCACAAGAAGGTGGGCAGCACGGTATTGCCCCACATGTCTCGTTGCGGCATAGCGGTGGCACCCCCTCATTCCGCACCACCGGGACCGACCCACCAGGCTGGTGTTGTCCAGAGCCGATCCCGCTGGCAGGGACCGGGGTCCAGGGCAGGGGTGATGGCCACATCTGCACAGGGACATCACGCCACTGCTCACACGGAGCGGGTGGGCTCGTTTCCCAACCAAACGGGGCCTTTGAGCCCGGCAGGCCAGCAATAATCATCGCAAGAGCCATCAGCATCGCTGACGTGCTGAGGCCGGCCGGGCTCACGCTTGTGGACAGCTCTGCCAGCACAAAGCGAGGGCAGCGAGCCCAGCCCTGCACGTGCCCTGAGATCACCCTCCCCGCCAGCACCGGGTGCATTTCAGCCGTCCCCGGGATTACTGCAAGCAGCAAATCAAAGCGCGCACTAATTTATCCAAGGAGAAATGCCTAGCACATTTCTGCAAGGTCCTCTGCCTGATGGCAAATCCGTGGCCTCCAGTTCACCTTCTGACCTGCCCTTATTCCCTTGCTCTGCCTTTAAACCATGTGACGGGAGGATTTGGCTTAACGTGTGTCGCTCCAGAAGGAAAGGAGGAGAAGGAGCTCAGAGGGCCCGGAGGTAATCGCTGGCTCCCCACCCGCGGCGCAGGGGCATTCCTGCAGCTGTGGGGCTGGATTAAGGCAGGTGCGCACCCCGGTTCTCTCCCAAGCCCTGCTGCTTGCTGCTCCCCACATCTCCAAACCCTGCCATGTGGGTCAGGGCAGGCGGTTTGCAGAGATTTAGCATTACAGGAGCAATCCCTCGGCTCTCCCTCGGTGCTGCCCGGCGCTCGTCCCATCCTGCCCGCAGCCTGTCTCTGTGCTGCCCTCGCTCCAAGTTGGATGTACGTCCTCAAACTGGTGGGACCTTCCCTGCACCCTCTCCTCTGCACCCACAGCACCAGGCTGCACCAGTTGCGCTGCTGGGAAGAGCCGGCATCTGGCGCGGCCGGCCGGCCGGCAGCAGCTCACGGGGCCCGACGTGTGCGTGCCAGCTGGCAACATCTGCCTTGGCCCTCCCAGCAAGCGGCTGGGCACGGTGGGCAGGAGGGGCCAGCTGGAGCTGCCCGGCCACCCCAGGGGGGTTTGGGCAAGAATTAATTAACTTCAGGCTGAGGAGATGCGGGAGGGAGGGAATAGATGCGCACGGGGACCCTTCGTGAAGCCCGGGGGCTCGGTCAGGAGGCGGCAGCGTGGGCGCAGGTGGTGGAGGAGGAGGTGGGTTCGGCACCGGTGGGGTCGGAGGGCTCTGCCACAGAGGTACCTTGAAAAGGTGATTTCCAGCCGGAGGGATGGACCTGCCCAGGTCACCCCAGCTCCATCCGAACTCGTCTGTCTGGGCCTGCAGTTTAGCAGCTGACGGAGGTTTAACCTCGCTGCCACCAGATGCTGGGAGGGATCTCAGCGAGGAGGCAGCGGCTGCTGCGATGGGCTGGGGAGGGGGATGCCTGCCCGCCACCCTGCCCACCACCCTGCCCACCACCCGTGGGCTCAGCGCCGCTCCCATCCCATCCCTTCCCGTCCCATCCCCGTCCCCAGAGCACGCACAGACACAAGCTGAGTCCGTAGGAGCAAAGCCAGCCCCTCGCTCGGAGAGCACAGGGCCTTGCAGGGTGCTCAGGGGAGTGTACCTGGGGGTCACTCTGTGGGGCTACCCCAATGTCCCCCTCCAAACTGGTGTGTCCATCTCCCAGTGCAGGAAAGGGGGACCGTCCTGCCTGGCTGGCCCTGCTCACGCAAGGGAAGAGGCTTCACCGCCGGTGAGACACAGCACCGGGAGCCACGGCACTGCGAGCCACAGCACGGGGAGGATGCACCCGAGGAGGATGAAGGACTGTGCGATCCTGAGAGCTGAGCGAGAGGGACATTAGCTAGAAATAAGGCTGGTAGCTCAGTACGTTTGAGCACGGGGAGCTGGAGGGGTGGGGGGGGATAGCTGGCTGGCATGGGTGCTGGCTGTCTCTCCCACGGCCCACGGGAACAGCAGCACGCTGCTTCGGTGCTTGAACCGTAGCAGCAGAACAGGGCAATAAGGGGGGATTAAGCACCCATGTGAGCGGAGCATCGCCCCCGAGCTGTGCCCGGGAAGCTCCAGCTCCATGCTCCAAAGCACTGTCCAGCTGCACACCCGTGGCCGAGCCCCTGTCCGGCGGCGAGGTGGCCGCAGAGTGACATCTAACGGCAGTGGGCCAGGAGGGGACACGGCTCAGCAGCCACCTTCCTCGCTGGGGGCTGCGACTTCTGCAAGCGAAGCCCTCCCGCGGCCCCCAGCCCCAGCTCCCCTCCGGCGGCCCGGAGCTGGCAGGACAGGGCTCCTCCTCATCCCCTGCCTCTTCCCGGGCACCGAGGGGACAGTTTGGCCTGGGGGACACCTCTGCCCTCCTGTCCAACAGGCTGACAAGGCAGATGCCAGGAAAATGGGGTGCTGTGACCCTGGGCTGTCTCCAAGCATCACATCCCCGATGTCCCACCTGCCCTGCAACCCCGTCTGCAGACCAAGCCATTGCTCCGCAGCGGCCGCAGACCAGCTTGGGGGGATAACGTGGAGGAGAGAGTGGGGAAGGAATCACATGCCAACACGGGGGGACTCCCTGGGTGAACCAGTCCTGCCCAGCCCCGCGCCTGCCTGGTTCCTCCCGGCTCTCCACCCTTCCCAAAGCAGGGCAATAAAACCCTTCCCAGCTCATCCCAACAGACGCCGGCTGCGCGTTGCTCCGGATTTTATTTCCAGACAGAGGAATAGCATACAGGGAGGCCCCAGCACTCAGGGGCTGCGTAGCACCGCAGGGGGCAGGATCCTGGGACGGTGGCTTTGGTGGGGGGACAAGAGGACGGTGGCGATGGAGAGGCTGCCCCCCAGGCTTGCACCGTCACCAGGAGATTTATTTATTTTTTTTTCTCCTGGGGTTTCGCTGCTGGAGAGCAGCTCTGAGCCATCACAGCTTGCCGGTGCCTGGCACATGCGGCGCACCACGCGCGGTGGCGAGCACAAACCGTGCCCGGCGTGAGAACAACATCCACGGCGGGGAGGGACGAGGGGCACGGCAGGACAGGAGAGGGGTGGAGGGGGCTGGGAGGGGATGGAGACGGGACTGGGTTATCCCCAGGGTGGTGGCTGCCTGGATCCAGCCAGGCCGGGGCTGTGTGCTTCCAGCATGACCTGCTACAGTTGCTCCTGGGCCAAAGAGCCACCGGCTTAGGAAGCTCCATCCATCTGGAAAAGGTTGGGGCTGGTTGGAGAAACCTGGCCCACGGTGGAGCCCGCCGGGCCAGGGGAGCACCCAGAGCATTGCCCAGAGGGGTCGGCGCCCGTGTGCGCTGTGAAGCCCCTCTGGGATGAGCTTGCAAGGGGTAATTCTGGTCCTCATGAGGCTCTGCCCCTCCTGCCCTTTCCCTGGTGCCAGCAATGCCAGCCGAGGCTGCGGTGGCAGCACGTAGCAGCCTGGCTGGGCCAGATCCCGGCCGGTGTGTGAGTCTGGACCAGCATCTCCCAGCCCCATGCTGGGGCAGCACCGAGATGCTCTCCAGCACAGCGCACCCCACGGACCCCCCCACTGCTGGGATCCCGGGCAGCTCAGGGTGGGGGGGGTCCTCAAAGCTGGCCCCACTGAGGTCCCTACCTGCGCCTGTTCCTGTTTGCTCCTCAGCTCAAAGGTGTCCTCAGCGCCGGGCCAGCCCCAAAACGTCCTCATCCTGGAAGGGAGGAGAGGGAGCTGCCACCCCAGCTCCCTGCCATGGGCTGGCTCAGCCCGGGGTCCCTGTCCCCCCCCCAGCCCTCCCCGTCCCAGCCAGGGACATTACCTGGGCCACAGCTTCACAGCCAGGAGGGCCAGGGCGGCCACGCCGATCACGGCTATGAGCAGCCCGGTCAGGACGGTGAAGGCCAGGAGGTGGGTGAGAGCTGTGGGCAGAGGGGAGCCAGGGTAGATCCCTGCTGGCATCGGGGCTGCCGGCTCGGCAAGACTGGAGGGGGCTCAGGGAGCCCTGCCGGTGAGGGGGGGGGTGGCCTCCCCCAGCCCTTTTCCCCATGGCTGCAGCCGCAGTATGGCCCTGGTGAGGTGTCAGTGTACGTGGGACCCCCCTCCAGGCCTTGGGGTGCCCTGTGAGGGGTGAAGGGGACCCTGGGGAGGCAGCTGTGACAGCCGGCTGCAGGCGAGGGACACCCCTCAGCACCAGTGCCATGTCCCCGTGGTTGGGGACAGCCAGTCGGTGGGTTGAGGACACACCACGGGGGGAGTCACAGGGTGGCACGGCACCAGGCTGGGACCCCATGGGGACCACGCGGGGACTCTCGCTGCTCCTGGCTGCCCCTGCCCACGTCACCGTCCCCTGCACTAAGGGGTCAGGCAGGCTGGCACGTTTCTGTGTGTCACCCCGTGCTGGATGGTGTCCTGTCCCCTGCCAGCACCTGGGGACAGGCAGGGAGCGGACAGGGCAGGGGGAGTTACCCGGCACAGTGACAAGCATCATCATCCTGTTTTGCCGTTTGTTGAAGCCAAGCCAGTTCCTCCTCACTTTTTTGATCATTCTGCAGTGTCCAACTCAATTTTCTGTGTCCATGGGCTTTTTTAGCCCTTTCATAAAAAGCAAGCTGGGATGCTTTGAGAGAAAAGCTCCTTGAAAGGAAGTACCCAATTCTTGCAATAAAACTCTCCCTCTTTTCCCATCCTCCTAAAGACTCATGGCCAATTCAACCCACTTCTGCCAGTCATCCCCACCGCTCTGAAATCATCTTTCTGGCACAATTCCCTATTCCCCACCAAGCCCCACCACCCCCAGCACAGCACCCGGGGTGGGGGGGACAGCCCCACTCACTGTGGACGTTGAAGTAGGCACCGGCTGTGGCGTTGCCCATGGGGTTGCCGGCCACGCAGGTGTACTCCCCCGAGTCCTCCGGCCCCACGGCCCCAAGCTCCACCCGGAGGGTGTTGTGGGAGGGGGACGCGTGGACCCCCGGCAGGGTGGCTGGGGCCAGGCTGGAGGCCAGCAGCCGGCCGTGGCGGTACAGGGTGATGGTGGAAGCCGGGTGGCTGTCGGCCGTGCACAGCACGATGCCCACTCGCCCGTTGTGGTTCTCCAGGAAGGTGCTGATGGACATATCCCGGGGGGGGTCTGCGTGGGGGAGACAGGGCTGCCGGTGGGCCATGGCGTGGGATGTCCCACCCCTCCCACGCTGGCCCGGATGCTTGCCAAGGACTGCTTAACACATCCCTCCTCCAGGCTGGATCAGCTCCAGCCCACCCAGCCCAAGGTTGGCCGTTTCACACCCTTCCCCAGCCCTTCGCTTGCCCCCACCCCAGCTGGAGAGTCCCCCCCAGCTCAGACCATCAGCAGCCGCTGCTAAACAAAACCCTGACATCCTCTTCCGCGGGTCTAAAGGGAGAGGAGCAGGGCAGGGAGAGGAGGAAGAAGAGGAGGAAGGCCCCCTCGCCTCAGCAGGACAGTGCGGATGGGATGCATGTGATGCTGGGCTGGGTGCACCCAGCATTTTGGGGGCTCTGCGCCCCGTCCTGCCCAGTGGCCTGTCACCGTGGGGTCGGGGGACACTCACAGAGCACGCTGAGGCTGAGCGGGGCCGAGGCGGCACTGCCCCGTGTCCCACTCGCCCGGCAGCGGTAGGAGCCGGTGTCGGCGCTGGAGACGTGGGTGAGGACGAGGGAGCCGGCTGGTCCCTCCCGCAGCCACCGGCTGTTCTTGTACCAGGTGTAGTTGGCCTCTTCGCCCACCCAAGGGACGCCCGAGCAGGTCATGGTGGCTGTGGTGCCTTCGGGGACTTCTGGCGAGGGCTCAACCGTGACTGTGACGCCTGAGGAAGAGGAGGGAGGCTGGGAAGTCAGGGGGTGCCCAGGACTTGGGTTTTCACAGGACAACACCATCCCAATCTCCCCCCCCCTCCCGAAAGGCTCCCGAGAGCCACGGTCCCACAGGAGGACCCACCGGGACCCCGATATGGTGCTCGCCATGGCTCAGGGCCCCCCCTCACCTCCCACGTCCAGGTGCAGGGACGAGGACGCGGTGCCATAGCTGTTGTTGGCTGAGCAGATGTAGAGCCCCGTGTCCCGCAGCTCCAGCCCCCCCATCTCCACCCGCAGGGAGTTGGGGGCCACCTGGACGGCAAAGCGTGGCTCGGCCGGGCCCCACGTGGAGGCCAGGGGTGCGTGGCCGGGACCCCGGAGCAGGGCGATGTCGGAGGGTGGGAAGCTATCGACGGTGCAGAGCAGGACGGCCTGCCGCCCCCCCCGGGGCTCCACCAAGGAGATGAAGGATGGCTCCTGGGGTGCATCTGCAAGGACAGGGACAGTGCTGTGTCTGCCTCAGCCCCCCCCCAACCAGCTCTGGTGGCAGGGGACCAGCCACCAGTGGGGTTTGGGGGGGGTGACAGGTTTGCTGCTGGCTGAAGGAGGGGGGGGAGAAGGGGCGCGATGCGAGGCCCGGGAGTGCTTGGGACCCCCCCACCCCGGGCCAGGGGGCCGCGGACTGTCGCCGGCCTGTCGCGGGATGTCACCAGGTGGCGACATAGACCGTCCTCCCAACCGCGCCGCGGCGACAGCATCGACAACCCTGCCGGGCTGCCCTGAGTGCCCTTTGCCGGCAGGACCCGCTGTGTCCCCCCCAGTCCCCATGACACCCCCCTCATGCAGCCGCCCCTCACTCACAGAGCACCCGCAGGGCGGCGGGGGGGGCCCGGCGGCCGCGCAGCCCCTTCCCCACCTGGCAGGCGTAGGCACCTGCGTCCGTGGGCCGGGCAGCGGGGAGGACGAGCGAGGCGTCGAGCCCCTCTGCCAGCCACCGCCCGTTCTTGTACCAGGTGTAGGGGGTCCCCGGGTGGGCACCCACGTCCCGGCAGGTCAGCGTCACGTCGGTCCCCTCGGGTACCTCGGCAGAGGGTCTCACCACCACCCTGACGGCTGGGGAGAGAGACCGCTGGCTCTCACCCGCGCGAGGTTTGCCCTCCTCGGCTGCGGCTGGGAAAAGCCTTTCCCGGCTCCGAAGCCACCGTCCCCCTTCAGCGGGGTGCGTGCGTGGGGCAGGTGCCCACCCGAGTGGGCAGCAGCACCTCCTTGCCCTTCCACCAGTCCCGCACCGTTCCTGACACCCTCCTCCCCCCCCCCCCGATGCTCTGGTGCCCAACGGCAACACTTATTTGGGCCATACCCCTCGACGCCCACACCAGCCCACTCGGGGGTCCCCAGCCCCTTGTCCCCCCCACCCGCAGCAAAGCCGGACTCACCCTGCACACGGAGAGGCAGGGACGCGCGGGCGCTGCCGAGGGGGCTGCGTGCTCGGCACTCGTACTCGCCCTCGTCCTCCTCGGAGGCCTCCCGGAGCTCCAGCCTCAGCGCATTGGGAGCCGGGGAGACGTGGCCGCTCTGCCCAGGGTGGTCGCCTCCCGCGGGGGGGCTGGAGGTCACCGGCTGCCCCCCCTTGAGCAGGGTGATCTCGGACAGGGGATTGCTCTCCACGGCACAGAGGAGGATGACTGCCATCCCCTCGCCGCTCTCCACGAAAGCCTTCATCTGCAGGTTCCTGGGGGGGTCTGCGGGAAGGAAAGGCGGGGGGGGGTGAGGCGGACTGTAGGCTAAGCAGCGTCTCAGCAAGTCGGAGCATCCCCAGCCTGCGCTGCTCAGGTGGGGCCGGCTGCTCTCATGGTCTGGGCTGTGAGCTGGGGCGGCGATGCTCTGCTGCCAGACACCGCTGCCTGTGATACAGAACCTGTTCAGACAGCTGCCTGCAATGCAGGACCTGCTCAGGCAGCGCTGCCTCTTTCCTCGGCGTCCACGGTCCCCTTGAACCAAACCGACACTCAAAACATGGCGCAGGGTCATTTGCTGAGCTCCTTTCTAACCTGAAGCTCCAGCCACGCCGGCTGGGTACGGGAGCGTGGCACAGCACGTGGCGTGGCACGTGGCCTGGCCCGGCTCAGTGTTCCGCTCGCAACCCGGCCTCAATAAAAAATACCCTTTGCACATCAGTGCATGGCAAATCTCAACAGCGAGGCCTGTGCAAAGGCAGCACGACTGTGGGTGCAGCTCGGGCACATAGTGCCGAGATAGTTTTAGTAGCATCCATCTAGCATTCGCCATCCAAAATCAGGAGGAGGAAGAGAAGCAACGGATTTGTTGCTGGGGTGCCAGGCTCTCTGGAGGACATTTCCAGGAGTGCTCCTCCACACTCACTCCTCACAGCAGATTTATAGGTTAAAGCCGTCTTTTTCTAATAAAAAGGAAAAAAACCTTACATTCTGACTTGCAACTACAGGGGGGTTTTTTTGCATGTCTTTTTTTAAACAAAGTCTGGTTTTCATTTTCCAAATCAGGAAAAAAAAAAAAAAATCCTGCAGCGTTTCCCGAAAGCCAAAGATTCTTCTGTTTCAGTTTGGTACAAAGCATAAAGACAAACTTGGGGCGCTTGGAGAAGCTTCACCGAAATCTTCTGCAGACGATGTGGGGCCGTTTGGCCAGGTCTGCTTGCCGGCGGTCTAATGTAGGACTGGGGTATAAAGCTTGGCTTAGTTATCACCTGGGATACAGGCTAAATTTTACTGAGCCCCCCAAAACTAAGCCAGGCCTTGCTACCCACCCCCTCCAGACCATGCCCCCAGGAGGGTTCCCAGCCGAGGGGACCAGCCAAGGGACAAGTGACACCCCAACGGACCACCCTGCAACGTGGCCAGGTCCCTGCCTGGGGTGGGTGCCAGGGACCTCCCCCCCCCAAATATGAAGCCCCCTGCCCACGGGGACTCACAGAGGACGTTGAGGGTGGTGGGGGCAGAGCTGCGGGTCCGTGCCGGGGTCCGCACCACGCAGTGGTAGGAGGCGGCGTCGGTGGCAGCCACGCTGGGGAAGGTGAGGACCGGGGCCGAGCTGCTGCTGAACCAAACCTTGTTCTTGTACCAGGTGTAGCTCAGTGCTTCCCCGCCGCCGCTCTCAACCGCACAGCTCAGGTTGACGGCGTTGCCTTCTTGGATGTCCGGGGAGGGGGAGATCCAGACCCTGGCAGCTGCGGTGGGAGGGGAAGGAGGTGATGCTCAGGGTGAGTGGGGTGGGCTGGGGGCCGACGGAGGGGCGGCTGGGCAGGAGGGCAGTGGGCTGCTTGGTGGGAGAGCTGGTCCCACCCGGGATTTTTGTCTGGGGCTCTTTTCCCGTCATTCCAGACAAGAAGCGATGAAGAAGCTGCAGCCCCATCCCTGCTTCCCAACCCTCCCCACCCCTGCGGCGGCCGTAGGACAGCCCGGGGTGACACCGGCTCTGCGAGCACAGCCAGGACGGTGTCACGGATGGATACGGCAAAACCAGCCCTTTGCATCACCTCCCAGAGGAGCGGCAGTTCCTTCACTGTGTGCAGGGGGATACATGCAGCTCTCCGGGAACACCTCTGGCGTAGCCCTCCGTCCCCATAAACACGCATCTTCCCTCCATTTCCTCTCTGTTTCTGTGCTGTCCGTCCTATTCCAGCTTCTCTCTGCCCTCCCTTCCCCACGAGCATCCTCCAGTAGCACTTGCCTTCACCTCTTCACCATAACCCCCTGTCTCCATCGCTCCCCAGTTTTACCGCAGCCAGTTTCGGTGGCTCCATCCCATCCCCGTCCCCTGCCCGCATCCTGCCCGTCCCCAGAGGCAACCCCAGCCCCGCACTCACTGCCTGCCGTGAAGTTCGCCGCGGTGCTGGCGTTGCCGTAGGCATTGCTGGCGGAGCACACGTACTCCCCCTCGTCCTCCAGCAGCACGGGGCGGATGCTGACCCGCAGCGTGTTGAAGGCCAAGGTGACGCTGAGCCGTGGCAGGGCGGTGGGCTGAGGCAGCGCCGTGGAGGCCACCAGCGCCTGGTCCTTGAAGAGAGCCAGCTCTGCCTGCGGGCTGCTGTCCACCGTGCACTGCAGGACACCCCGCTGCCCCTCGGGGGTCTCCAGGAAGGAGGTCAGCACAGGCACCCGTGGAGGATCTGCCCAGGACAGACGTTACACGGAGGGTGAGCAAACCCCGAGTCTGCACCCGGAGCCCCCCGAGGTCGGGATGCCTGGCCCCAGCTCCAGCCCGGGAGGGGTCCCGTCCCCCCACCCCAGTCCTGGGTGGCATCGCCTTCCCCAGGCTCCTCGGACACCCCGAGGTGTTTGCAGTGGCTCCTGGCACCTCTCTGCCAGCGCCGGGGCGGCAGCAGCAGCCCACACTTGCAGGAAAGCTTAAGCCAGACTTTTCCTCTCCATGATTTTTCCCTCCATTCCAGAAAGAGATTTCTCCTAAATTGAAGTCTTGAAAAATTTGGGTAATTTCAGGTCGATTGAAACATGTTGTTTCAACAGAACCCAAATATTTCTTATTGCTTTTTCCCCTTTTTACGCCAGGCAGATGAGACATGGGCTGGCCACACCGCTTCTCATCAGAAAGTTCTGCTTACAAGAGGACACGCAGCATTTGGGGACAGTGCCAGCAGCGAGGGCCATGCAAGGTGCCTGCCATGTGCCAGCCACAGCCCTGCGTGGCCAAGTGGCCTTGCTCAGCATCCCACCCCTGGCACCATCCCCGGCACCATCCCATCCCCGGCACCCTGCTCCCCCCCGCCTTGATTCCCAGGAGGGTCCCACTCACAGGAGACGCGCAGGGCGATGGCCGGGGAGATGCTGGTCCCCGAGGGACTGCGGGCTCGGCAGTGGTAGGAGCCGGCGGCAGCACTGGCAATGTGGGGCAGTGTGAGGAGGTTTTCGGGGCTCTCCTGGAGCCATTTGCTGTTCTTGTACCAGGCGTAGACCATGTCGTCCTGCGGCTCTCCCGCCACTTGGCACATCAGGGAGACGTCATCTCCTTCCCGCACCTCCGCAGATGGCAAGACAAGGACTCGGGCAGCTGGAGCACGGAGAGATGATGACGCCAGCTCAGAGGGCATTGCAGCGGAGCTCAGCACCACCAGTCCCTGAGCAGCCCCGACACAGCACAGGACAGAAACAAACCCCTCATCACTTCCATAGCGTGCATCATAGCGCTGCACGTTTTGGTGCCCTTGTTCTGACCGGGGAGGCCGCGGACCCTTGCAGCCCTGGGGCTGGCACTGGACATTTATTTTTAAGAAAACACATTGCTCCCTGTCCCCATTAGCTGACCCCCCTGGACTCCATCAGTTGTGGTGCCCAGGGCTGAGGTGTTTGAATACAGGTGCTTGGTGCGGGGCGGGGGGATGAGCCGGTGCCTCCGGAGCAGCAGCTGGAGCCTGGATGGGATCCAGCGGCAGTGGGTGGGAGCGCAGACACCGGCTCTCCTGTGGACACCTCCACAGAGACACATTTGGATCGATCAGTTTGAGGACGAGATCCCAACCCAAGAAATGAATTCAGCCCAGGATTCCTGCTAAACCCCCGGGTAACTGGGTATGGGTGCAGAGGCGAGAGGGTCTGGGTGCTGGTTAGGCACCGATGCCCACCCACAGCCAGAAAACCCCCCGGTGCTGACCACCGGGTCCCAGCTCATCACACCCCGGCCCCTTCACAGGGACCGCCCCCCCCAGCAGGGATGGGGTCACCCATCCCACCCGCTGGTGCGAGTCTAAGTGCGATGCCGCGCGGCGTGAGCCAGCCGGCACGCGGTACTCACTCTGCACGCGGAAATACAGGCGGTGGGCCGCGGTGCCGTGCGCGTTGGTGGCGGTGCAGCGGTAGCTGCCTTCGTCCGCCGGCGTCACCTCCCGGACCTCCACCCTGAGGGCGTTGGGGGCTGCCGAGGTGCTGACCCGCGGGCTGGGGCTGCTCCCCGCGTCGCTGGTGGCCACCAGCTCCTCGCCCCGGTGAAGGGCCAGCCGGGCGGGAGGGTTGCTCGCCACCGAGCACTGGAAGATGGCCAGGCGGCCTCTCTCCGTCTCCAGGAATGCCGTCAGGTGGGGGTCCCGCGGGGGGTCTGTGCGGGGCAGAGAACAGCGGCTGAGCAGCTATCGCTCCCCGACATGAGATCTCCTGGAAAGCAGCAGCCTCCCCAGGGCCTCCCAGAAAGAGAGGGAAAAGCGGGAAGGGAAGGGAAGGGAAGGGAAGGGAAGGGAAGGGAAGGGAAGGGGAGGGAAGGGAAGGGAAGGGAAGGGAAGGGAAGGGAAGGGAAGGGAAGGGAAGGGAAGGGAAGGGAAGGGAAGGGAAGGGAAGGGAAGGGAAGGGAAGGGGAGGGAAGGGAAGGGGAGGGAAGGGAAGGGGAGGGAAGGGAAGGGAAGGGAAGGGAAGGGAAGGGAAGGGAAGGGAAGGGAAGGGAAGGGAAGGGAAGGGAAGGGAAGGGAAGGGAAGGGAAGGGAAGGGAAGGGAAGGGAAGGGAAGGGAAGGGAAGGGAAGGGAAGGGAAGGGAAGGGAAGGGAAGGGAAGGGAAGGGAAGGTGTCTGCCGGACCCATGGGGACCACACCATCCCCAGGGTGACCACACCATCCCCACGCACAGCAGCCACCCTTTTTGGGGTGTGCTATACCACACAGTGGCCCTCAAATGTATACGAGCTTTACAGCTGCAGGATCACATGCCCGTGCACACATTAAGTGCATGCTTGCTCAATAGGAAAGCAAAGACGCTGCAGACGGTGGCACGGAGGGACGGACGCCCACGGGAGGAAGCCCCAGGACATACA
The DNA here is from genome assembly GCA_028022735.1 of Gypaetus barbatus. Taxonomy (NCBI): domain Eukaryota; kingdom Metazoa; phylum Chordata; class Aves; order Accipitriformes; family Accipitridae; genus Gypaetus; species Gypaetus barbatus. The sequence goes on from CM051532.1 coordinate 90,845,366, forward strand.
TATGTACTCAAGGATCCACATGTGCACCCACATCAGCTCTGCCCAGGCCCCGGGCACAGCCACACGTGTGTGAGCAGAGCTGGGCACGCTTGCGTAGACATAAGCTACAAATCCGATATAACAATAAACGGAGCGTCCCCCAGCAGCCCGTACGTACACAGCACATCCAGGGAGACGGCGGGGGAGCTCCGGCTGCTGCCGTCGGTGGTGGCTCTGCAGCGGTAGAGACCCGCGTCCGTGCTGGCCACTTGCCGAAACACCAGGGAGGCGGCCGAGCCCTCGGAGAGCCACTGCCCGTTTCGGTACCAGGTGAAGTTGGGCAGAGCCGGGGAGTCGCTGCTCAGCCGGCAGGTCAGGTTGGCGGCATGGCCTTCCAGCACGTGGGAGGACGGAGCCACGGCGATGCTGGCAGCTACGGGCAGGGGTAGAGGCAGGAGGCAAATAGGCTCGAGCATGAACTCAGCCAGGACAGCAAGCACCACCTCGGCAGCGTTAGGGTGAACAACCCCCTCCGAGGCCAGCCAGCTAGCAAGTGATTTTGCAGCTATTCCAGGAGAAGGCAAATGCCGACTAATCCTGCAATGCTGTGATGGGGACAGCTCTGAGCTGGAGCAGCACCCTGCCTTACCAGCCCAGGGATGATGTACCGGCAGGAGGGGGTTCATGGGAACTCCCTCAGCAGCGTTTTGCTCAGCATCCCTGGTCACACATAGTCAGGGGTCAGCAGTGAATCCCCACCAGGAGCTGGAGCCCTGACCGTGGCCATGGGGGAGCCCTCCAAGCCCACCAGGAGAGGCTGGAGGGGCTGGAGGGGCTGGCACAGCCCCCTCCTGTAGCAACCCCCGCTTTAACCCCACTCACGTTCCACCCTAGCACCAGATGACTTGTGCACGGCAGTTCTTTCAAGACAGACGCTGTTCGATACCCTGGATTTCATGGGCACGTGGCCTATTTCTGCTTGTTCTGTCCTTCTGCCACCATCACCCTTGATCTCCTGAGCTTGTCTCCTTCCCTGGCATTCCCTTCCCACCCTTCCCTCTCCCACCATTTTCCCAGAGGCTGCGGGGACATGTGGCACCTGGCTCTATCCTGCCCATCGCCCCTCCATCACACTCACTCTCAGCCCTGAAGTCCACGGCCGCGCTGGCGTTGCCCTGCGGGTTCCCAGCCCAGCACACGTAGGTCCCCTCATCCTCCATCACCACCTCCTGGATCTCCACCTTCAGGCTGTTGTAGGACAAGGTGGCGTGGACCCTGGGGTTGGGGGTTGGGGGGCAGCCCCATGTGCAGGCTATCACTTCTCCTCCTCTCCATAGGGTCAGGTTGGCCTCTGGGTCACTCTCAACGGTGCACTGGATGACGCCCAGGCGCCCGCCCTGGGTCTCCACGAAGGAGCTCATCACCGGTTGCCGTGGTGGGACTGCAGGGTTAGAACACCTCTGGTGAGAATATTATGGATTCCTGAGGTTGGGAGAACCCCGAGAACCCGAGGGATTGCTGCGTTCCAGTGCCACCTGAGCAGTTCTTGGGCATCCCATGACCCTCCAGCTGCCAGACCCCAGGGTCCCACATCTACTGGCTCTCTGCAAGGGACCTGCATGCCCCAGGCACCTCTGGTGGTACCTCTGTTGTTGCCTGGCTTGAGCTCAGGGTCCGAGTGCAGGTGCCCAGCCCTATCCCAAACCCTGGGGCAGATCTGCAGAGACCCCAGTGTTTCAGGCATCTGGGGGCCAGCTGTGATCCACATTTCCTACCACAGCTACAGAAAAATGCCATTTTGTCAGGACTGAAACTTCCTAATTGTATTTTTTCTGGTTTGGTATCAGGGAAGATTTTTATTTTACAGCACAGAAAATATTTGGAAGGCAAAATCCAACCAGAATATATTTTTCACAGGGATCATTTCTTGTTCTGAGAAATCGAATTTCATTTCACGGGACATTTTAAAACTCTTCGGGAATTTGGGGATTCTCCAAGTTCCTCCTCCCCCAAATTCACAGATTTACCTGCCAAAGGGAAATGTCTGTCTTTTCCCCATTTCTGCTCACAAGCTCCTTGGCCATGCTCGGCAGTGATGAGGGAAATCTCAGGGTGGGAACAACAGAGGGACTTCCCAGCAGGACCACCCAGCCCGGACCCAGGACTCCCCTTGCTTGCCCTGGCATTAGCTGGGGGGGACCCCCTGGCAGCACTCACAGAGCACACGCAGCAGGACAGCTGCCGACGTGTCGCTGCCGTTGCTGCTGAGGATCCCGCACTGGAAAGCGCCGGCATCCTCGCCGCGGACAGAGGGGAAGCGCAGTGTCGGGGTCGAGCTTTCCCACAGCCGCTTGCTGTTCCTATACCAGGTGTAGAGGGTCTCCTCCGCTGTGCCCCGAGCCCCCAGGCAGGTCAGGGTGACAGCTGCCCCTTCCTGCACCTCTGCCGAGGGCTGGATCAGGACCTCTGTAGCTGGAGGAGGGATGGGAGAGGGATGTCAAGGAGGGAAGGGAAACCTCTGCCACAAACTTTCACCCTTCCCCTGGCCCTGTCTGGCCAAAGCCCTGCACTCAGTTTCCCTGTAAGGCAGGACCTGAACAGCCCCATTCCTCGCAAGACCCCGTGGCATCAGTGGCTGCGTCTTTGGTGGGTGATGTTCCCTGGGGACACTGGACATCAGCTGGGATTTCTCCACCTGAGCCGTTCACCCTGGATCTCTTCCACTAGCAGAGACAAACGGAGCCTTTCCTGATCCTTCACCTGCTCTCTCTGAGCACCCACGTTCAGCCGCGTGAACTGCTCCCAGGACAGGTTTGGTCCCCTCTGCCCGCTGGTGGGTGACAGGATGGGCTGGACACATCTCGGCCAACTTGAAATGGACCCCAGCTAACCACGGTGGCACCCCAGCTCCAGTTTATTTTCTCTGGTATTGGACCCTGAGGTCCGTTTTGGTTTCTTTGGACATCCTAAGGGAGGTTCTCCTTGGACATGGTTTTGGGGGGCTTTACTCTCCTCCTTTCCCACGGCTGCTGCCTCTGTCACCCCAAACCATCAAGGCTGGGGGACCCTCAGGGTGCGGAGGGTTAGGGGATGGGGCAAGAGGAGCTGGTCCCCGCTGTGTGCCCAGATGCCACGCACCGCTGGTGGCTTGCAGGCACAGGGAAGAAACAGTCTGGACAAACTTTGCTACGGATTTTGCAGAATCAGCCCCCCAGAATCAGTCCCGGCAGTTCGTCGGCACCCAAGACCCGGAGCCAGGATCTTGGCAGCCCCCTCACACCGGGAGCAGCGGGACTCACCGCGGGTGACAAAGAGCTTGGCGGTGCTGGCTTTGCCGTAGGCGTTGCTGGCCGTGCAGCGGTACTCCCCACTGTCCTGGGGCCCCACGCCACGGATCTCCAGCCGCAGGGCGTTGCGGGAGGCGGTGACGCCGAACCGCTGGCGTGGGGCCGCCTGCGACCCGCTGGCCGCCAGCAAGGTGCCGTCGCGGTAAAGGGCCACGGTGGCCGGCGGGTGGCTGTCCACGGCACAGTGGACGATGGCCAGCCTGCCGCCCTGCGTCTCCTGGAAGAGCGTGATGGTGGGGGTCCGGGGGGGGTCTGCGGGAGAGGAGAGGATGCTGCAGCTCGGGAGGTCCCAGCAGCGCGGCCGCTACCTGAACGGCTGCACGTGGGGCACGTCCACCCCCGATCCGCACAGCTGCTCCTCCGAGCTGCTTTCCCCCTTACGTAAGCGGGTTATATTTACTCACAGAAATGTCAAAGCCAAACCCAGGGCTATTTTATTTTTCCCCTGACTTGCAAAAGCTCCTGAGCTGTTATTATCGTAGCTGGCTCCTCGGTTAGTAACCTCCCAGCAGTTCATGGTGTGTAACAGATTAATGGAGAAGCGGGAGATGCTGCAATGAACGGACGGGTCCCTGCTGCAGCAAATACCGCTTAATGGTACCTTCAAATGCGGCTCATGACCAGAAATTGTTGAATTTATAGCAACTTCTACCTAGGAGGGCTGAACTCCCCCTGTCAACTGGACCTAAGGCCTTTGGGGCAGAGACTTTGTTTTGACTCGAGGAGGTTTGCGCAGCCCCTGGCACAAAGGGACCCTTGTCTGGTGGGGAGCCCCCCCACGCCCCGTCCCCCGGCAGGAGCCGTGGGCACTCACATGTCACGCTCAGGCTGATGGCCTGGGATGTGTCGCTGCCCCGGTCGTTGGTCACCTTGCAGGAGTAATAGCCGGCGTCGCTGGCGGCCACGTGGTGGAAGAGCAGGGTGTGCGCCGTGCCCTCCTTGAGCCAGGCGCTGTTCTTGTACCAGGTGTAGTTGAGGTCCTGGCCCTCCCTGCCGGGGACGTCGCAGGACAAGGTGGTGGCCGCCCCCTCCCGCACCTCGGCCGCGGGGCTCACCGAGATCTCTGCAGCTGATGGAGATGGAAGCGCGTTCAGGATGGCCTCAGAGGCGGGAGAGCAGCCCCCCTCCTCGCCGAGCCCCCCGACCCTGCGGCGCAGAACAGAGTCCAGGGACAGGCAGGAGCCCCTCTACCCCCCCAGGGATGGCGGTGGAGGCGGGAGGCGTTTGGGTTTGTTCCCTGCCACCGGCACTTTCCCAGCTTGGGTTCAAGTTCAGGCTTTAATGCAAGGCCCCAGGGGCAAAACTCATGGTGGGTGCAGCAGCGTCCTTCGCCTCTCGTGGTCCTGCATGGGGGGCTCTGGGGGGAGCGGACCAGCCCCACCTGCTCCAGGCCGGGGGGGTGATGCTCCCCGTGGGACTCTGACACGGACAGGCTCCTGGGTGACGCGGCGGTCTTGGGCTTGTCTCTACTGCAGGATCCGATGGAGGACCCCGGCTTCCCCTCCCCGCAAACCACCCTGGCTCCGAATCCCTGAGAGCTCTGACAACCTCCTTCCCAGCAGCGGCAGCGAAGCCTTGCAGCCGGCTCCGCTCCCCGGACTTGGCTGGAAATCCCTCCCTGCCCTGTCTTTGGGGTTCGCCACAGCCCTGCGCCGTGAAGGATGAAGGATGCAGGCATGGCGCGATGGAGGCATCACAGTCCTCCACCACGGACTCCCCAGCTCCTGGACCTCCAGCCGGTACCGGCCATCTCGGTGCCAGCCCCTGCCCACCCCAGTCCGGACTCGCTGGGTAAACTCCCTCCCACTCCCATGGCCCCACTCCTCCTCCAGCAATGCCCCAGCCTCGGACAAGCTCCCCTGGCACTTACAGAAGATGTAGAGCGTCATGGCAGGTGCCACGCCAGCCCCGACGGCGTTCTCGGCTTCGCAGCGGTACTGCCCGTAGTCCTCACGGCGAACGTCCCGGAGGGTCAGCATCCGCTCGCTGCCCACGGCCACCCCATCCTTGTACCAGCGGTACGCCGAGATGGGGGGGTAGCTGCTGCTCAGCTCGCAGGTGAGGGACACAGTGTCACCCACGCGGATGTTCTGCGTGGAGGGGCTGACCGACACGTGGGTGTCTTTAGGGGCGTCTGCAGGGAGGACAGACAGACATGGCAGGCAGCGGTGAGGCTGGGCAGGACCCGCGGGACACTGTTGTAGCCCGTCCTGCTGTTTATATGTGAGGGTCTGGTGCGGGGAAAAGGGGAGCTGGAAAGAGGGGCAAAGCTGCCACACCAGCAGTGGAGAGGGGTGGGTGCCATGATGTGCCACGGAGCTGGAGCTGGCACTTCAGCAGCGTTTATGGGACCAACGCTGGCTCTGGCCATGGAGAGCGGTGGGGGAACAGGAGAGGGAGGGAGAAGCAGGAGGAAACTCTGCTCTGGCCTTTTGCAAGGAGCCCCGGGAAAGAGGGAAGGGAGGAGGCACGATGGGTGGCAGGAGGGGGACCTGGGTGGTCTGGCCGTGGCAGAGGTGCCCCCATCCCCCCGCCCCACTCAGCCAGCCCCCCCGTGCAGAGCTGCCCCACGTACGTCTCACCCGCAGGACGACCTCCCCGGTCGCCTTCCTCGAGCCGTAAGAAACTTCGCAGAGCAGCTTTTTGGAGTGGTCCTTCCAGGAGAAGGAGGTGGTGAGGGTCAGGCGGTGGCCGACCCCGCTCGTGTCCAGCTGGACCCGACCGGAGACTGTCGAGACCTGGGGGTCGTAGCCCTCCCAGCGCAGGGCGACATCGCCCAGCGGGCAGACGTAGGGTGTGGAACACTCCAAGGTGGACGTTTGCCCCTCGGTTTGCTCTTCGCTGGTGGCCGTGCTCGGGTGCTCGAGGTCTGGGGGTGGAGAGAGCAGAGGGTGGGATGTCCGCATGGGGCAGGCGGGCAGGGGGCTGGGGGCGGGGGGTCTCGCCCCCGTACCCACCCGAAATGCTCAGCATCACATCCTGCGCCGCCGACCACCGGTCGCCGTTGATGATCTCGAAGCGGAACCTGTAGGGCCCGCTGTCCTCCGGCGTCACCCCCCGCAGCAGCAGGGTGCAGTTGCGAGCAGCGGGGTCCCCCAGGAGCTGGGCACGGCCCTTAAAGTGAGCATCCACCTCCTGGGCTGACGAGTGGTACACCACCGTCTTCTGGTTGTTGTAATCCTTGTACCAGATGGCCACGATGCCGTCGCTGGCCACCACGTCGGTGGGGTAGCTCAGGGTGCAGGGAACCACCACGCAGGACCCCCTGACGCCCTGCAGCGACTCGGGGTAGGTGACCCCCCACGAGCCGAGGGCTGTGTCGGAGGGGGGGGCAGAGGGAAGGGGGGGGTCAGGGTGCCAGCCATGCAGGGGGCTGCTGCGAGCTGGCCCAGCCGTATGGTCTGCAGACCCCTGCTCCCCTCCTGGGACCCACCGGGGCTGCATCGCTTCTCCTGAGCTGCCTGAACAGGCAGGAGGTCGCGGCGGGCAGGGAGGGGTTTGGGGAAGAGTGGTGGGAGAGGAGGATGGGGGGGGGGGGTAAGACAAAACTCCCCAGGAGAAAATTTCAAGGCAGAGAAGGGGGAGATGATGGGGGAAAGCTGGATCTGTGGGTGCTGCTTTCGGACTGTGCAAGGCAACAGCCGGATTTGAAAAGCAGAGGCCTAAAAAACTAGTAAAAAAGGAAAATTTGCCCTCCTGGCCCTCCAAAAGCTTGTTTCCTCACCCCCCTCTCCGGCTCCTTGTCCTTTCTGTCATGCCCTGGCTGTCCCCCTGCCACCCCATGCCCATCCCATCCCGGAGCCCAGCCGCATCCCCGCCCACGGGCACCACGCGCCTGCCCATCGGGAGCACGGGCAGAGCTGCCGTGTGGGAGCACGGTGCGATGCGGCACATGCCGGCAAATCTCCCCAGAGCATCTGCTGTGCCGTGGCCTGCAGGAGAGCCAGGACCAGCCTCAGGGTCCCCAGAGCCTGTCCTGCCCATCCCTCGGGCATCACGCGCGGCTCCTGGCAGGACCAGGGCATCAGCGCTCCCACTCCCACCCATCCTGGTGCAAATGCAGGCAACCAGCCCCTGCAGGGGACCGGACCGTGCCGGCGGGGCAGAAGGCAGCAGGTCTTTCCGTGGTAACTTACCTGGTGGGATGAGGCTGGCCAGGAGGACGAGCCACCGGGGCAGGCGCATGGCAGCACCCTGGGCACTGCTGGGGGTCCCTGGGGGCAGAGGCAGGGCAGGGTCACGTCGCGAGGCTGGGAGGTGGCCGGTCTTCGAGGTCCAAGTTTGGCAGAGGGGACCCTGACAACAAGAAGAGGTGGCCAAAAGCCTTGAAACATTTCGTACATCAGCGCAGCCCAGCTTTTCCCAACATATGCCCTCACACTGGGCTGGCAGAGCCCTCCCCAGCGCCGGCCAAAGGCAATTCCTTCTGCACTGAATGGCAAAACCTCAATCCCAGCTCCTTCGCGTCAGTTACCCGCCAGCAAAACACGTTATTGATCCACGCAGGATAAATCCTGCTTGCAGCAACACCGACATCGCTCTGGATGCACGGTGCTGCCAGCAGCAGTGGCACAGTCTCTGACCGGCCGGGCTGGGAGAGGGATGGTGCAGGGTGACAGGGAGCCCCGGCCCTGCTGGACTCTCATGGGAGTTTAAGGAGCTAGTCCGGGTTTTGCAGTGAGGTGACAGGATTTACGGAGCTTATTCATGTCCTCGGTGCATCCATGTGACACGGGGAGCTAATGAAGACTAATACTGACATGGAAAATGTGTGTACGGCGTGGGATGGGGTCATGCAAACGCCAGTTATGGGAGTCTGGGTTGAAAATAAAAATGAGGGCAAAGGAAAGCAAGCAGATACCTGAAACTAAGAGGAGAGATACTTCTAAAGAACCACTCTCAGGGAAATCCCTGGGAAGGCAGAAATCCCTGCGACCTGCTCACAACCTCCAGGCGAGCTCTGGAGGGTCTGAGCATCTGGGGGGGGCACAAACGTGGGGAAGGAGGACAGAGGGACACGGTCAGGCTCGTATTAAAGCTATCCCAATATCGAAGCTCCACTGGGCACACAGCATCCCGGTTGCCAAAACACCGGCGACACAAAGGTGCCGGTGCCCCACGGGAGCTGCCGGCGGGTTTGGGGCTTCCCCGGCTCGCTACCAAACCGCAGGCTGCAGAGGGCTGAGGATCAGGTCCTGGAAGTGGGACCAAAGGACACGGATTTTTAGACTCTGAAGTTTTGATTTCAATAAGACCATCTGCAGTGAGGAGGAGCACGGCCGCGGCCCCGAGCCTGGCACAGCCACTGCCCTCCCCAGGGTCTGCCTCTGCTTTTTGGTGTTTTACATTCAGGTGGGATGGTTTTAACTAAGGATTTATCAATTTTTAGTAGGTTTAATGGCTTTTTGCAGCTCTAGACCTAAGCAAACTGATGAAATTATTTTTAAATTTAAAGAAATTATTCTGTGATAAACCAGAATTTTTTTTCTGAATTTTTTTTCATTGTCATGGAAATAAATTAATTGATTGATTTCAATTTAGATCTTTATCAAATAACTTAGCAATCTTTCCATATTGAACGAGGCAGCGCTTTACTCCCTGAGCCAACCTTTTCCTCCTTCAATGATTTGCTGTTTTGCTAACACCTTTTCTTCCAACATATGCTTTGAATTTGCTTGCGGCTAATTTGGTTTAGGGAGGTATTTTAGACTCCAAAGCACTCGTGAGAGCTTTAGCTTTGCCTGGGATTTTTCCTGGCCAAACTGAAGCACCAAGACCAAACGAAATGGCCCCTGGGTCACCGTGCACCGGTACCACCGCCCCGGCCCCCCCGGCACCATGGGGCTGGAGGGTTGCCCAAGGGCCGGGGGGAGCCAGGGACCGTGCGGGGGCCAGAAATAGCCGTGGGATCGGCAGTGGCCGCCGGGCTCGGGGCAAAGGAGGAAGGAAGCGCCGGTTCAACGCCGGGGTCCACTCCCCAGCTCCCCGCTTGCGCTGACGCCAAGTTTCATTTCTTCTGCCCTGCTTCTCCCGGTTTCAGTTTCTGGGTGGCGCGGCCTGGAGAGGACCTTTGGTGCAGGATGGGGACCCCCAGCTCCCCTCCGTCCACCCACCCCGCGCTGCGGCTGGAGAACACGGCAGCCCGTGGTGGGGTCCTGCTGCTTGTTAGCTCAACAAAATTAAAACGTTTGTAAAGATTTCTCAACAAAAAAATTGTAATAGCTTCTGTGTGCGTGTGCACGTGCGCAACGCAGTGGCGGTCTGGGCCAGAGACATTGCACACGCCAGAGCAGAACATGTTTTGCATTATCACCTAATACCAACTAGGCAAGAATATTTAGATGTCATGCACTGGAAAATAGGGAGAAAGAGGCGATTACCCAGTGAAGGACCCTGTAACAGTCTCCTCTGCACCTACAGTCACTCTCAGCCTGAGCTGCCACCAGCCCATGAGATAGCCAGCAAAGTCCCCACGAGGGCTCCCGTGTGTGCCAGCAAGTGCAAGGGAGACCTCCAACTTCTTCAAGCTTTAGTAAAAATCACCTGTTAGCATAGAAATGCGGCAACCGGGGCTAAGCACAAAGAGGGGAAACTTCTAGCGTTGGTGCCTTCAGCCTCCACCATGTCCCAATGCAGAGAGAGCAACAGAGATGGGGACCACCCAGCAGTTGGGCAGCGTTCCCCCAGGATGAGGGGTGGATGCAAACTCCCCGTGCCTGTCCCCACAGTGCTCCCACCCAACACACCGCTCCTGGGGGCCGGGGGAACCCACCTCCCCGCTGCCTGTCCCGTCCCTCTGCCTGCGAGACCCAGCGAGGGCAGCTCTGGCAGCAGGGAGGGAAGCGGGGGGCAGCTCCGTACCCCAGCCCTGCTCCGTCGCTGCCTGCTCCGCAGCCGCCCTGGCGCTGATCCTGGCACTGATCCTATCCCAGTCCTAAAGGCTGGGACAGCACGGCACCTTCTGCACGGGGTGGGATGCTGCTCAGTCCCGCACCACCCTCTCGCTGCCGCCATCGCGGCTTTGCCAATGTGCCGCTCGGGGACTTGCACCAAGCCCTCGCCAAGGGGTGCGGGTCAGGTGCGTCCCTGGCTCCAAACCCAGCCCCAAGCTTGGACCTGAGACCTGAAGGGATCCAGGCAACTTCCCCGGCCCCAGCAGAAGACAGACAAGGCTCAACCCCGCAGAGATGCTCTCACCGCCGGCTGCCTTCACCACCGCAGCCATCCACCCCGCGGCGAGGTGCTGTGCCACCCTGCCAGCCCTGCACAGCATCACATGGGGTGCCTCGTCCCAGCCCCACAGGGTGAACCCCAGGGCCAGTCTCTGCCACGGCTGTCCCCGTCCTGGCATCTGCCCGGGGAGCAGCGGCGTTACCTGGGAGTGCCTGTGCCGCTGGCTGTGCGGGCTCCCGAGCCGTGGCATCGGGGATGGTGCTTGCCCCTCGCCGCTCAGGGACTGCTATTTATCTGGTGCAGGGGGTGAAGAGCCCAAAACCGCATCACTTCCCCGTTCAGGGGTTTGTCCTTGCCGCCGCTTTTGGGAAGTGGCTGACATCGTCAGCTATTTCTGGACTTTTACTGATTCGGGGCTGTTCTGGGGCAGGGGCCGTGGTGGTCCCCACAGGAGGTTTTTGCAGCATCCCAGCGCCCCGGGCTATAAGGGACATTGGGAAGCTGCATTTTCTTTGCCCCACTGCAGCCCAAGCAGCATCAGTCTCCTGGCAGCTCAGAGCCCCTCGGAGCACCCTTGGCCCTGTGCTGCATCAGAGCCAGAGCAGGGCGATACCCCAGCCCCACGGGCACCCACCCACCCACCCAGCATCCCCAGAGGGTCTCCAGGTTTAGGGCCCTGCTGGGATCCCCCTGCCCGGGGCTGCTGAGCCCGCAGCGGGGAAAGCCTGCAGGGACGGCGATGCTGCTGCAGCTGAAGTGCCACCTGCCCAAGTCCTCCCTGGGGCAACCCATCACCCAGAGACTTTATTCTCGCTGTTAACTTGTGGGTTTTCACTGCAGCATGCCCAAAGCGAGGGGAGGACTCTGCCAGCCCTCCCGAAGGGGGTTCCCAGCTTGGCATCAAGGCTGTGCCAAGCCACGGGGTGACGTAGAGGCTGCTGGGGCTGCCTGGCCAAGCCCAAGGGGTTTGCACTGAGCCCAGGGCACCATCTGCTTGGGTTTTTGGGAGGGGGCTCCAGAGGGGCCTGGGGGGATCTACACAAGAAGCAACCAGGAGCAAATTGTGCTAGCAGTGTGGCTGCCCCGAGCCTGGCCCTGCAGCGTGACCTTCAGGCAGGGGCTGAGCTGATCTTTGGCTGGTTTGGGGGCAGGATCCAGATCCAGCCCCTGCCGCAGGTGCCTGTATCTAGAGGGACCCAGTGCTGCAGCACGAGCCCGTCTGTGCACTGGGTAACGCTGGCACTCAAATTTGACGGCTCGGGGTCAATGCTCGACCTTGTGTAAGTGGACTGGGAGTGTGGGAAACTGCCCTCGGGGACCTCGTGCCGCTGCGCAGCACCCCACCGTCCCCTCCCCAGCCGCTCCGTACCCGTGCCAGCCTTGACTCGGCTAGGGTCGGGTGCTGAGCCAGCAGGGCAGGAGCGGCAGCTGCCTGCAGCCCCGGCGAGCCCCTCGGGCTCTGCCACCCGCCGCCAAGCAGCACCGGCGGAAGAACGGTCCCAGCGGTGAGCAGGGAGCTGGGTTGCCGGTAAGGAGAGGCTGTGCCAAGCCCGTACCCTCCTGCGGCGGGGGTACCGCACGTTGCCAGCTCGGTTTGGGAAGGAGCTGAGCTGTGTTTCCTGACGCAGCACCGAGTGAAGAAACCCTGACTTCGACAAACGCGGCCATACGGCATCTGGGCTCAGGCTGGCTGGTGCCAGGGCTTCTGCAAAGACCCAGAGCGGCCATCTGGCTCCGAGGCAGGAAAGCCTGAGGCAGCTCGACCCAGCTCCAGCCCTTGTTCTGCATCAGCTTCCTGACCCTCCGCTTCCCTTTCGGTCCCTCTGCACCGCTTTTGCAGCAGCAGACGCCATCTCCGCTGTGCCCTTGCACGGCACAGTGCTGGGTGCTGCCGTCCCCACTCGAGATTTGGGTGCTGCCAGGCCTGGATGTCACCCTTTGCTCTCCAGGGACTCTCTTTGCAGCCCTGGTGCCAATGCATCCCCACGGTGGGCAGCAGTGTGATCCAGAAGGTGCAAAGTCCGGGCTAGAGAAGCCAGCCCGGCTCCACAACACGTCAAGCTCTGCCCGAGCGGAGCCTGCTCCTGCCAGGATGGAGTGGGCTTCTCCCCCGGGGTCTCGGGAAGATGGAGTCAGGTCGGGCTTGCGAGCAGAGCCAGGGAGCTCTCCTCAAGCATGGTGGACGGACCCCGCCGAGGCTTGCCAGTGCCCGAGACGATGGGTCCTCTCGAGTCCCTTTCAAAGAGCCATTGGAAACCTGCACCCATCTCCAGAACAGCCAGGCTGGGTTAGCCCCTGCGGACCCTCATCCCGCCCTCCGGGCACGTCCTCAGGGTCGACAGCCCACCTCGCCCCCAGCTCCCCAAGCCCCGCAGAAGCTCAGGAGCTCGGCAGACGCGTCCGAAGCGAGGCGTTGGCTGGCAGCTCCCATGCCCGCTCAGCATCCCCACCCGCTCACAGCTTGTACCCTCAGCCAGCCAAGCCGCAGGGAGCTGCGGGCTTCCCCAAATCGGTGACACGGGCAGCAGCAGAGCTTGCTGTCCCCGCTGGGTCAGCCGCTCGCGGGGTGCCAGGCATGCAGGGGCTGCCTGCCTCTGTAGCCCTCTGCCCCCAGCCTTCGTGTGGGCAGTGGGCTGCATCCAAGGCAGAGCCCCATCCAGTTCCTCTTTCCAGGTCCCAAGACACATTACCCCAGGGTGGTGGCCATCTGCAAAGGGGAACCTTCTGGGGAAGCTGAAACAAATGAAGAAAATCAGGGGAATCAGTGAAAGTGTGCAATGTGCCAACCAAACCCTGCACCCAGGGAGGGAGGGGTGGCCGTCGCTGCAGCCTGGGACAAGCATCTTCTTGGGGGAAAAGCTCTCCCCACCTTGCCCGTGGGGTTCCCCCCCCAGCCCGTGATGTCGGCTGGCATGGCTCTGAGCACACCGTGAGTCTGGCTGCGCTTTCCAGAGGTGGTGGAGGGACAGGGGCCAGGACTAGGCAAAAACCAAGGGGGAGATGTGGGAGGCAGCTTGCTCCTTGCCCAGGAGGAATGTGGGCTGGCCGGCATACCAGAGTGATAAGGGGCTGCCTGGGGGCATCCCAGGAATTTGAGGTGTGGGCTGTCAGGAGGGAGAGGAGAGGAAAACATCGATGGGAAGAGTGAGCATAAATCAGCCATCCCATCCTGGCTGGCAGGGATATGCCAGGTGCCCACCCCAGGGACCCCCCCCTCAACTCGCCGCAGTCCCCACTGGCTGAGGGGAGCCCAAAGCCAGCTCTGCAGCAGGAACGGGGGCAAAATCCTGCTTCCCCCTCCAAAATTCGCCTTTTGGCTTTCTGTCGGCACTGGAAGCTGGAAGAAGCAGGCGGGAGAGGAGGCGGTGCTGGAGGATGGGGCCACATCTCCCTGCAGCCCCCCCCTCCAAGCCTCACCTTAACCTTTCTGGGGTGAAAGGCTGAAAGAAAAGGACAAATAAAATAAATAGCCGCTCCACTGGGAGACAGGCTATAAAACCGCGGCCAAGCCCCGGCGTCGCCGTGCTCAGTGCTGGCACCTGAGTCAACAGAGACTATTTTTCTTTGAGAGGGGAGACTGGGAAGCGCTGTCCCGGCTGGGGGGCTCCCGGGGGGGCCGAGTGCTGGCCAGGGCTGCCGGCCTGAAGGGAGAGGGGCTGCTTTGGGGGGGGTTGGGCAGCCCCCGGGCCCCTGTCCACCCTGCTCGGCGTCAGACAGATGTTGGGGACCTCTTGCACGGTGGTCTGGGCGCACCCCTCCACACCTCTCCAAGCCCCCCGACATCGCCCTGAGCACAGGCACCCCTGGCAGCAGCACACCCCAGGCATCCGCAGAGCCAGGCACATATGGATCCCCTCTATCTGGAATGTGCTGGGGGTTGCCGAGGGGGCTGGCAGGTATTGAACTCTTCCCCTCCAGCCCCACGGAGCCGGTTCAGGCTTGCAGCGAGAGCCGGCTTCCCGACGTCCCCCCCCACTCCAAGTCCCCAGCGCCGGCGGGCCGCCAAGGGTCACCCAGCCCTGGGAACCTGGCCCAGCTCATTTCAGCGCTGGGTAAATATTTTCTTTGGCAGTGGGGTAGGTGCGAGGCCCCCGGGCTCCCCCCAGGCTGCCCCTGGGCTCTGGCTGCAGGCTGGGCTCTGCAGAGCCGGTGGGTCGGGGAGCGGGGAGACTGCGGCGGGAGGGGGTGTGAGCCGGCAAGGGGGTCTGCAGCGTGGCAGCCCATCCTGGGGGCTGCCCCAACCCTGCTGGTGTCCCCCCCCATATCTGGGGTGTTTTTTCCTCACCCCAACAGTGCGGGAAGAGAGCAGGGGACACGAGGGGGGATGATGAGCCCTCACCCAGGGGGCTGGTTTAGGGGTCCCTGGAATGGGATGGGATGGCATGGCATGGCATGGCATGGCATGGCATGGGATGAGCTGGGATGGCATGGGATGAGCTGGGATGGGATGGCATGGCATAGGATGAGGTGGCATAGGATGGCATGGCATGGCATGGCATGGCATGGCATGGCATGAGATGGGATGGCATGACATGGCATGGGATCAGATGGGATGGCACGGCATGGGGGCTGCTGGCGGGGTGCAGAGCTGGGGACAAGGGGCTGCGGGGCTCAGGCGGGGGGGGGCAGCAGCCGGAGGGGCAGTGCAGGAAGGGCAGAGGAGACCTGCCGGGGTGAGGGGATGTTGCGGGGCTGAGGACCGGGGTTGTGCCACAGGTTCAAACCTTTGCTCATGCCTACAGGCAGAGCATTGCCCACCCGGCCCCTGTGAAGTTCGGGTGTGCACAAGCACGCAGCTAAAATAAAAAGCCCTGGCTTGGGATGGCCCTGGAAGGTACTGCTGGTTTCTGTGCTTGTAAGAGCAGAAGTTTCAGGCTGAGCTGTTGCTTGACTTGAAGGAAATGTTTTGGGTTGGATTCAACATCTCCAGGAGATTTTAACATTCACATATGTAGAAGCAAAGTAAGCTTTCAAGTGAAAAATCAATTTCAAATGCACCAACCTGACTTTTAAATTTAGGAAATGATGGACTGAAGTGTTTTAAGCATTTCGAGTCACTGATCCCAGCCGCTTCATTAGTTCAAGAGCCAGACAGGGTTTTCTGCAGTCCCAGATGAGAAAAGCGACTTAAATTATTCCTGTGACACAATGAGCAATAAAGTACAATGTAATGTGATATGACATGGCAATGCTCGTGCTGCGCTGCCAGGGACCAGCACCCGCAGCCGTCGCTTGTCCCTGCTGCTGCCGGCCGGCGGTGGAGCCAGCCCAGGCTGTGCTGGTGAGATGGGCCACAAGCCCTGAGGCCAGGTGAGGGACGCCCTTGGGAATTGCAGGTTACCTGCAGCATGTCTCCCACCCCAGCCACCGCTGCAGCCCACCCGAGTGGGTCCTGACAAGACCGGACCCTAAGCCCAGCTCAGCCTAAACCCGAGGGTTTGCTTTTCCTAAACACAGTGCCTGCCTGCTCCCCTCTGCCTGAGGGACCAAAGACCCCAGACCTGAAGCCGTGACAACCCCGTCCTGGCTCAGGCGATGCTCCGTCCTTGCCGACAGCATGTGTAGCACGGGCAGAGACCGGCTCGGCAGCACTGTCCCACGGGCAGTCAGGCTACTCCAAGGACATCCTGGCCCAGGAACCCTCCCGGGAAGATGCTGCGTGCCACCAGCCCCAGGCTGTGCAGCAGCAGAGCAGCTTCTAAATACCCCACTGGTCCCGTGCTGTCCGGCAAAGGGACTTGGGAGCTTCATGCTGTGAGATCTGGGGTCAGCTGTGGCCTCGCTGTGTCCCCACGGGCAGAACCTGCCTCCTCTGAGCTTGGGGGGGCTGGATGGGATTCAGGGGGTGCTGGCTGTGCACAAAGGGAACACCTCCACCCTCGCCCAGCTCCAGCATGCCAAGGTCCTGACTAGCCCAGAGCCTCCCCACGCCACAGGGTTTGTGCACGCGTGTGCACGCAGGGCTGGTGACAGGGAGAGGACCCCCCCCAGCAGCCCTTTGCTGCAGCACTGGGTGAAGGGCAGGCTGCGGAGCTCCTCCATGGAGGCAGAAGCCACCTTTCAAGCCCCTGGGGACGCTCCTGGGAGACCCTCAGCTCCACGGGGAAGAAATCAGATTGTGCCGATGCTGCTGCAGCCTCCCATGGCGGGCAGCCAAGGTCTGGCTCAGCTCTCACCTCCCCTCCCTCTTCCCAACCACTCGAGCATCCCCCAGGCCACGGGGGATGCTCGAGCACGGTGAGGTGAGATGAGAGCACATGGACACTCGAGCATCCCCCAGGACAGTGCAAAGCCACGGAGGTGCCTGGCCACCCTCACCCCATCCCAACCAGGATCCTGAGGTTGCTTTTACCTTCATGGGCATGGAGCCAGGCCAGCTCGGTGTCTTGCTGGTGACCCCGCAAAAGACACAGAGACAAGAACCAGGCAGAGCCAACCGTGAGGACAGGGATCAAACCCTCGGTCCCCAGCTCCTCCAGCCGCAGGCAGCCGTTCCCACACCCTGGGGCCACCTTCTCACGCCCAGAGGATGCCTGGCACCCCTGGCATGAAAGAAATGCCCCCCTCGCTCCCATCAGTGGCAACGCTGGGATGTGCTGAAAGCATTTTCCCAGTGTCAGACCCAGGGAGGGTTTCACTGGTGTGAGCCAAAGCCTCGCCTGCCCCCAGCCCGGGGGGGGATGGCCCTGCTAACATGCCTGCAGTCCCCATGTCCCAGGCTAAAATCTTTCTTGTCCACAGCAGACAAGGAGCCCTGCTCGCTGTCAGCGCTGGAGCTGCTGCTCTCCTGAAGGGCTGTAATGTGGCGGGGGACAGACGGCACCGGTCCCGGGGGGGCACAAGGCTGGGGAGGGGGGACACGGGTAGGCAGCAGCTGGGAAGGATCAGAAATGATGGAGGGAGCATCAACTCTGCTCCTGCCCTCCTCTCCCGGAGCAGGGAGCAATCTCCAATGGCCAAGGCCACAACTCTCCTTCCTTACAAGTCCCTGCACACCTCATCCTCCATTACACCCCTTTTTAAGAAGAAAAATACTCTTGGCTCTCCATCATAGCAAGAGCCATCACTCTTCAGGAGCCATCCCACAGCGAGCCAGCCCCGCCACAGCTGTCTGGGGAGCAAGTGGGACCCATCTGCCCCAGGGCTGTGGCGATGTCCCTCCCTCCTGTCCACCCACTGCCCACCCGGACCCCCAGGAGCTGCTCGGGCTCTGCGGGATGAGCCCCTCGGCACCAGGGGATCCTGTTGCCGGTCATGCCAGCGGCCAAGGGACAGAGCGGTGCCTGCCGGGAGAGCTGCTGCAGGGCAAGAAACGGCTTTCCCATTCACGAGAGGTTTTGTGAAGAACAACAGCTTTGGATGGAAATACTCTGATTTGGGGTTTTTCTTCAGTTTTCTGGCAGGGAAAAAGCAGTTTCTGCCAAAACTGCTGGCAGTAAAACATTGGCTTGAAAATCCAAATGTTTGCAGGGAAAGTTAAGAGAAAGCAGCTTCACAAGAAATTTTGAAGGCATCGTCCCACAACATGGTTTTCCCGTGCAGGATACCCTCGCCCCAGTGCTGCCCATCCCCGGGGCTGTCACCACCTGGGAGATGGGGACCCTTCATCCAGGCACCTTTCCCCCTCTGCAAAGCCCCCTCCAGCCCCAGTGCTTGAAGCCGAACCGGCAGGGCCACGCTCGGCTGCTGTGAGGGTAGGAGATGCTTTCGCCCCGCTCCCAGCCATCGCTCACGGCACGCACGGGGCAGGACGCTGAGCCCGAAGTGAAGGACATGTTTAAAAGCTCTCAGGGATGGCTGCTGTCAAGACGATGTCCCCAACACGGCTCTCGCCTGCATTGCATTACTAACAGCGGCCGAGATTGCAGGGAAGAGGCTAAAGATCCTTCCTACGCCGCTCAGCTCCCTTGTTCCCCGCTGCAGCCACTTTGCTACATCATTTTGCATTTTGCTCATCTTTTTTTCACCGCTCACGGTTATCAGGACCTGAAACATCAGTCTCGGGAGCTGTAGCTGGAGGCCCGCAGGAGCCCCCCCCCCCTTCCCACCGTGCTGCCAGGGCTGCCAGGTCTGTGCTGAGCAGGGCAGGGTTGTGGGGTCCCCAGGACGCGGCAGGGTGGAAAGATCCATTTTTGTTTCAAATCCTCCATTTCCCTTCCCAGGGAGTAGCCGGGGCCGGCCAGCAGCCATGTCCCGGGCAGCTGAGGATGCGGCGGGGGGGGGAAGCAGCTCTGCAGGGGCTTCTCCTCCTCCGGTCCCAGGCAGCCGGCCGGGAGCTGGGTGTGAGATCCTGGTGGAATTCAGAGCAGCCCAAATCCCTCTGGCCTCACTCAGCAGCGCTGCTCAAAGGGAGCCACGAGCGCGGGGTGCCTGTGGTCTGCCCCAGCTGTGCCCTGCCTGCCCCAGGCAGAGGGTGGGAAAGGCAGGCAACCACCCAGGGCAGCCTCAGCAGCACCCATGGGTGCTCCAGGGTAAGGCCAGGGCTGGGCTGAGCAGCAGCAGTAGGAGCAGCCCCTCCAGCCACCAGTCTGCCGGCCCCAGCCGTCAGCTCTGCCCAGGTTTCCAGCCCTGCCATGGGGCACAGCACTGGGTTAGCGGAGGACGGGGGTCTCCCATCGGAGAGCTGGGAAACCCAGGCAGCGGCCAGGTGGGCTCTCGGCACGGGTGATGCCGTGGCGGGGTGATGCCGTGGCGGGGTGATGCTGCAGTGGGGTGATGCCGTAGCGGGGTGATGCCGTGGCAGGGCTCTGCGCAGGTCCCAGAGATGGGGAGAGAGAAATGTCACACACACAACTGTGTGACGGGATTTTTCTGGGTTTAAGCCCGCAGTGCCCTGAGGAGTGGCAAAAATCCCAGGGAAATAGCAGCTCCCTGCTGCTGCCCCCCTGTCCTGCCTCCTTCATGCCCACATGCCTGCAGCCACTGGCTCCCAGTGCCCATGGAGGAAAGGGGGTCTCGGATGGGGGTCCCTGGGGGCGCAGCACAGAGACCAGGGGACAGACAGTCCAAACACGCAGTCCATGGTGGTTTTATCAGCGAATTAGGGCCACCTAGATGGGGACTGTCACTAGAGAGGGATGGAGGTGGAGGCAAGAGCACAGCTGGGCACAGCTGGGCACCAGGAGGGGACCTGGGAGTCCTGACCCCCCCAGCTGGGACAGTGCAGAGGTCCCCAAGGGATAGCTGCTGCACAGGTCCTCCCCCGGCCCCGTGCCCCCCGTTCGGGCCCTCTCGCTGGCTTTATTTTCCTTTGCCAGAGAACTCCAGCTGACCCAGTTCAGGAAATATTCGCTGACTGGTGGCAGGAGCCGTGGGGAGCTGGGGAGGGGAGTGCAGCGTGCCTGCCTCCGCACCCAGAGCAGTACTCACGTCCTCTCTTCGTTAGCGGCTAACGCACCAGCCCGGCTGGCTAATGCTTTCCAGACACCCAGCCGGCCCGGGCTCGGGGCTGAGACAGGCGGCGTGCGGGTGTAACGCACCTCCCCGTGCGTCCTCATCCTCCTTCTCCTCCATCACGGCAGGGACCCCAGGGCTGGGACGAGGACCCGGGGGTCCGGCCGGGTCGGCAGGACTCCACTGGGCGTTCGGCCTCGGCTGTGCCGGCAGCCGGCGCCGGGCAGAGGAAGGGGAGAGGCTGGGAAGGAAGCTGGCATGGCGGCGGGTCGGGGGACAATACTGGGTCTGGTGAGCACCACGAAGGTGCTGTGTGCTGCCGCGGTTTCCTGGGGAAGTTGGGGCCGTGTGTGCACATGCGTGTGCGTACGCGCATATGTGTGCAAGGCATGTTTGGCAGGAAAGGGCGGTTGTGCAGGGCTGTCGTTCGCTTTGTGTGCGTGCAAGAGCGCATGTGAGGCTGCCCCTCTCCCAGCATCAGCCCCGTGCTGGGGAGCCAGGTGGATCACAGCTGGGGTGGGGGGTCACGGCTGGACCACATGGATCATGGCTGGTGGAGGGGGTCACAGCCCCCCATCATTTCCTTCAGACCAAACACCCGGGGCCTGTGGGGCTCCCGGCATCCTCGGGGGGGCAGACGGGATGTTGCCACATTGGGACCAGACCCAGTGGGCAGGCACGGTGACGGCACATTGGCTGACGGCTGTCTGGGCACCCGGGAAAATGCCGGAGCCACGAGCTGGCTCATCCCCACCTGCACCCCAAGCCCCGCTCAGCAGCCCCTATGGCCCCCGGAGGGCATGGAGGGGTGTTTGGGGAGCAGCCGCAGGCAGCTTTGTGGGGCTCAGCTGCTGAGAGCTCGGTCTCCGCACCCCCTGCCCAGCGCAGCCCTCCCCGACATCTCTGGCAATGGGGACAATGGGGAAACCGAGGCACGGGCTGTTTGCTGACAGCTGTTTGCTGACAGCGTGTCCCAAACCATGTGTAAAACAACCGCAGATGGCCCCTGCAACCCGGTGCTTTCCATCTACCCGTGGTTTCCGTGGGAAGCTGGAGCGGGTGCCACCAACCCGAAAAGCCCCCCCCGGGGCGGCACTCAGCCATCTCAGCAAAGCACAAGAGTACAGTGAGATGGGGCACGGGCTAGGGAAGAACCTCAGAGGGACCCAGAACAGCCCAAGGGGGCTGCAGCTCTGCAAGGAACAGCGGGGACGGGTGGGACGGCCAACAATGGGAAAATTCGTAAATTGGCCGGTACCCACCCAGCCTGGCCGTCATCACCACGGCCCCCTGCAAGCGCCGGCCCCGCCGGCTGCTCTGCCCTTGGCCAGAGCCCTTCCCGCTGGCTGCAAGCAGGGGCTGTGCTGTGAGAAGGAAGCGAGCTGGCCCTTCCCAGGCTGGGTGTGCTCCATCCTTGCTCCCGGTGTGCCGGCACAGGGAAGGGGCGGGGGGGGCCGCAGGCGACAGCACCCCCTTCCCCGTGGGATCCCCTTGGCATCAAGGTCATGCTGACCTTGCTCTGGTTCACGGCACCTTCCTTCGCCACCGTTTGCACCGGCCCCACCACCCGCCTCTCCATCCCACTCCCCCAGCCCCACGCCGGGATGCCTGGCGATGGGAGGTGATGATGATGGTGATGATGATGATGATGAAGGTTGACCTTGTCACGCTGCAGGTCTTGGCACAGCATGGACCAGCTCTCTGCTTTGCTCGCCCTGGGAGATGCTGCCTGCCTTTGGAGGAGCAAACTGGGTGAACTGGGCAGGAGGGGACAAGGCTGCCTGCGTGCCCGTAGGGCTGTGCCTGGCCGGCGCCTGCCCCAGCTCCCGGGGAAGGCGGCACCGGTGCCGGCCCCCGGAGCAGCACGGGGTGCCGGCATGGGGGACACGCCAGCCTGGTCTTTGTTTTCTCCCCTGGCAGAGCACAGGCTTTGCGTCCTGGCCAGGGACCTGTGCTCGCTTCCCAGCTCCTGTTCTCCATTCTCCTCCCGGGCTTCCTGTCTCACCGAGGCATTTCCATGGGCCTTGCCTCAATTACCGGAAAGCACTACCTCATCTCTTGACGAGGCGCCAGGGAAGAAAACACAGGCGTAGCCCCCTCCGCCCCTCTCTTCCCCTCCTCTTCCCCTCCCTCCAGAAGCTTCCCCGGCTCCAGTGCAGCGATGCAGGGCAGGGCTCCGGGGGGGGGGACCGAGACCTCCCTGCTCCGGCCACCCAGCCCATCGCCTCGACCCCCGCCAGCCCCAGTACAGCCCCAGTACAGCCCCAGTACAGCTGGGCACCTGCTGCCCTGCATGACCTGGAAAGTGGCTTTTTCTGTCCAGCCGGCACAGGAAGGAGGATGCAACGTGCATGCATGTATGTGCATGTGTGTGTGTGTGCCTGTATGTGCTCATATGTGTGTATGTGCACGCATGCATATGTGCACACAGCCTGCTCAGGAGCCCACAGCGGCTGGCCCTAACTCTGTACGTTACCCAGCTCCTGCCTGACCTGCCTGCGGGAGCTGCCTGCTCAACCCCCTCCCAGCCCACCACACATCCAGGCACCATCAGGCTCTTCCCACTTCCCAGACTGGGATCGGTGACTTGGACACTGCTACAGCAATAGGAGGAGGGGAGGGAGCAGGCAGCAAACAGGTAGATAAATGTGTGTGTGTGCGGCCAGGAGGGATGCACGGGTACAGTGAGTCGGGAGATGGACAGATGCGCCTGTGCAGCAATAGGCGTGCGGGGGGACAGACAGACAACCAGTACATCACAGGCACCCCCGGCACCCCAGCCCTTTTCCACGTCTGTGAGGAAGATTCCCCTAACACCCTCCCAGGGGACGGCCCAGGGAGGCAAGCGTGGAGCGTGGCCCTCAGGCTGCGCTCACCCTGCAGAGCCCATCACCGGGGTGTCTGGGCTGCCCAGCCCAAGGAAAAGAGCAAAAGCCCAGCAACTTCATCTCCACTTCAGAGACCTGAGCCCCCGGCAGGGACTCAGGCTCCCCGCAGAGAGTTCAGCTCCTCGTTGCCACTTCAGCATCCACCCTCCTGCCCTCTTCGGTGTTCGGATGTCCCCGCGGCAGAGCAGGCGCCGGCACAGGACGGTGCTGCTGCGGTGGCCCCTCTGCTCCCACCCGTGCATCCCCTGTCAGTGTCAGCCTGTTACTCGCAGCCGACCATCCATCCCATCCTGCTCCAGGCCACCACATCCCTGGCCGATGCCTGTTCCCAGCCATGGGACTTTCCATGCCCGTCCTTTGATCGCATCCAGCTTGCAGGCAGTCCTGCCCGCGGTCCTGCCCCTCAGCTGGGGCCCCACAGGTTCGTGCCCCCCGGGGACCGTCCCAGCAACAATACCAAGGTTTCCCCCAGTACGACTACAGCAGCACAGAGCCTCTATTCCCCATGACAGTTTAGGACCTGCTAGATAATCCCTTTGGGATCTGATTTACATGTACTGTGTTAATTTGGTATACCTTAATTTTATATACCTTTGCAGGTTTTTAGTGAGACCCCCCCCCAGCCTGCAGCCATCTGCAGGTCAGGGGCTTCTTGATCTTGATGCATGATCCCAGTGATCCCAATGATCTCCATGATAGCAATGATCCCAATGATCTCCATGATGCCAATGATCTCAATGATCACAATGATCTCAACGATCTCAATTATCTCAGTGATCCCAGTTATCGCAATTATCCCAATATCTCAATTAATGATCCCAATTATCTCAACGATCCCAATGATCTCAATGATCCCAATGACCCCAGTGATTCCCAATGATCTGCCCATGCTTTTGAGTCCTCCATGGATGGTTTCTTCTTGGCACGGAGACCTTTGGGAGCCGCAGGACGGAGCCCTCGCCTGCCTCCTGCTCTCAGGACACGCCGGCACCGCTTCGCCAGCACAGACCAAGCCAGGAGCCCCGTCTGGAGAGCAGCATGGCATGGGGGGGGCCGCGGGGCTGGGAGAAATGGGGCTCTGAAGTCAGGAGGTGGCTGGATGTCTGGACAGTTGGACAGACAGGCAGGACAGACCGATGGGCAGAGAGCCAGTGGTAGGGAAAGACAGGCGCAGAGAGCCATGGGGCTACGTCTGATGTGTCAGCCAGGATGAAGGCAGTGACAAAAACTGGGAGAGAAACATGCGTGGGGACGGAAAAAAAGACAAATTAACGGGGCGATAGCGCCGGCAGAGGTGGAGGATTGTCGGTGTCTCTCCCTTCTCCCCCCAGCATCCCCATTCCCAGCTGTTTTGGGAGCCTCGTTCCCCTCGGGGGTCCATCCCCCCTCGGCAGCCTGCGGTCCCCCGATTCGGGGAGTCTGCGGTGAGCCCGGGGCCGAGCGGGGAGTTTAGGTTTCATTCCCGGCGGCGCTGGCCCTGCCTCCTCCTCCTCCCGCTCCCACATCTGCAGCTGGAATTGCAATTTGAGGCGCTGGCTGGGCTGGGCGCCGGCCGGGAGTGGGAGTGGGAGGAAGGCGCTCGGGGAAGCCAGAGGAAGCCGGAGAGCAGGGGGCTGCACGGCGGGGACGGCTGGGCAGACAGGCCGCTGCCGGAGCCACTGGGCATCGCCGGCAGCCGCGGGCAGGAGGGCATCTCCGGTGGCGGTGGGAGCCGGCACCTGGCCGGCACAGCTGGAGCGAGAAGGTGGTGGCTGGACTGAGGGGTCCCCAACCTGTCCCCCCCTCCCAGAGGTAAGCGGCCGTGGGGCTTCGTGGGAGCTGGGGACCAGCAGACGCACCGCCCGAGGCGTGGGGACAATGGGGGCCCGGCATCGCCCGGCTCTTCCCTTGGCCGGGGCGAGGGTGTCACCACCCCGGCCAGCCGGGATGCCTGGGGTGTCTCCCCAGTGTGGGGGCACTGGTGAGCGAGCACACTGGCACTGGGGGGGGTGAGGGGTGTCAGGACTCCCGGGGCCTCTCCCCCGCGAGGATGCGGGCATGGGTGGGAGCGGGGATTGCTGCGCTGAGCCCCTCCTGAGCTTTCGTGGGTCCTGTCCCCCACGCACCCTGTCCTGGGGGGATGCTGCTGTGACCGGCGGGGATACCACCGCAAACCACAGGGATAGTGCCGTGACGTGCCAGCACCGTGCAGGGGCTGCAAGTGATGTGTCAGCCCACGCCGGCGCAAGACATGCCAGGGACATCCCGCCGGCTCTCGTGTCCCAGCCATGGCCAAGTGATGGCAGTGGGAAGGGGAGGACGCCCACAAATGGTCATGGAAACCCGACAGCTTTGCCCGGAGGATTTGGGGGCTCCCCAGCCCCGCAGATGTGCTCACTCCCAGCGCAAGAGGCTTGTGGGGATGAATGCCTCCTCCCGCTCCCCACACATCTGGAGCCCAGCCCCACAGCTGCCCCAAGGCCCCCCCCCCCAGCTGGGGCAGCCCCAGCCACGGGGGCACCGTGCCCAGCGAAGCCGGCGTCCCCATGCCATGCTCGGCGATGCCGTGCTGAGGCCCCGGTGCCCTGCCTGTCCGCCTGCCTGGCTCAGCTGCCCTGAAGCCGTCCCAAACTTGTTTCCTTTCCCCGTTTCCGTGAGCCCTTGCGGAGGCGGAAATGGTGGAAAGTCCTCAAAAATGCTGCTCCTGCACAAGCTGCTGGAGCGAGCACCGGGAACCACCGGGACCCTCTCCCCGGCAGCATGGCAGGGCCCCCTGAAGCTGGGGGCTTCAGCCCATGTCCCTGCGAGGGGGCACGGGTGCAGACAGCTTCACACACAGGCAGATTCACGTGCAGGCAGAGCAATCACTGCCCGGGATCTGCATGGGGACAGTGTTGGAGGACACAAGGCCTCTGCACGGGTGCCCTGCTCACATGCGTGTGCATGGGAAGGAAGGGATCCATTTGTGTCCACCGGCCAGGTTTGTGGGGGTGCCAGGCTTGCTGGGTACCCCAAAGCCTCACCAGTGCCCTGCCAGCACGGGGTGCAGAGGCCGGGTCTCCAGCGCTGTACGAGGAGAGGCACGGCCGGACGAAACCCCTCGGGGGGCTGGAGGACACCTCAGCCCCTCCGTGTGCTGCCACCAGCTGCCAGGGTGGGCTGAGCCCACTCATCTTCCTCGCCAGAACCCCAGGCAGGGGCTTGGCAGCTTGGGGACAAAGGCAGCCATCAGCCACCCCCCTGGTGAGATCTACTGTCAGAGTTTGGTTTGCTGAGATGGAGGATTTCAGCCACCCGGAGCCTGAGGGTCTGCACAGGCTCCGGACCAACTGCCCGGACCATCCCATGGCCACAGAGGGGCAGGGAACGAAACCATTAAGTCACCAGAGCCCAAGGTCTTGCTTTTCCCTCCTGCTCGGGCTGACAGCTCCGTGCATCAACGGGATGCAGGAAGCCTCCCGTGGGAGTTCAGACCCCAGGGACGAGGGGCATGGAGGATGTCCCTGCACAGACCCCACTGGGCTGGGCTCTGGGGTGACAGACTCGGAGTTACCCCTTACCTGGCCCCGGAGAAGCACGAGGGGTGTCCGACCTGCAGCCGGGACAAACAGACACCAAAAATGCAAGCTAAGCCCTGGGCAGAGTTTCTGCCATTGAAGGGGCGATCCCCTGAGCGCATCCTTGCAGGCCACTCTCACAACCTCATGGAAAGCCCAGTTTTGGTGAAAAAGCCCCTCTGCCAGCCTCAGCCTGCCAGACAGCCCCTCGTGCCCTCCCAGGACCACCAGCACCACACTCCCCACTGCGGTTTGACCCACAGCCTGCGTCGGCCACAGCTCCTCCTCGCTCAGCCCCTCGCCGCACCCTCCGCCGGGGTGGCCGGAGCAGAAGTCCCCCCATTCCAGGGAAAGTCTCACCACCTGCCATTTTTAGCACAAGGCTTTTTTTTCGGGAGGCTGCCGAGAGCAGGATCAGGCCGCCGGGCCAGCAGCGCGTGGGTGGGTTTGGCTCTGAGCAAAGCCTCTCCCTGATGAGCTAAGCCTTGTCCTGAGCCTGCAGCTCCGCAGGATGAAAGCGGTCGGTGTGGGGCAGGCAGCCTTGGAGGTGATGGGATCAGGCAGAGAGCCAAGAGCCAGTTTATTATGCTGGGAAAGCAGTTTTGGAGCTGGTCAACACTGGGTCACAGCCCCTAGGACAGGCAGCGATGCCTTTGGCCATTCCTGCTCCTGCCGGTGCGGCCACCATGCTGCAGGGAGCCTGGCCCTGAGCAGTGACCGCTTCAATTAAGAAAATAACTTTGAAGGATCGCCTGCCCTCAGTTTCTTTCTTTGATCAAGCCTAAAAATCTGCAGCATAGACCCCACGCTGGTGGAACAGCGTTTTGCGCACATCTGCATCACGCACGTGTCTGACCTGCTTAATGAAAGGAAATGTCCCCCGCTCCCACAGAGGCTGGGCCGGTGGCTGTGCCGACACCTGCCCCGCGTCGATCGGGTGGGTGCTGAACTGGGACAGCCCCCGCCACAGCCCCCCACCCTCCTGCACCCTATTGCAACCTGAGCCCCCGGGCTTTGGGGGTCTCCCACCTGCAGCCCCTGCTCCTGCGGGGTCCCGGGGGATGCAAGGTCACAGCCAGCCCTGTCTCTGCTGGGTCTTCGAGGGCGACTTCAGCCTGGGCTCGAGGGGGGTGAGGGGACCCCATGGACACCCCAGCCCATGGCACGCTGCGCACCCTGCTGCTGAGGGGGTAGCCAGCACCTCCGGGCACACGGACACTCGTCCCATCATCCATCCTCCTTCTCTTGCAGTCGGGAAGGCGAGGCCGCCATGGCGATGCTCCTGGAGCCCGGGATGCAGAGTCTCCGGATGGGTAAGGCTGCTCCCCAGGGAAGGTGCCCAGCGGGGATGGCAGTGGGTGGGGGTCCCCCTGCTCACCCCCCCCAGCAGAGACGAGCTCTCTGCAAGCGTGACACTCCTGGCCCCTCTCCCTTCGCTCCCCTGCACACCCGGGCGTCCCCCCCACCGCTCCTCCAGCCGTCCGTCCCCCCTGCAATCGTCCTCCCGTCTGCGGTGCGGAGGAGCCCCCCACGCTGCTCCTGCGCTGGGGTAACCAGAACCAGCTGCTGCGGCCAAGGAAACCTGACCCTGCAAACACAAGCCAGGGAGCAGCCTGAGCAAAGAGGCCGTTGCAAGAATTAAACCCCTGCGGGTCCCCCCAGCTGCCCTAGACCACTGGCAGCCCAGTGCCCACAGGCTGGAGGGTACCAGCTCCGGCTCTGGACCTGCAGAAAAGATGTTTCATGTGCACAGCCCCAGGCTGGGGTCTGGACCCCCAGGCTCGAAGCCCAGCCGAGCTGCCGGCTCCCTGCCTAACCCGGGCAATGCTTTCCCCCCACGGCTGGGGGACACCGGCCTCACCCCGCTGCGGGGCTCTGCCGGCACACGGAGATGCCCGCAGGGACATTCCTGTTTGTTGGGGATCAAATATTCATGGCACAGACACGGGATACAGCGAAAGGCACTTACAGAGCAAGAGTGAAGGGACTGGAGCCGTGTCAAGGCAAGGAGCGGCCGAGCCCCCTGGCACATGTCCCGGGGGGCACGTGGCACAGCACCGTCCCTGACACCGCGGCACATAGCCCGGGGCAAGCAATGTGCCGGCGGCTCGGCTCTCAGCCGGCCAAGGAGATAAAGCAGCGGGGAGCAGCCAGGACCCCCACTGCCGGGACAGGGGGTGCCCGTGTGGCTGAACCTGGCTCCCACCCCATGGCTGCTGCTGTTGGGGGGTTCCAGAGCACCCCTGCTGCAGGTTCTGGGGCTCCTGAGCTGCCAGAGGGATTTGGGGAGTTGCCCCTTGGGCATCCTGGTGCAAACTGGTCGCAGTGGGAGCTGGGGTGGGTTTGCCTGGACACAGACACCAGCTGCCTGCACCCTCTGGCAAAGGAGAACTGGAGTTTTACGCTTCCCTGAGGAAAGACCGAGGAGCCTCCTCCAGCCCCAAACCTCTCCAGAGTCCAGCTGGGACCGGCTGCTGCTTGTCCCTGCTCCTGTGGCCCAGATCCCGGCACAGAGCTGCAAGCCCGAAGCGTGGGTCTCGGCAGAGCCCGTGGGGCAGACGGTCCCTCCACCTCCGCGGTGTCACCGCCTGGACCCCACATCCCATTCCCAGCATGGCCATACCCTGGCCAGAGCCACAGCCGGCCAAGTCCCTCGGGAAAGGTGGCCCCGCTCCATCAGCTGCACCAGCCCCTTCCCAGCTGCCCCCCACCAACAGCTGGAGCCTGTCCATCGGTCGTGCTTTCGCAGGGCGGATGATTAATCCCCTCTGCTAATTGGAGCCATGTGGCAAGAGGAGTGCAGGCAACATGCAGCCCCGCGCCGTCGGCATGCAGGACAGCCCCAGGGCTCGCACCGTCCCGGCGCTGGCTGGGCTGGGGGCCAGGCGTCCCACCGGGGCTTCTGCAGCGGCTCCAGCCTGGGCTGACACACCAGGATTAATGGGGATTCCCAGGACAAGGCTTCTGCTGGTGGAGGAGCCGTTGGGGGGGGTCACCCGAGGAGACACAGAGCTGGCTGGTGTTTCGAGGAGGAGGAAGAGGAGGGGGCACCGCAGAGCAAGGGCAACTGCACAGCCACTGCAGCACAGTGCCTGGCCCCACGCACGTCCATGGCTCGCTGTAGTGCACGACAGCATGAGCCTCCCTGAGCTCCCCGCGCAGGCTAAACCTCAATGTCTCGGAGTTATCACGGGCTCACGCAGGATTTACTGGGTCTCCACCAAACTGGGATGTTCTGCACCATGGCTGTGGGTCTGAGCCGAGCACACCTCCCCTTGCCAAGGGCCAAGGAGCTGGGTCTCCATGGCCTCACGCTGCAGACGCTTGCTCTGCCTCGGTAGCTCACCGGCATCTCTTTCCCAAGTTTTCCCCCCATTCCTGCTGGATACAAGCGCTTCAGCTGCTTGCCCAGAGCAGCCTCTGGCATCCTTTGCAGTCATCCCCACCAGGCGCTGCCAAGCTGAACTAGCGTGTATTTATGTGATGATGGCTGTCTTGATTTAAAAATAGGCAGCTCTGGAGAACCACTGTGTCCCTTTCTGCTACAAACACGTCATGGGTTTTTAGTCCTGACTCTTCTACCGTCAGCTGCAAGGAATTAGATCCGGCTGCTCCTTTGCCAGTCAAAGACCACTGCACTTCCACTTCTCTGGTCCCCTTCAGATGTGCAAGGCAGGATCCATCCCACCTTGGCTGTCTCATCTACAGGAGAACATCTCCATCTGCAGCCACCACCAAGGGTCTCTATAGAATCAACAGGGAGAAACTGGGCTTGCAGGTTCACCTGACTTACTTTGGATACTGTCTTCAGGATGAGATGACTTCTCCTCCGTGTGCCAGTTCCTCCCCAGCGATGGAGAAGACATCGAGCCCGTGTCTCATCACCAAAGCCTGCCCACACCAGCAAGCTGAACTCCTCCCTGAAACACCACGACCAACTCACCCTCATCCGTCTTCTTGCTGAGCAAGCGCTGATGTCCCCCAGCCCCAGAGGAGAAGGTCCCTCAGTCCTGTGGCTCTTCTCTGGCCACTGTCCCCACCCTCTGCGTGGCTGTGAGCCCCATCACCAGAGGGAGGGATCCCTGTGAGCTCACCAGTGCTAACACCAGGTGCAGCCAGTTCCTGCACCTCCTTATGACACCTCCAAGGGGTTCCTCATTTGCTAATTTAATCAGTGCTGATTAGATCCTTCCTTAAACATGGTTGAAAAAAGCGTGGGAGGCCCCTCAAGCCTAGAATTGTCCTGTACGGAGCCCACTGGGAGCAGCCCCTGTAACAGCTCTGAGCCCTCCGCTGCTGAGCCCGCACTGGCTGCATCTTCATCGGGATGTCGCGCGTTGCCCTCACCTAGGGGAAGGGTCTTCAGGAGCGACCAGGGCCCGTTCCCATCCCAGCCTAACCCTCCTGTGTCCCCAGGTGCCAACGGCGAGCGGTGCCCCACGCCGTCCCCTCCCGGCTCCCCGGGGACGCCCCACGACAGCTGCAGCATCGCCCCGCTGACGCCCTCCCAGTCGCCGGTAAGGCAGTTTTGGGGGGTCCTCTGGGGCTGCTGGGCTCTGTCTCCCCGGCATTGCCCCCTCTGATCGTTCCCTGGTCGGTGGTCACCTCCTACCACCTCCCCTCCCGGGCTGGTTGCCATCCCCACTGCGCACCCCAATACCAGCCAAAGGATGGGTCAGTCTATCGCCGGGGCCCAAATCCCCCCCTTAGCTGTGGGATTGACAGGATGGAGGTTTTTTCCAGTGCAGGAGGCAGGAGAGGAGCCGGAGAAAACACCAACATAAGTTTAACTCCTTGCAAAGCTCCTGGCTTCAGCTTGCTCCTACCTGAATGTCCCCTGGGACTGCCCGGTGTGGAAGGACGCAGGCAGGGAGCATGCCGGAGCCAGTTCCTCCGCAGCACTCGCTGTCCTTGCAGCTCCCTGATACATGCACATTTCTGAGACAACCACTTCACCCATGCTAATCGCCGGCTTTTTTCACGGCTAGCTAATGTCTGCACTTATCAAATCTGGATACGTTAAAAGTTAATGAGGGCTTTTAGCTTTCTGTGTCTGCCCCGCGTGCCTGGGAGGCTGCGGCGGACGAGGGCGGCAGCCTGGGTTGGTGACATGGGTACAGGGCTTGCCACATCTTCGTGGCTCCTTCGGCACTGCCTCTCCCTGCCACGGCCGGGAGGCGAGGGATGGGGGCCCAAAGGCAGGACCGGAAAAGCAGCAGCGGGAACTCCCCGAAGCATCTGGGCCCGGAAGGTTTTTGGTTGGGTGACCTGTGGCGACACCTGGGATGAGGTCCCTTGGACCAAGATCAGGAGCAGGGAAGGTTTTGGGGAATCCCGGCTAAAATTTGCCAGGGGTCAAGTGTGGAGGGCTCAGCACCACCCCAGCCCAGGAAGAAACAGAGACCTGACCGCAGCCCCAGGCAGCTCTCAGGGGCAGAGCCTCCATCCCTCCCTCCATCCCTCCCTCGGGCTGCCCAAATCCCCTTGTCCCATGAGCCTGCCTTTGGGAACCACCGCAGGAACCCCGCAGAGCCCGGTGCAGGCAGTCCCTTTTCTCGGTGATTTGGAGCTGTGTAAGAGGAGGAATTGCCCTGTGTTTTTGGCATCATTGCAGAGAAAACCACGGCATCACTGCATCCCTTCCCTGGGCAGAAATCACGGTGCTGGCGGGCCTGATCCAGGAAAAATTAACCCTTTCACGAGTTGTCTGGGGGTTTTTTTTAACCCCTTTTCTGGAAGCAGCCAGCCCTGTTGCAGTGCTCGCCCCCAGGACAGAGCCTATCCCTAACGGCTGCCCTTGCGTTTCAGAGGAGCGAGGCTCGCTCCCAGCAAACCACCTCCTTCACCGTGGTGGTGGCCATCGACTTCGGCACCACGTCCAGCGGCTACGCCTTCAGCTTCTCCAGCGACCCCGAGGCCATCCACATGATGAGGTGAGGAGCGGCCAGAGGCCCAAGCGCTGCTCCCAGGGCTGTTAAAGGACTTTTTGCCCAAAAGGGCTGGAGGTCGGCTTGCCGGGAGGGAGGGATGGAGCCGGGCTGGGAAATGAACACCCACACCGTCACGGGTGAGGGATGCTGCCTGGCAGCAGTGGGCGGAAGGAGCCCATGAAATGGGTCTCACGCTGAGCGGGAGGATGGGGTGGGAGCACCTCTTTGTTAGCGCTCTATTCTAACGACCTGCGTGGGTGCGGAGGAGCCCTGCAGGGGTTGCACAGGGAGCAAAGCACTCTTTGCAATGGCCTTCCCAGGGACGTTGGTCCCTTCTTTGTCCCTCTTTAAGGTGCTTGAGGTTGTGCCCATAAAAATAAATGAAATGGGGCAGGATCCGTTCTCCAGCCTTGAGGTTCACGGGCTGCTGCCGGCTTCTGTTTGCAGGAAATGGGAAGGAGGGGACCCGGGGGTGGCCAACCAGAAGACCCCCACCAGCCTCCTGCTGACACCAGAGGGCATCTTCCACAGCTTCGGCTACACCGCCAGGGACTACTACCACGACCTGGACCCCGAGGAAGCCCGCGACTGGCTGTACTTTGAGAAATTTAAGATGAAGATTCACAGCACCAGTGTGAGTCCCTGCTCCTGTCCTGACCTCCCAGGGGACCCACGGGGACCCTGGCCGGGCTGGATGTGAGCTGACCTGGCCCCAGGGATTTATCCCACCTTGCAGAAAGCAAAGAGAGGGGCTCACTGTGGGGAGCAGAAATCCAGGAGGGCTGGAGAGGGGCTACAAGCAAAACCTCTGATCACCAGCATCCTGGCTGAGCGCACCCAGCTCCCTGCTTGCTTTACACACATTTTGCAATGTTTTAGCCCTTTGCAGGGGGGTGAATTTTTGGTTCCCCCCATCCGAGCCTCTTCAGGGCAGGTGGATGCAGCTGCAGAGCGATGCTTCCAGTGCCCATGCCCCAGCCAGTCCATTTGGCATGGCGGGGGACGAGCACCCTGCCCAAGGCTCGCCGGCAGAGCCGGGATGGGATGCCAGCCACGTCCCAGCACCCTGCGTGATCTGTTTGCTGTTACTGCTCTTCCTGGCAGGACCTCACCATGAAAACTGAACTAGAAGCTGTCAACGGGAAGAAAATGCAAGCACTGGAGGTGTTTGCCCACGCACTCCGCTTCTTCAAGCAGCACGCCGTGCAGGTAGGGCACCCCGGCACCCGAGCCGGGTCTCCCTGCACCATCACATGAGCACAGCCCTTCTCTCCCTCCCCAAACGGAGTACAAGTCATGCGTGACGTCCTCTCCACTTGTTGCTTCCTCACCCTTCACCGAGAGCCCCGATGCCCCAACCGGGGGGGTCACCTGCTGCTTCTTTGCCCGGCAGGAGCTGAAGGACCAGTGCCCGTCCCTGCCCGAGAGAGATGCGATCCGCTGGGTGATCACCGTGCCCGCCATCTGGAAGCAGCCGGCCAAGCAGTTCATGCGAGAGGCTGCCTACAAGGTGAGGGGGACCCCCGGGGGGGCTGTTCTGCACGGTGACCCTCGTGGGAGGCTGTGCTTTCGGGGGGGTATCTCTTTCCCCTCCCTCCTCCCCTGTGGGTGCTGCCTCCATAACGAAGGGTCTCTGGCATGTCCTGGTAGCCTAAAGAACAAAAGCTGGACTCTGGCTGTTGGGCACGGGCCGGCTTTGAAACCCGCTGTTGGTGGGGTGGGAGGACTTCAGAGCTGGGTGTGCAGCAAGGTGGGGGGCTGAGGATGGGGACGCGTGCTCCCCCAGGGAAGGAGGGTGCCCCTTGGGTGCTTGGTGCCACCGCTGGGTCCCTGGGACCGGCAGGAGCTAACCCACCCCTACCGAAAGGGTGATTCCCAGCACAGCCCTAACACGTAGGATTGCCGTGCAACATATAGTACCTATACAGGCAAAAGGGATGCACGAAGGCCGGGGCTGGGAAAGCCCTGCCCGAGCACAGCCGTAAGGCTGCGGCGTGCAGGGACGTGCTGGTGCACCGGCACCTTCTCTGCCCTGACACCCCGTCCTCCATGCAGGCTGGTCTGGTGTCCCCAGAGAATCCAGAGCAGCTGCTGATCGCGCTGGAGCCCGAAGCCGCTTCCATTTATTGCAGGAAACTTCGCCTCCACCAGCTGATCGACCTGAGCTGCAAACCCCCGGCCAACGGGCTGGTGCCGGACCATTCCATCGACTCCAGTTTTCGGCAGGGTGAGCGGGACCGGGAGCTGGCAGAGGGTCCTGGCAGGGTGGGAGGCTGGAATAGCAGGAGATGGAGCAGGCAGGGATCTGGGCCCGTGTGCCAGGTCTTGAGGGTCCGTCAGCAGCCGTGGCTGGGGAAGGGGTTTGAGGTTTGGGGGACCCCCAGCCTGCGGCATCTTCTGGCGATGGGGGAAACTGAGGCAGAGATGAGTGGGGCACTGTGCCAAGGGAGTGAGCGGAAGGCTGTGGCTGCTCCCCTCTCTGGCAGCCCCGGGGAGCCCTGCTCCCCCCTTTGCCCCCCCCATTCCCCCCTCCCCAAGCCCACATGGCCGGGGCAGGCGATGGCTGCTTTCCCAGGTGTGTCCCCCATGGTCGTGGCCCCTTTCATCCACCCAACCTGCCCTTGACCTCCGCCCACACCACCACAGCTCCCCGGGCTGCCTCTTCCCTTCCCTCTCCCCACATTTCCATGCGGAGCTATTTCTGCTGGCTCAGCTGGAGCCGCCCTGGATTCCTCCCAGCAGCTCGCTCCGCTCAGCCTCCACCACCCCGGCTCCTTGCTTCCCTTCTCCCCCATATGGGCCAAGCCCTCGGGCTTCCCAATCCCATGCCGACCTCCCCTGTCAATACCGTAACCCTGGGACAGGGAAAGGATCTACCTGCTGCTCCAGGGCTGTCCAAAACCCTCTGCTGAGCTGCCTGTGAGGATGCTCCCCCCGTGCATGGGGAGCCTGGGGGTCCCCTCCACTCCAGCCACAGAGCCGGGGCTTTACCGGGACAGAGCTGGCTTGCCCAGCCGGGACCAAGCCCCGGAGCTGGGACCTGCCGGTGGCCACAGCCCTTGTCTTGTGTTTGGCCGGAGAACCAGGGTTGCATCTGGATTTATGGAGGGGCTTGAGCTGCATCCCGGGGCTGAAGCTAATTAAATTAGTGTGCCGTGTCCATCTCGGCATGCCGAAAATAGGCCGGGATAACCCCACCTTCTCCAAACAGCTCCCTGCCCTTCCGGGCTGCTTTGATGTCCCGTCCTGGGATGGGGGGAGCAGAGGAAACCCCACCCGAGCTGGGAAGAACAGGGGAAGAGGCGGCATCGCCCAGGGACACCTCTGGCGAGGCGGGATCCTGCGGGATCCCAGGCAGAGCAGTGGGATGGCTGGACCAGCTCCTCCACAGTGCAGCCAGGGCCATGTCAGGTGTCTGGGCTGGAGGGGAGTGGGCAACCAGTGCTCCCAGTGCAGCCACCCACTGCACGGGGGGTGGGATCCCAGGGATGCTCCTGGCCCTGGTGCCCCCCCCTAGCCTGACACTGCCCCTCTGCTCTGTCCCTCAGCCCGAGAGCAGCTCCGGCGGTCCCGCCACAGCCGTACCTTCCTGGTGGAGTCGGGAGTGGGGGAGCTCTGGTCGGAAATGCAGGCAGGTAGGAGGGGTGATGGGCAGTGCCCCCCCCCACCCCCCGCAGCAGACCCCATCCCGGGGAAGATTCACTGGCGGGGGTGGACAGGACAAGCAGGAGTCCCCACCAGTGCTGCCTGGCCCCCGGGGTCACCCTGGGCGAGGGGATGGGGGGCTGGACGTACCCACGGTGGCAGAGCCCCCCAGGGAGCCCCAGCGTGGCCCTGCCAGTGCCAGGGAAGGGTCCTGCCATGGGGGTGACATGGCTCCGGTCTGTCACTCGGTCCCGACACCCCAGAGGATGCTGGTGAGGGCAGGGGGGGTCTGTCTGCCACCTTCCCGTCCCACTGTTCCAGGCAAACACCGCAATGACCCCCTCCTGCCCTCCAAAACTTCTTTGGCTGTTTTTTGGGTGGGGGAAAAAAAAAAACCAGACCCCCATATTTTGGTTAAAGCAGCTTCCCCTGGGGAAAGCACAGCCCTGCGGCCCACGGCCGTGTCCCAGCGGCTGCTCCCAACCCACGGGATGGGTGTCCCAGGGGGTCAGCCCCGCTGCGGTGCTGGGGGAGACCCCACAGCTGCTGGGGGGGGACCCGGCACCCCCACTCGGCCCCTGTCCTTGCCCACAGGTGACCGCTACATCGTGGCGGACTGCGGCGGCGGGACGGTGGACCTCACCGTGCACCAGATCGAGAAGCCGCAGGGGACGCTGAAGGAGCTGTACAAAGCCTCAGGTGGGCTGTGGCCCCCAGACCCATTCTGCCCCCCCCTACCAGCGACCCCCTCCTGGGCCGGGGTCCCCTCTCAGTCCCCTGCAGGGTCGTGGCTGGGTATGTGGCACCACCTGGTGTCAGGAGCGAGCAAGGCAGAGGAGGGCTGGGGGGGGCAAAATGGGGGGGGATGCTGGGCTGGGGGTGTCGGTGGGGCAGGGATGCTGGGCTGGGGGGCTCAGGTGGGACAGGGGTGCTGGGTTGTGGGGTGACAGAGGGACTGGGGTGCTGGGATGGGGGGCAAGGTGGGACAGGGACGGGTTGCTGGATTGGGGGTGCTGGTGGGACAGGGGTGCTGGGTTAGAGGAGGACAAGGTGGGGCTGGGGGGGCTCAGGTGGGACAGGGATGGGGTGCTGGTGGGACAGGGGTGCTGGGCTGGGGGGCTCCGGTGGGACAGATGTGCCAGTGGGACAGGGATGTGGGTGGGAGAGGGTGGGGGTGCCGGGTGGGATGGTGTACCAGGTGGGACAGGGGCAGGGGCAGAAGCCAAGGCTGAGTCCGCGAGCACCCTGGTTTGGGGACGTGAAATCCCATGGGTGTCCCCGTGTGCTGGGGATCGCAGCCCCCAGTGCCACCCGGGCATGCAGGGAAGGTGCAGGGTGACTTAGGGCTGTGAAGTGTCCTGGCCCGTGCCTACGGGCTTCCCACCCTGCTCCCGGCGGGCACGCGAAGCCCTCGGCCTCAGCCCATCCCGGGGGTGAGATTTGGGCACATGAGGGTCGTGTACCCCCAGACAAATAGTGGCTCACGAGTGACAGCCACCAGCCTGGGCTTCCCTGCAGAGCTGCGTTATGGGGCTGGAAAGCCCTGGCACTGCCTGGCAGAGCCATGCCATGGGGGGAGGCTCTGAGCCCCCCAAGCATCACCCAGGGACCCCCTGACAGGGTGCCCTTTGGTCCAGGGGACCGCTGTCCCCGCAGCCACGCTGCCTGCCTTCTCCCCGCTCCTGGGGGACGTTTCCATGCCCCCCTGCCAGTGCAGGCACCTGTCCCTGTCCCCTGGTCCAGCCCTGGGTGGGGGGCTCCCCTCCACATCCCTCCACCCTGATCCCCCTGCAGAAGAGCTGCAGTGGGGCTGGGGGCCACGGTCTTGCACTGCAAGTGTCCCTGGCTTTGCTAGGTGATGCCGGGGGGGGTGTCTGGGGACATGGTGGTGGGGGACACAGGGATGTGTGTGCCATGGGGACGCTGCCTGACCTAGCCCACCCCCCATCCCATTCCCAGGGGGTCCCTATGGGGCCGTGGGGGTAGACCTGGCCTTCGAGAAGCTGCTGTGCCACATTTTCGGGGAGGATTTCATTGCCACCTTCAAGGCCAAGCGTCCTGCCGCCTGGGTGGACCTGACCATCGCCTTCGAGGCCCGCAAGCGGGCGGCAGCCCCCTCCCGCGCCAGCCCCCTCAACATCTCCCTGCCCTTCTCCTTCATCGACTTCTACCGCAAGCACCGGGGCCAGAACGTGGAGACGGCACTCAAGAAGAGCAAGTGAGAGCCCAGCTAGGGAGGGGGGGAATAACAGGGCTTGGGGACCCCTGGGGAGCATGTGGCCCCAGAGGGACCTAAATTTGGGGGGGAGGGGGGACACGACGGGGGTGCCACAAGGGTAGGTGGGGTGCTCTGCTCCTGGGTCTGCCGGGTTGGGGGATCCCCAGGGGGGAGCCTTTGGTGAGGGGCAACCCCGGACCCTCTCTCCCTCCCCAGCGTCAACTTTGTGAAGTGGTCGTCCCAAGGGATGCTGCGGATGTCCTCGGAGGCCATGAGCGAGCTCTTCCAGCCCACCATCAGCCAGATCATCAAACACATCGGTAGGTCCTGGGGGTGGGAGCAGCTCGGTTGCCAGACCCTCTGCCACCCTGCAAGGGGGGGTGTCCCTTCTCCCCAGGGCCCTGGCACCCTGCAGTGGCACCCCTAGCCATGCCCAGTGCCTGCCCTCGCTGGGGCAGGGGTAGAGGACCATGGGCAGCCCCCAGCCCTGCCCAACGCCCCCCTCTCTCCCCCCAGATGACCTCCTGAAGAAGCCAGAGGTCCAAGGCATCAAGTTCCTCTTCCTGGTGGGGGGCTTCGCGGAGTCGGCCATGCTGCAGCACGCCGTCCAGGCAGCCTTCGGCCCCACCTGCCGTGTCATCATCCCCCAAGACGTGGGGCTGACCATCCTCAAAGGGGCCGTGCTCTTCGGCCTCGACCCCACCATCGTCCGCGTCCGCCGCTCCCCCCTGACCTACGGCGTGGGGGTGCTCAACAAGTTTGTGGAGGGGAAGCACCCGCGGGAGAAGCTGTTGGTGAAGGAGGGCAAGAACTGGTGCACCGACATCTTTGAGAAGTTCGTCTCCGTCGACCAGTCCGTGGCACTGGGGGAGGTGGTCCAGCGCAGCTACTGCCCGGCCCGGCCGGGCCAGCGCAAGACCATCATCAACATCTACTGCTGTGCCACCGACGACGTGGTCTACATCACCGACCCCGGCGTGCGCAAGTGTGGCACCATCAGCCTGGAGCTGGAGGCACTGGGCGATGCCGGCAGCCCGGCCCGCGGCCGCCGTGAGATCCGTGCCAGCATGCAGTTCGGGGACACGGAGATCAAGGTCACCGCCATGGACATCCGCACCTCCAAGACAGTCCGAGCCACCATTGATTTTCTCTCCAACTGAGCCCCTCCTGCCACAGGGCCGTGCACGGAGGGACGGGGACCCCGGGAACCTGCCACCCACTCTGGACCCCCACCAGCACCAGCCTTTGGGCTCTGGCCCCATGGGACCCCCACGTGCATGAGCAGCCGGGCAGAGGGAACAAGCGGCTCATGGCCCTGGTTGAGCCGCAAGGCTGCCACCGGCCCCCACTGCACCCATGCTGGTGGTCCCCCCCTGCGCATGGGGCACCCCAAAGATGCTCCCCATGTGCTGCCGGGCAGTGCTGCACCAGGGCCTGCGCCTCCCATGGAAATGGGTGGGGGTCCGACTCTCAGAAAGGGTGACTGCACCCCTGGCAGGGTTGAGTGGGGCAGGGGCAGTGCCAAGCTACCCCCCAAGTGTGGGTAGGGGCTACTGCCAGCTCCTGAATACCAGCACACACACTTTCTGTAACCCCACATTTCTATTTTTTTTTTTTTATATATATATATATATGTGTGTGTATATATATGTATATATATTGCACATTGCCCTCACTGCTGCCACCCCCCAAAGTGGCAGAGCTTGATGGGGCCAGCACAGCCCAGCGAGGACAGGGACAGTGGCACAGGAGGAGGGGGACAGCACCAGTAGTGGTGGCACACATTCACCCTCTCCCAGCCCCCCTTTTAACTGGAGGCCTGGGCAATTTGCAGCATGAAGCCCCTCACTCTATTTAGGGCCACTCGGGATGATCTGTGTGCACCCCCCATCACCCAACCCCACGCAGGGATGGGTTCATGCAGCCCCTCACACCCTGGGGTGCACAAATAAATGGATGTGACACCCCAGCCCTGGGGGTGGCCCCTGTCCCCCACTCTTCTCTGTGGGTTTTAGTCAGGTTGCAGCCACCAGCTCCAATGCTCCTGGAGGGTTCAATGGAGGCAGACTGAGCTCCAGCCCCTTCTCAGCTGAAGTTTATTATTTACTTCTATAGATTTTTGTACTGAAAAAAAAACCACACATACACATAGATGTGTATATATATATCTATATATTTTTATATATATATAGGCACATAAAGCCTCCTGTTGCTTTCAAAACTGAGCCACTTCTCCTGGTCCTTGTACCATGGGTCTTACCAGGGGGAAAAAAAAAAAAAGAGAAAAACAGAGAAAAAAGCAAAATGGAAGGAGACCAAGGCAATGGCTGCGACATGAGGACAGGGACAGGCTCTGCCACAGGGACACAGGCACCAGCCTCACTCCTGCTGCCAGATCCTGCCTTGGCCCATCTCAGCTCCACAGCCCAAGAGACAAAATTTCACC
Source organism: Gypaetus barbatus (assembly GCA_028022735.1). Taxonomy (NCBI): domain Eukaryota; kingdom Metazoa; phylum Chordata; class Aves; order Accipitriformes; family Accipitridae; genus Gypaetus; species Gypaetus barbatus. Next base: position 90,885,921 of record CM051532.1, read on the forward strand.
CCGGGGGGCTCAGCTGAAGCTCTGCCACCCCCTGACCGTCCCCTCTCCTGGGGATAAAAGCAAGGGGAAAGCAGCAAGAGCAGCTGGAGGCAGCAAGCAGGATCCCTCCCCAAGGCTCCAGCAAGAGATGCTCCAGCATTCAGGGAGTCCCTCCTGCGCTTCAGGGACCCCCCCCCCAACCCTACAGCGGGGAGGGTGGGCACGCTGCGTGCATGGCAGCAGTGGTGGCTGCAGCTGGGGAAGCAGCAGCTTGCCCCCCACTCCGTGGTGTCCACGGAGCTGCAGCCCCCAGGACCTGCCGACACAGGGTGAGGGGGTTTGGGGTTTGTTTTTTTTCTTTTTTAAATTTGAGCTTCGTCCTCAGGAGCCACGCAGGCGGCGGGAGGGGCAGGGCGGGGGGGGGGCTAGTCGAAGCCATGCCAGTCGCTCTGCTCCGAGTCGTACTCCAGCTCCGCACCAATGCAGCGCACCCCGTCCAGGAGCATCGGCGTGCCGTGGTGCCGGTCTGTGGGACAAGAGGGGACAGTGGGGATGGGGACAGAGCCGGGGGGCAGCCATGTATGGCTTCAGCCTTGGGGGGGGGGGGGGCTTGTTTCACCTTTTTGAAAGCCCTTTTGGGGAGTTTTCAGGCTCACAGGTGCTTATCCTCCCTCCCGCGGTCCCCATGCAAGGGATGCTGGCACCCAGGGGGCTGGGAGATGCGGGGATGCTGCACCCTGTCCCCAGGTCACCACTGTGGTCGCTGCCCTCAGGGTGCTGCACAGGGACGGTGCTCAGCCCCCGGCGTGCCAAGGCTCGGGAGCTGCAGTGCAGGGGGTGCTGGGGGCCAGGCTGGGACATGGAGTGGGGACACAGTGAGATAGCAGGGGGGGTGCTATGGAGCGAACTGCCAGGCCCAGGGACCCCAGGACCAGCTGCGTGGAAAATGCTGGTGAAAGCAGTCGCATGTCACAAAAGGCAGAGGAAGCCGAGCTACAAAACGCTGCTCTAATTAACAAACCCGAATTAGGCAGCAAGGTGGGGGAGGAAAAAGAATAAAGACAAGCAGCTGCAGCTGGAGGAGAGGGGGACCCCAGTGGGCCTGGGCACAGCCCCCAGGCTGGGCTGGGGATGAGGACAGGGGGTCAGGGGGTGCCCCCAACCCACTCGCTGCAGCCCCACTCCATGCACCCCTTCACTGGGGAGGTCTCACAGCTTCATCCCCCAGGCTGGGGATTTTGGGGGTGGAAGTCGGCTGGTTTAGAAAATTTCCCAGAAATGTCCACCAGGTGGGGAAAGCCTACAGCGGTGGAACTGAGCAAGCTGGAAGGAGATGGGTTGGGGATGCAGGGAGCATCCCTGGCTCCCCAGACACAGGCACAGCAGAAAGCAGGGGGGTCTCCAGCCAGACTTGCCAGCACTCCCCATTACCGGCTGTGCCAGGGAGGAATCGCTGCTCTGAAACCCAAAGAACCGCGCAATGTCCCCGCACCGCTGCCCACCGGTGCTGCCAGACCCTTACCCATGACACGGGCTTGGACCACGACCTTGACGCAGGCGCCTTCGCCGGCCTCGCTGGCCAGGACCATCTCTTCCTTCAGGACCCCCTCCTTGTGCGCCGTGTACTCGCACTTCACGCTGTAGCCTGGGGACAGAGACACCCCGGGAGCTGGGCTCCGGCCGTGAGAGCTGCCTGCACCTTTCCTACCCCACCCCAAAGTCCCTCCTCACCGCAGGCACCCAGAGGCAGCAGAGCCTGGGGCACGGCTGGTTTAGTCCCATGCCCACCACCGAAGTGCTGAGCAACACAGCATAAATCTTGCTGGGCTCCCTCTCCACCCCGTGCCTCGGTTTCCCCACCCGTGAGGCAGAGACAAGGATGCTGAGCCTTGGTGAAACGCAAAAAGCTCCGCAGAGATGCAGGCGAGGTGTTGGGAGAAGCTGCTCTTCCCAGCGCCAGGCTGGGGGCACTGCTGTGATGGTGCTGAGCATCTCCCAGCACCCTGAGCCGATGGCACCTCTGAGACCCACTTGTCCCCATCACCCTGCCCCAGGGGCTTTGCAGAGCCCCACAGGGAGGGAGCAGCAGAGCAGGACACCAGCAGAGAGCCGCTCTGCACCCCCAGTTGCAGCTGGGGGAGAGGGGGTCCAACCAGCCGGGAACACCTGTGCCAAAATTGCTATGTCTTCCTCCTTGCAGAGCAGAGGGAACATGGAAACACACCTTGGAGCCCCCAGCTTGGATGGGGCGAAGGCTGGCCCCAGCCCCATGCCCCCCCAGCACAGGAACAGAGCTGGCAGGGCCGAAGGAGGCAGTTGCTTTTGATCCAGAGGAAAAAAAGCACAATGTAAAAATAAAAGAAGAGGCAGAAAATTAAACCAGCTGCAGAAAGGCATTAGTCAAACCCCAGTGCGGGGGGCACAAGCAAGCTGCAAGCACGCGGCTGGGCAGCCCCCGCAGAGCTCACATGGAGGCACCCCGACATGGCTGGCACAGGGCGATGCTGCAACAGCACAAAAAGAGAAATAAAAACGTGCTGAGCATCCTCCAGGCTCCAGAGCACACGCAGCAGTTGGCTCCATGAGCTCAGCCCCAGAGCTCAGAAACACCAGCCCCGCATGGGGAGCGCATGGGATGGAGGAGAGCAAAACACCTACGGGCACAAGGAATTTTCCCTGCCTGCTCCTCTGAGTCCCCAGCCCAGCACAGGAGCCGGAGGGGGAGCTCGGGGTAGGGAAGCGCTTTCTCTGCTTGGATCAGGCAGCTTCCACCTTAAATGGGGATGAAAGGTTGTACCTGGAGGCAGGAGGGAGAAATGGTGGCAAAACCTCTTTCTTCCCAACTCCAGGAGCCCCCTTATCTCCAGCCCACGCTCACCCGGGGCCTCTTTGTCTCTGTGTCTGTGCCAGATCACAGCCCTGCTCGCGGGCTGAGCAGCCTCAGGACCGCCAGCAGCACAGGGACTGGATTTGGCTGATGGCTGGACAAATCTGGAAAGCTCCATCCCTGCCTGCAGCCGAGGACATGGGAAGCAGAGTCTCGAGGGGAGCCCCAGCTGTCACCAGGACCCCGAGGGCCTCGGGGACAGATGCCGCTGAACCGCTGCGAGGCACCGGACTCCTCCGGGTCCCACCGGAGCTGCTTGCAGTCCCCGATGGGCTCCTTTCCCCAAAGCCTCGGGAGCCCTGGCCCTGAGCCCAGGCTGGGTGTGCCAGCCCGAGGTGGGAAGCTTCAAGCAAACAAAGCTTAAGTGCTTTGCTGGGCCGGAGCCAGCAGCAGCACTTGAAGAGCCACAGCTCATCCCTGCAAGCCACAGCCCTGCTTCCCAACCCTCTGCTGCCGGGAGGCAGCACAGAGAGAGGTGGCAAACTGCAGCCCCAGGGAGCCGGAGGGGACGGGGATGTGGGAAAGAGCATCCACCGGCTGCTTGTCAACCACAGCAGCTGGCACAGGACCAGCCGAGGTGCCCCAAGGCGCTTTGCAGCCCGCTGTGTCCTCAGAGCAGTTCCCGTGTCCCCAGGACAGCTGCCACTGAGCCCAGGGTGACGCTCAGCTGTCTCAGCCGCTGCGCCGGGGCCACTGTGCACAGCCCTGTTCCCTTCTCCCATGGACGTGCCAGCAGCAAACTGACCCCAGACCAGAGCTGGGCTGGTGCCTGAGCCTGGTGCATCTTGGAGCAAACCCTGTCTCTGTCCTTGTCCCCGTTCCCACCAGCCTGTGGGCTCTGTTCCACAAACCCATGGCCACTCTTCACCTCCCGCCTCCCAGACTGATCTGAACCCACAAGAAACAGCAGCTGATTGATGCACATTTGAGATAAAAGAGCATTTAACCGCCCAACTGCAGACAGTAAGTTATGGAGAGATGCAGGTCTGCAGGGGACGGAGCAACAGCCGCGGGCCGGGTGCCTGCTGTGGCCAAACCCGCACTGCCAGAGGCGATGGGGCAGACCGAGCAGGACCAAGGGCTGGGGGAGCCAGGAAGGGGATGGGGAAGGATGGGACAGAGCAGCCAGCAGGACACCCAGCCCTGCAGCTGGGATCCCGGGGGGCTGCCACGTGCCCGGCCCCCAGCATGGACTCAGACGGCGCTGAGCTGCCGCAGACACGGCACAAAGCAAAGCCCAGGTATCTCCTCCGCACAGACCCGTGACAAGCGCTTACGTTTCAGGACATTATTCTCCTTTCCTCTACAAGAGAATTAGCAAGAAGCCTGGAGACAGAGAGAGAGACGACCCCGCCTTGGCTCCAGCCTGTTCTTTAGGCAGACCCTCGGTGCAGGCAAAGAGCAGACAGAGCAAGTGCTAAAAATACCAGCACGTCTGGACTCTGTTCAGCAGGTTTCTGGATTAAAATGCCACAAAAGCTGCTCTTCAAGCATGCAGGTCGGGGTCGGGCGTCTCCCGGGAGGTGCAGTGGAAACACAGATTCCTTCTCCACGGGGTAAAGCTCTCCAGTGCAGCATTGCAGGGATGGGCACTGGGATGCCGCCCCGGCAGAGGTACGACCACCCTGGGCAGAGCCAGGACCAAATGCCACCCTCATGGCTAGCAGCTGCAGTGGCACTTGTCCCCAAAGCCACACAGGTCAGGGACAGCCTGATCAGACTGCCACCCCCCCCGCCGTGCTCAGGGGAAGGACGAAGCTCGGGGTTTGGAAAGTGCTTTGGAGGACGCTCACCCATCGAGCTCCCACAAGGCAGGAAACCCCACGGCAATAGAAGCCATCCCACAGGCTCCCGGGAGGCCTCTGGGCTCCCCAGGCGAGAGGGATCATCCCCCACACCTGGCAAGGGCTCAATCCAGACAGCCACGGGTGCGCCCGGGACTAGGGGGCAGCCAGCTGCCTCCTGCCCCACGGGAGCACTTGGTTCGTGCTCCCCACGGGGCTCCAGCATGAGGCAGACACCCCTGCCACCCCCACGGGCACTATAGGGGTACGTCTGGGTCTGGCAGCCCCCCCCGGCCCAAGCAGTACCCCCCTCGCTGCTCACCCCTCGCCGGCTGCGTTGAAGCAAGGGCAGGATCCGGGAGCCAGCAGAGCAGCTGCCTTGGGGACAAAAGGGGGACAAAGCAGGGACCTTACCTTCTGGCAGGGAGGTGATGCCAATGACTCGGAGGTTGATGTTGGGGAGAGGAACGGCACAGACATCCTTCCCCAGCCTCTGCACCAGGGGCAGCAGGAACGTGATCTCGTACTTGTGGAGGATCTTCAGGAATCCCACCTGCAAGGAGGGGGCGACACGGTGGGGGTCACACCATGCCTCAGGCTGGCACTGAGTCGCAGGGGAGGTGGTCCCACGCTGCTATCATCCTGTCTCATCCCGTCCTCCTCCACATCCCACCCTGGGGACAGGGACATACCAGGCAGCAGGCACCCAAAAGCCCACGGGAAGGCAGGGGGGTAGCAGCTGGGGGGGGCTATTTCCTAAACAACTGGGAAAATGTAACAAACATCTATTTTGGCAGCACAAAGCAACCAGCAAAAATAACCAGATCTGAGCAAAGCCCTGGGAACAACCATCCTTTGGTGTCATGGGAGCAGAGACCAATTTTCCCAGCGTAAGCCAAACGTGTTCGGCTGCTGTTCCTTGTCTCTAAAAACCAAGACTTTTCCAAGAGCACGTCTTCAAATGTCATTTATCCACTGCCACGATGAAAACCAGAGCCCTTTCAGAGCCGGCTGCCTCCAGAGCGGGGTCCGTCTCCATTGCACTCAGAAAAAGCCATTTTGGGAAGGGACCTGTGGGCTCCCTGCCTGCTGCAAAGCTCCGGACGCGCCTGCAAACCCTCCTTGCAGCAGAGCCCGGAGGACAACCAGGATCCAACCTGGCTGAGGGGGCAATCCCTTCCCAGAGACACAGGGTACCTGTTGCTCACCGCCTGCCACAAACCCTGCCGGCAGCAGCAGGCAAACCCTGCTGTGGGCACGACTCAGCCAGGCATCCTCGGTCTTCCACGCACACATGTACAGCCTGCTCCAAGCTGCACCTCAACCGCCACATAAATACATATTAATACACACACACATATCTATCTATACACACACAGATATAAAATGCACACCATATGCTTGCACATTCCTGGCTACGAGCAGCTCCGAAGCCTCACTGCAACACAGAAACCAACAGAAACAACGACGTGAAGCTTCACGGATTTAAGGCCATAGAAAGACATTTGGTGACCGGCCCTAAAGAGCCTTTTCTCCATAGGGGAGAGGATGAGGGTGGTCTCCTGCCTCCGAGACACATGGTGGGTTGCAGGGTGCACCCCAAACCTGCTCAGAAGGAAGAGCTGCGTGGTTAAACGTGGCCCCGGCATGCTGAGCTGGGCACAGTGGCTGCCAGCGCTGGGCCGGTCCCGCTCTGCCGTCAGGGCTGGCAGCACCGAGGGCAGCAGGCAGCTGCCCCCCTTCCCCGGAGAGGCACGTGCAGTACTGGTGCGCCCACGGCACGCTGCACGGCATGGGTGGGAAAAAATAATAACAACCACCTACAGATTGGCAATTGCTAAGCAATTCACTGCCATTTTTAGGGCAATAACCCATCATCCGCCCGATACAAATAACTGACTCAGAGCTGAAAGGGAGTTTCAGATTGCTCTGCTGCACACAATGCTGGAGCAACCCCAGCACTCTCCGAGGGGTTTATTTCTTGGGAGAAAAAGGCCTCCAAAGGAGAGGCTGGGACAGAGGGGTCGGGACGGAGGTGCCAGCTTCGCACCAGGTGAAAGCGGCCACAATAAAGCAGCTCTGGGCAGAGGACTGGTGACCTGCACCTCCAAGCCACTGCCAAGGTGCCCATCTCGCACCCAGACCCCGCTGCCACCAAAGCCCACGGCGTTCCAGCACCAAAGCCTCCGCTCCCAGCACTCAGCCCTGCTGTGTGGGGTGAGGAGCTGTGGGATGGGGCAGGTAGTGAATGCTCAGGTCTGCAAACCTGCCAGGATGAAATACAAGGTGTCATTAAAGATGGCTTGCTGTCCCCACTGCCATGACCGGCCCCCAGCATGGTTTGGGAGCCACTGTCAAACCTGAATCCACACTAACACCCACCCACGGCCACAGCCACATGGCCAGAGGGAAGTGAGAAGCCACAGCACCGCTGGCACACAGGGCGAGACCCAGCTCAGCCCCGTCCCCCCCAAACAGGGGCAGAGGAGACGGTGCCATGTCCATCCCGTGTCCCCCCCCAACACCGATGCCCAGGGCGCAGCAGGGCCAGCGGGTACCCCAGCCCACCCTGCCAGGACTGGGGTCCGCTGCTCGTGACCCCACCAGACCCCGATTTCCAGAGGGGGCCTGCATCCCCCCCCCAGCCTGTCAGATCTGGCCTGACAACCCCACAAACACTGCCCAGATCGGGCAGCAGCAACACAGGCCAGGAGCTGTCCCCAGCCAGCCCCAAACCTGCCCCCGTCACTGCCAGAGGCTGGATGCAGCCACAGGAATCGGGTGCTAAATGGGTGAATATGGAGCAAAGCACCCACGTTTTTACCTGTGCCCTCAGGAGCATCACAGCCTGCCATGGGGAAGGACCTGGGTTCTCAGGGTGCTCCCAGCACCGCCCCCCCCCCCCCGAGTACACCAGGGAGCTAATGGGGCCAGAAACACCCCCAAATCGGAGAACTGTAACAGAGACGGAGCAATGTCCAGAGGTGCAGCAATGGAAACCTCCCCGGAGCAGGCAGAGCTGCAGGCAGCAGAAGCCACAGGTCCCAGGAGCCCCACAGTTCAGATGGCTACAATGGGCAGCACTGGGGGGTACACCCACCCCACTGGGCCCCCAGGATGGACCCAGCCCCGCTGCCACATGAAGGGACAGGCCAGGGTGGCACTGGGACACCCCCCCCCACCGCCATCCCCCAGGTCACAGCTCCCACCTTGACGAGAAAGCTGCCGTCCTTCTCCTGTGTCACCATCACCGCCGAGTCGTGGAGCTTCTCGTCGAAGTGCACGTGGCCATGGGCCCCCTCAGTGAGCTGGCTGGGGGCGAAGCGCACGCCCCCCCCCTTCACCTTGCTGCCTGTGTAGGGGGGAGAGGACAGAGCCCAGGCGTCACTCCCTGCCTGCCTGGGATGCACCCACTCCATCCCCAGTCCCCAGCTCCATGTCCCCCCACAGCCCCTGGGGACAGACTGAGGCCGGAACATCGTCAGACATGGAGGGGCTTCCCCAGTGTCCCCGCTCTCTCATTTCAGAAATGCCCTGTGCCACGGGCTAGGGAGGTGGCACACAGACACTGGTGACCAGCGGCCACAGAGAGCTCACCCTCCGAGCAGGCGGGAGAGCATGGACTTGCCACCAGCCAATGTCCAGAGGCTGTGAGGGTCCCATCTGTCCCCTGGGCTCAGCAGCATTTGCTCACTCCCATGATTTTCTCGGCGCAGAGGAACATGATGAGCAGAGACACGTTCTGTGCCGGGAAGGGAACACAGGTGGGACAAGGACAGGAGGGAAGGACAGCTTCCCTCGGGAAGGGCTCCCACAAATCCCAGGGTGTTGGGCAGCGCTCTCCAAGGCTGCAAAGCTGGCCAGCACGTTGGGGAGCAAACCCCACGGTGCCCTGGGGAAACCCAAAAATGCACTAGCCCTGTGAGGACAGGCACCTGCCTGGCAACACTGAGGTCCCCATAGCGGGCAGGAGCCTGCAGAGGCACAGACACCACGACCCTTTCACTTGCATCTTTGCAATAGGCTCTCTATGAGCTTCCAAGAAAAAACACTCTCTCCTCTTCCTCCTCCTCTCCAGTACACCCCAAGAAACCCCCCAGTCCGGCCGCCGATTGCATCCATCTGGCAGCAGCCGGGAGCAGATTGCCGCCTCCTTAAAGAAAAGGCTCTTTGTGCCTCAGCAGGCTGGAAACGCCGGAGATTTAATAACTCAGCATTGTTCAGCCGGAACAGCTCGGCAGAAATCCCTTCCCCGCACGCAGGGGAAAACAAGAGACTCAGCCGCTTGCAGAGCGATGCAGCTGCACGTGGCTGCGGTGGGGAAGGGGATGCAGATGGGACCCTCCCTGCTGAAACACAGGCAGCCCCCAGCCCACCGTGACAGACCACAGCAACCCTCTGCCCCACAGAGCCCTTATGGGTGCCATCCCCTGGGTGCCATAGGGCAGGATGAGCCCCAGGACCTGCGTGGAACCCACGCACCAGCCAGAAGCTGCGGTGATGGGCAAGGTCCCAGCCCGTGGTTGCCATCGGGAATCCCGATGCCAGCTCCAGGCTCAGAGGAGCTGAGCTCTGATGCCTGCCAGGAGACTGGCAGGGAAAATCCCAAATATGCATCTTCGTCACACGGCACTTGGAGGCAGCACAGCTGATGCCCGGCACGGAGCCCGGGAAGGCAAGCGGCCCCCGGGGATGAGCATGTCCAGAGGGCACCTAGCCATCATCAGCCCGGGCAGCCACGGTGCTCAGCTAGCCCCCTGACACGGTGTGTCTGAAGACCCTCTGGAGAGAGGGAGGTCAGAGGAAGGCGAAGATGGCAGCCAGGCACCGTGGGCAGCTGTCCCAGGAACTGGCTGTCCCGGGAACCAGTTCACCCGCCGGCAGGCACCCCAGTGACCTTGAGAGGCTGCACCGCACGGTGCCCCTGTCCCGGCTCAGGAGGGGCTGACAGGGACTGTCCTCGCCCTGGCAGGAGGGGACAGCCCCTGGCAGAGCCTGGACGGGTGACAGTGGCACCTCTACAGCCCCGGGCACATGGGGCAGGGTGGAAGGGGCAGGGCCACCCACCCGCGCAGGACCTGCCGTGAGTCAGCCAGCACGGAAATCTCATTAGGGGCAAAATGCAGTTGTGCGTCCTGCACACACCTGGCAGCGAGGGGAAGTAGAGGCAGAGGTACAGGCAGAGGCTCCATCAGGCAGGGGCTGGGCAGAAAATCACCTGGAGCTGTTGTGTTTTGTCTCGAGTCCCCGAGTCCCGCCGCAGTCATGGCAGGAGGGTCACCGGGACCTGCCGGACCCTGCACGGTTGGTGTGCCGGCAGCCGGTCTGGTGCCACGCTCCTCAGGCACCCAGGGGGTGGGTTTGGGGGTCCAACCCACACCCTATGGTGGTGGGGGGGGGGGGTGGCCCATGGTGGGGGACGCCTGCCTCACACATGTCGGCAGCAGTCATAAGCCCTGGAAGCAGATGGCAGCTTCGGAGTCACTGTGTCCCTCCCAAAACAAGGGTGTCCAGGCCCCAGCACCCCTGGGGAGGCAGGGCTGGGAGCGGGGAAGCACAGGGGGCTCAGGGCTCCCCCAGAACACTGTTACCCCCCGCAGGGACCCCCAGCCCCTATCCCCGACGCTGCCAGGAACAAGACAGCCCAGAGTAGGCAACCTGCCTGTCCTTTGGCATCACCACCGACAGACCGCTCGCCTGGCCCTTGTCCTGCCAGGAAGCCAAAGGAGGCTTCACCGCCGGCGGGAGGAAAGCCCCCGGGATGGAGCTGTCCCACAGCCCCGCTCGCCAGCAGTGGGGAAGGAGCCACGGAGGCCGGAGCCATGACCAGGCACACAAAGGAAGACGAAATCACGCCCAGCAGCAGCACAAAGAGCCTCTTCGGTCTTTGTCTCAGCACGGCAGAGAGCCGGGTGCTGCCGCCATAGGGCGCCTCATGCCAGCAACCTTTTGGGGTCCCCTCCTGGCACCGACAAAGCGCCCAGCTCCCCAAGCCCGGCACTGCCAGAGCTTTTTGGGGAGGCAGCCGGGGTCTGGGAGAGGCCGGGAGCACCCATCTGGCACCCATTGCCTCCTGCACCAGCCCTGCCTGGGGCAGGGGGTACCAAGGGTTGTGCCGATCGCTAGAGGGGGACTGCAGCTGAGCGGTGCCGGCAGCACACCACCGGAGCCCCCACCCCGCTGCAAGCCCCCTCAGTGGGTGCTCGCTCACAACTCACAGCAGAAAAACGGCAATAATGTTCCCCCGGTCACCAGTAGCCTCCGACTTGCTCAGCTGCTCTCTGGGCATGGAGAGGGCAGCTCCAGGCAGCCCTTGCATCCCTGGCTGCAAGCAGAGGGACCCCCCCGACAGGGCCGCGGGCAGAGGGGCTTCACCGGGAAGGAGCATCAAACTTGGAGACTGGCCCCATATCAGGGCAAGGAGCCCGGGAGGGGGCAAGGGGCAGGCAGGCAGGAGGGGGACGCCAGGGACTTACCCTTGCTAGCCGTAGCCATGTGTCCCCGCAGCAGTCGTCCTTGTGCAAAACTTCAAAGGCACGGGCACGAGGCCATCCTCCGGGGCCGCCGCCGCCGGTCCCGAGCGCCGGAGCTGGGGAAGGAACGGGCAGGGTTAGGCAGGGGCAGGCAGAGCCGGGGAGGGCAGCTGCTGCCTCCAGCCAGGTGCCAGAGCCAGCCGAGCACCGCGGACGCGACGGCAACGCACGGCTGCGACTCCGGCACTGCTCCGGCACAGACCTGCCGGGGAGGAGTCTGCCTGCAGCTCAGGGGCGTCAGGCAGCCTGGCTTTGGGCAGCAGCAGGCAGCGTGCCAGGGCCTGCACCCAGCCCTACCCCAAGGCCTGACGGGCACAGGCAGGGCAGGAGCAGCGGCAGGACAGGCAGCTCCTCTGCCCCGCTCCACCATGAGTCTGCGGCATGACCCGGCCAGCCTGGGCTCCTGCTCTGCTGGCTCTTGGGGACGACCCCCCCCAGCACCCGCAGCCCCAGGGCGGGCACTGTCCCTGCATTAAGGCAGGAAGAGCCACTGGAGAGAGGCTGGGGGTGACAGGGCTCACAGCCCCCGCCTCCCACCCAGGGGTTTGGGATCTGACACCCCAAAGACACCTTTGATGGAAGCTCAGGCTCAAACCTCCTCCCTGGGGCTCACCCAGCCCCGCTGCCCCACGGGAGGCCGTGGGAGCCCAAACATGGGCTGGTAACATCACCGGGCACCCGGTCCCACCGCCAGTAACCTGGTCCCACCACCGGGCACCCAAGGAATCCAGCAGGAGGAGGCAGGTGCCTGAAACGGCAGCCGTCAGCAGCCTGGCCTGCCGAGCACGGGGAAATTCATGGAAAAAGCATTAACAACGTCAGCCCTGGGGGAAAATAAGATAAAAAAAAAAAAAAGCAGAGCTGAAAGGGCAGAAAGCCTCTCCAGGAGCCGGGGGGGGGTGGCAGACCCTCACTGTAGCCCCGGTGCCCCGCGGTGCTGCTGCCCGAAGACGAGATGATCCAGCCTGGAAAAGAGCTGGGAGGGAAAAGCGCAGGATTTGGGGATGCCTAGAGAGATGCACCGGGGGACACCAAAATGCATCCGTGGGCAGCACAGGGCGGGAGGAGACCCCAGGATGGGACACACAGGGCAAGCGGCCCCTGAGCGGGGGCAAAGCGTGGGGCCAGTGGTAGGGGGCTCGGTGACCAGGGTGGGCACCATGCCTGGGCTCACAGCGGGGGCAAACGCGGGGCCCACGGGCTCCCCGTGCCCTTGAGGGGGTCAAGACTCGCCCCCCCCCCCCCCCCCCCCCGCGGCTGCAGTCCCAGGGTAGTCGGCACCCCACGGACCCCACCGACAGTCCCACGCCGTCGCCCCCCCCCCCCCAGCAGCCCGGGCAGTGGGTCCCCAGCGCTCAGCCCCTTCCCGGGGCTCCCCCCCAGGCCGGGGGTGAGCGGCAGTAAGGAGGCGGCGGCGCTGACGCACGCCTCCCCGCCCGAGCCACGCCGGGTGGCCCCAATCTGCCTCCGCCATCACCGCCGCGGCCCCGGTCCCCGTCACGCGTGGGTGTGGGGGTCCCCCCCCCCCCCCATACCGTGTTTTCACCCCCCGCCGGCTCAACCCCGGTGCTGCAAAGGGGGAACCCGGCGATGCGCCCCCGGCCTCGGTGCTCCCCTCTGCAGCACAACGGGCCAGCGACCGGCCGGGGCGAGCATTCTACTCCAGCCCACCGGGACCGGGAAAGCGAAGACCCCAGCGGAGCGGTTATGCCGCGAAGGAACAATACGGGGAGGGGGAAGCCCCGGGGTCCCTCCCCGGCCCCGCTGTCCCCGTCCCTTCCTCACTCACCCCGGCCGGTGCGTCCGGGACACCGCCGCGCTCCCCGCTCCCCGCTTCCCACTACCGGGACACGCCCCCCTCCCTCCCATTGGCCCCGACACACCCTCCGCCCTTCCTATTGGTCCACCCCGTCGGCGGTCACGCCTCCCCGCCACGCCCATCGGCTGCCGTTCCGACGGCGCCGCTTCCCCAGGAGCAGGTCCGGCGGGGGTAGGGTCGTCTCCAAGGGGCGGGACTGTCGCTAGGGGGCGTGGCGAAAGGGCCGGGGCAGCCAATAGGGGGCGGGAGCGCACGGCTGTTGGGCGCCACATGTGGGCGGCGGGGTGCGCGGCGGCGCGGAGGGGAGGGGAGGGGAGGCGGGGGGGGGGGGCACCGCTCCGGTGTCCCCCCCCCATCCCCAGGCGATACGGTTGCCATGGCAACCTACCATCGCCTGGCAATTTTTATTGCTCAGACCCCAATGTCCGAGACCCTTCGGGGGTGGGAGGGAGCACGGGGGAAAAGGGACACGGCTCACCGGCGGGAGCCGGCCGTCAGGGGCGTCGAGGGTGGGAACGGCAACCGGGACACGTCCCTGGCCGGGAAAAGGCCGCCGGTTCCCTTCCAAAAAGCACGTCCGCCCTCCTGGGAATGAGGGGGGGGAGGCAGCGGCCCCCCCGCCACACACACACAGCGGGGTCAGGGCTCGCAGGCAGGGCTGGATCTCACAGGCAGGGACAGGGGACACGGCACACCCCAGGGGCTAATCTGTGTCCCCCCACAAAAAAAAACCTCTTCCTGCGGCCTCCAGATGCCAGAACGCTTAAAAAGCCGGGGGCTTCGTTCCCAGGGAGCTGCTGGAGCCCCAGCCGCGTCCTCGCCTCCGGCACGCGTGACACCGCGCACGGCTCGGCCCCGCGTTGGAAAAAACAACCGTGTTTGACCCTAAAAAAGGCCACAGGTGACTCCGGTGCAGTGAAGGTTGTGGCCAGAGCCACCCCCAGGCACCTCCCCACTGGTGGGGATGGCCCCAGGACCAGCCAAGGGCAAGCGGAGGAGCGGGGGGTACTACCAGGTGCCCCCACCCCACGGCTGGGTTGCCCATGCGCTCAGCGCCAGACCCACAAGCAGGTCTGTGTGCCGAAGCATGGATTTTCTCAGAGATTACAAAAACAAACAGCTTTGGGTAAGGGATTAAATCTTAGCCTCCGCCAGCGCACGTCTCCCCAGCCCGGGGCAGCCCAGCGGCGTCCCCACGCTGCCGACAGCCCTTCGATGCTAGATCAGCTGGGAAATAAATAAATACCCCCAGGCTGGGGCAGGCGGGACCCCCGCAGCGACTCAGCCTCGCAGGGAGGTCTCTGAGCGATGACCCAGCTTTTTAATTACCAACGTGCAAGACAAAGGAAGGAGGAACCACTGCTGTCGGCGGGCGATGGCTGGAGGGCTGAGTGAAGCCCATGTGCTAGCGATGCCGTTGCCTCGCTGCCCGCCGGCGGGCATGGCGGGGGACCCGGAGGTGGGCACGGGGTCCCTGCTTCTGCATCTGCCTTTGCCACCTCTGGCTTTTGTCCTTGAGAGTCTGTCCTGGGAACTGGGGCAACTGGGAGGCACTGGGATGGCTCTTCCAGCTCAGCAGGAGATCCCACAGGTGGGAGAGGTGGGGCAGGCAGCGGGGGGGGGGGGGGGGTGGTGGCCCCAGGCAAGGGGCTGCCAGGCAGGTGAGGGTCTGCTCACCGCTGTTGGCACTGGGCTTCCTGCAGACGCCGGCTGAGGTCGTCTATCCGCACGTTCTTGAGGTGCAACAGCTGCTCCAGCCTCCCCACCTTCAGCTGCAGGATCTGAGCAGAGACCCCGACACCCCCTCAGCTTGGTTTCGGGGAGTGGGAGGCACATCCATCCACCCCAGACAGGCTCTGCGGGGGGGGCCGGGGCTTGCCTGACAGCCAGCAGCGAAGACGGGGGGTACGGGGGGACAGGGAACTCAGGGCCGGGCTGATGTGGCTGCTGGAGTCACTGAGTGGTATCAGCAATCTTTAACCACAAGGGAAATTGAGGCAGGTGAGCACCACTGCCAAATTTGGGGTCCCTATTCCAGCTCCCGCAACCCACCTCAAGCTCACACTCCCCCAAAACATGACCCGGGAGTCCCAGCTCCCCACCAGGACCTGGTGACAGCTCTTCCCATCCGAGATGCCCCACAGCATTCCTTCCCCTCTTTCAAAATTTTACATCTTAGGAGGTGTTTTCCAGCAGAAAAGCCCCGGTTTTAGACAAGACAGAGCCACTGCCCTGGCTCGGTGCTGAATGAAGCTCCGTTTCAAAAACCACCCGCTGCCCAGGGGCGAATAAGGGATGTCCGGAGCCTGGTCTGCAGCCTCTGGGGTGGTCCAGGGGCCACAGCAAGCCGCAAGCAGAGGGTCTGTGCAGCTGCCATGCCCGTTCTGCATCACCCTCGTTACTGCGGGCTGGAAGACAGACCAGAAAGGATGAGGATCGGAAACATTTTGGGAATCACGGATTGATGTGACTGATGTGGGTGTGTGCCACAGAGATTGAGGGCACAGCCAGGCAGGAAGGAATGAAAGAGAAAGCTGTTCACCCCGGGGGGAGATCCGCAGGCAGAGGCTTTACAAGGGCTTTTACCCGATAAATGCCAGGAAAACACCTTCTGCTGCGGAAGGAGATGGCTGCAGGGACAGAACCGCGTCTCCAGGCCAGGCTGAGCCATTGCTGTCTTTCTAGCCGGGTTCAACCAGACCTTTTAGGAGCCCAGCACTGCCTGGGAGCAGCCAGAGGAGTGTCCGAGCCAGATGTCGGCCAGCTGGACCACAGCAAAGCCAGCACCAGGCTGGCCCATGCCCGAGGGTGCCACCAGAGCCTGGGTACAGAGACAGGAGCAGCCCAGGAGGTTGACGGCACCGAGCAAATGCCTGTTTGGGCTGTTGTGTACACCACCGTCGCAGGACGGTTGGGGAGGCAAAGGGAGGCTGTCCCTGCCTCGGTGCCGCCACAGGGACAGTGCTTGGCTGGGGTGACGGAGGGTGGGCTCACCTGGATGGTATCCTGTGCCAGGACCAGGGCCTGTTCCCTCTCTGCCAGCTGCAGGCGGATGGCGGCATCCCCCGGGGGAGCCTGGGCACAGCCATGGCAGCTCTTCTTCACCCTGGACCAGGAAAGGAAACACCGGGACAATAACTGACCCCTCCCGGAGCAATGCTCACAGCCCACGAAGCCATACAGGCCATGGGGCTCAGGCCCACACCCAGCTCCTCCACGTCCTGCCCCACACACCACTGCCTCTGTGGCACAGGGCTCCCCTGATGCCTGCGGGGACCCCCAAAGCCTCTTCCCTCAAGAAGCCCCCAGGAGGGGCACCTCACCAGCACCCAGCACACACCTGTGGTGTCCCTGCACAGCACCAGCAGCCCTTACCCGGCAGCCCTGGAAGACTCCTGGGCATAGCCTCCTCCCACACTGCCCTTTGCCTTTGAGTAGCCTGCAAAACACAGCAGTTAGCACATGATCTGCCCAAACAGCTCTGTTGCCCCACCACCACCACAGGGACGCACCCTTCCAGCAGTGTCTCCTAACCCCCCAGGGCTGGCCAGACTCGTTATTTGGGTGCCCCAGCACGAGGCAGGGCTGTGTATGCCCCCCTCCAAGGTCACAGTTTGGGGTCTGGACCCAGGAAGCCCATAGCACGGCTGGGATGGGACCCTCCTTCTCAATGTGCCACGCACCGGCCCTACCCGTCTCCAGGTAGCTGATATCTTCTAGCGCTGCCCGTATGCCCGGCTCCTGCACAGAGAGGCAGGAAAACACCCGTCACGCCTGGCCACAAGCCGTGGGTTGCCCTGTGGGTGAGCCCGCAAACAGCCCCTGTGCAGGGAGGGGGCCTGGCCAGGCCCCAGTGTCAGGAGAAGGGGGGACAGGGTACACCAGCCTGCCCGGCTACTTGTGCCACCCCTCTCTGAGAGGTGCTGGGGCTCGAGGCCCTGGGGAACACTGTGGTGCGGGGTTTGCTCCCACAGCAGTGGGAGAGGCCAGTTCAGAGCAGGGTGTTCCCAGCGTGGCTGCGGTGCCTGCTGTGCGGGCGTTACAGCCCGAAGGCAGGGCTGGGATCCATCTGCCTGAATTCCTGTCTGTTTCAGGGCCGCAGCCCTTCCCCTAGCAAATTCCTCCTCTGACCTGAGCACCAGAGTCACTGGCAGAGACAGCCCGGGCCGTGTCAAGGCTGCGGAGCGAGCAGGACCACAGCACTTCCCACGACAGCGCACGGCTGCCATCTGTGGCCCTGCCGCCTGCATCGCTCCCAGTGGGGTGCTCCTACCCCGGCTCTGCCCACACGAGGGGCTCCCCTGCCTCTGAACACCCCACTGCACTTCCCCATGGAGCTGCAGACAGGGAGATGGCAGCAGGATCCTTGTGATGAGATGGGATAGTGACACCCACAAGGATGCCTAGAGCTCAGCCCAGCTCCCCTGGCCCTGCCCTGATTACACTGACCTCTCTGTGGGGTGGCTACTCGCCCTCATTGCCCTCCAGCCCGTGGCACATGGCACCTACAAGCAAGACATGGCACACCGGGTGCCCCCCTTCCCCCAGGCCCCGCTGACCTGGCCTGGGCCAGACACTGCCTTGCTCTGCTGCTGCTTCTCCTCGATCTTTTGCCACAACAGGAGCAGCACCTGCTCAACCACGCCCGGCCGGCACTGCACAACCTGCCGGATCACGTCAGCCGGGATGGAGAAGTTCAGCTTACTCAGCACTTTCCTAAAAGAGGAGTCAAATGAGCACCCAGGAGGGCAGGGAGGCAGGCACCCCCGCTGCCCGCAGCACACTTAGCTGTGTCCCAGCTGGCCTGGTCCCCAGCCAGGACAAACAGGGACACTCTGTATAGCGGGGGGAGGGGGGGGGAACAGGAGGGAGGGAACAGGGGGACCGCTTGCCCTGCTACCTATTGAGATGGCCCCAGTTGGCGAGCTTCTGCGGCGTGGAGCTGGCAGGCACGTAGCTGTGCAGCTGCACCATGGCAGGGAAGAAGAACTTCACCACCTCGGCTGCCAGCACTGCGGGAGGAGAGGAGGAGAGGGGCTGGGGGCGGCGGCGGGCACCCCGGGACCCCCTGCCCCGGGGCCCGCAAGGCCCGGTGGCCACTCCAGCCTAGGCCCAGCCGCAGGCCCGCCCCCCCCCCCCCCGCCCCGGGCCCGTCCCACCGGCCCCCCCCGTCCCACCCCCGTCGCTGAAGTCCCGGGCGATGTTCCTGCGTGGCCGGGAGAGCGGCACGGCGTCCAACCAGCGGTAAAGGCCCCGCAGATCCCCCGCTGCCCCGCCGCCCGCCATGCGGCCTCCCGCCGTCCCCGGGCCGCGCCGCGTCCCGCCGCCATGGCAACGGCCCCGCGGGGCATGCTGGGAGCGCGCGGCCGTCGCCTAGCAACGGGCGGCCCGGGGGGGGGGCTCTGAGCAATGGGGGGGCTGGGGGTCCTGGGCAAGGGGGAACAGGGGGTCTGGGGGGGCTCTGAAGAAGGGAGTGGGCTGGGGGTTCTAGGCAAGGGGGGCCTGAGGGGCTCTGAGCAGGAGGGGAGGGGGTCTAGGGGGTGCAGGACCAGGTTGAGGGATCCTCTGAGCAATGGGGGGCCCAGGACCACGGGGGGGGGGGGGCCCTGAGCAAGGGGGGAGGCTCTAGGGGGGCCAGGACCAGGTCAAGGGGGGGGCCACAAGCAGTGGGGGAGGCTGGGGGGGGGGGCGCCTGGCACCCACCAGCAAGGAGGACCCCCGGCAAGGGGGGGTCCCCACTCCGGGAAGGTGCAGGGAGGAGGATCCCAAGATGGTCCCATGGTGGACCCCGATGTGGCGGGCGGCTCCGGCTCCCAGTCCTCCCGGGCTAAAGACCAGCTCAGGAGTTTGCCCTTGGCAATGGGCACCCCGAGCCTGTGCCCGAGGCCTGCCACCCCCCCTGGGGGGCAGCCGCTGTGGGGGGCACTTCCCGGGGGTCAACACCATAGCTGAGATGGACACCATAGCTGGGATGGACACCATGGCTGGGATGGACGTCTTAGCTGGGATGGACACCATAGCTGGGATGGACACCATGGCTGGGATGGACACCATGGCTGGGATGGACGTCTTAGCTGGGATGGACACCATGGCTGGGATGGACACCATGGCTGGGATGGACGTC
Organism: Gypaetus barbatus; assembly: GCA_028022735.1. Classification (NCBI taxonomy): domain Eukaryota; kingdom Metazoa; phylum Chordata; class Aves; order Accipitriformes; family Accipitridae; genus Gypaetus; species Gypaetus barbatus. The sequence continues at coordinate 90,905,047 of CM051532.1, forward strand.
TTAGCTGGGATGGACACCATAGCTGGGATGGACACTAGAGCTGGGATGGACACTTCCCGGGGTTGGACACCCTCCCTGGGATGGACACAATGGCTAGGATGGACCCTTTCCTGGGATGGACACCACAGCTGGGATGGACATCTTAGTGGAGAAGGACCTCTTAGCTGGGACGCACATCTTGGTGGAGAAGGACATCTTAGCTGGGACAGACACCATAGCTGGGAGGGACACTTCTCTGGGATGGACACCTGAGCTGGGACAGACACTTCCCCCAAATGCCGTTGGCACAGCCATGTCTCCCTGGCACAGGGGTACCAGTAGAACCAGCCATGTTTGTGAGTGGGCAGCAAGGACTCCCCAGGACGCCAGCATCACGGTCGCCCTGGCAGTAGCCCGTGAGCCTGGCTGCCTCCCAGGCAGCCGTGCTGCAGGCTCCAGCCCGAGGAAGCCAAGCAGCGCTGCTGGCTGAAAGCGCAGCACGAACCAAGCTGGGAGGTGCAGGGTCGGTGCCGTGGCTCGGGCACCCCGTGGGGCTGCTCCGCCACCTGGGCACACAGGCAGGAATGGGGAATGGGCAGATTACGGCGCTGCAGGCAGTGATACTGGGGCTGAGCGAGACGCTGGGGATGCTGATAAGCCCCATCTGTGGCTCGGTCCCCAGTGAGGTGGGACGAGGACAGCACGGGGACAGCTTTCATCGGTGGGGTGGTTTATCTGCCGCCGCTGCCTGCTCGGTCCCTGCTGCTCCCTCACCACGGCAGGGCCCAGACCCAGGAGCTCTGGCTCTGCCGCCAGCAGCCCTGCAGGATGTGTGCCTCAGTTTCCCCACCCTGTCCCTCTTCTGGCCACAGCAGCTGCAAAAGGGGGGGCCAACAGGGTTTCACTCCTGCTTTCCTTCTTGCTGCAGACAAAAGCGTCCTAAAAGGGTTTATTTTCAGCCAAATCAGAACCAAATTCAGTGTGTTGAACCAGAAACCCCCTCGCCGTGGCAGGGCAGGGCTCATCGTAGCAGCCGCCGTCCCCGGGGCCCTGAGTTGCAGGAGTGGGTGGCAGCCACAGCCTCCCCTGGGTGCACGGAGCAAAAAGCAGCAAAACAGGAAGGGGGGGATGGAGACGCCCTTTTGCTCCCCCCCCCGCAACTTCCTCCCCACCACCACCAAGGATGCTTCGAGGTGGGGAGCTTTTGCTCCAGGAGCCCCAGGAACCTCTGGCCACAGCTCCCAAAACTGCAGCCTTGCCCAGAGCCTCTGCCGCGGCCATGGGTCTCGGCTGTGCCGGCAGAGCCATGTCGCGTGCCACCGTCACTGCCGGCCCCTTGGCATCTCACTGCTACCCTCCTCCTCCTGTGTTCCTCCAGCTCACCAACATCTGAAGTCTTTAAAATCTCTCAAATCCTGTATTTTGGTGCTAAGGTGCTCCAGAGCACCACACACCCTGTGGCTTGGGAGGAGGGTGACCACCCCCCCTGCTCACCACCTGCACCGTTGTGTGGCCGCGGTCCCCACCCAGAGATGCCACATTTCCAAGCCGGTGGCTTCGCAGTGCCCGTGGTGACACCGGTCATGTCGGTGTGTGTGCTGCCCATGAGCTGCCACACAGGACGCTGGGGACCCCTCCATCCCTCAACCACAGGGCACCGGGAGGGACGGAGCCAGACGCTGGTCCCCTCCTCCTGCATCCCTTGCCACCATGCCACACCACGCCATGCCACGTGATGCCACGCCATGCCACGTGTGGGGCTGAGGCCAGCCCTGCCCCACAGATCCCCCGGGGCCAGTGCCGAGGACCCAGCACCCATAAAAGGCTCCTGCTTCCTGCTTCCCTGCATCATCCCATCCCCGGTGCCAGCACTGAGAGCACCGGGGTCCTGCCGCGGCCACCCCGTGCACAGCAGTAAGCCCCCCCCCCCCCCCCGCGAATAACCAGCCATGGCTATAAAGAATTTGGAAAAAAACAGCTGGATGGGCATGCTTTGCCATGAAAGCCTCTTGGAGCAGAAAATAGGTTTTCCGTGGCCAGGCGAAAGCTCTTGTGGAAGATGTTGGCATTTTTGGTGCAAATCCCTGCCCAGAACACCCAGGCTGGGAGGGAAACCAGAGGGAAAAGGGGATGCTGTGGGATTATTTCCTGAATGGTGGGGGGGAGCTCATCCCCCAGGTGAGGGTCCCCCTCCTGGGGCAGCCCAGACTGGGTGAGGGGCTTGGTGAGGCAGTGGGACACCCGCAGCCATCCAGTGGGGTGGGACATCGTGGGGCTGTGGGACAGGGGACCCCCCCCCCTCCACCACGAACCCAGCCCTGGCACTGCAAACAGCCCCCCACCCCATCCTTGTTAATTAGGGTAATCTTTATGGCAGCTCTTGCTGTGCGGCCATTAAAGTGAGACAGCCTCCTCCAGCCCCTGCAGCCCCCCCACACCGAGCCCCAGCTCCAGCCCCGAGCCCCTGCAGGCAGCAGCACCCTGGGGAGGTGGGGGGCTCTGGGGGGGCCTGCATCCCACCACAGAGAGGAGCAGACAGGGCTTGTGGGGGTCCTGCTGCGGGCAAGGGGCTCTGCAGCCCCCCTGGGAGGCCCCCATTCCCCTCTCCTGCTTGCAGCCCCGCTCCCCAAAACCCCCTGTTTGGGGGCGGGGGGGGGGGGGGAGAGCTAAGCATGTGGCCCCTTCCCCGACAGCGCAGCTGCTTGCAGAGCCCCACGAGCTGGCCGGAGACCCCCCTTCCCTCCCCGAGGCCCCCAGCGCAGGCTCGGGGCAGCCACCGGAGCTGGGTCCCGCCTCGGCCCCCCGGCTCAGCCATGTGTGGCTGGAAGCAATTAAAGCCCTTGGTGGCCAGGGAGAATGTCCTGCAGCCACCCAGGAGTGCTGGGGGACCAGGGAGCCCCCCCCACCACCACCCCGGGGCTACCTCTCCTCCTCCCTGGGGCACCCTGGGGTGCTGCAGCCCTGCTCCCCACACCCCGGGGACCCCCAGTCCCGCTGCTGTGCTGGGACCTGCCTAGTGTCCCTGGGGGGGGGGGGGATGCAGGACCCCCATGCTTTGCACGGGCTCCGGGAGAGCAGGATCTGGCCGTTACGGGGGTGTCGGTGGGGCCGAACACCCCCCAGCCGGGAGAGCTGCCCCCTTGCCTGCCCCTGCCCCGGCTGGAGAGGGGGTCTCCACCCCAGCCACCCCCTCCTCTTTTCTTTTCCCCTCTGAAAGGAAAGAATGGGGCTGGGGACAATGGATGACAGACCGGGACGGCCACCCAGGCCGCAGCCCTCCAGCGCATTCCTGCCTGGCTTGCCATCAGAAAGCCCCCAGCCACCACGCTGGAGACCCCCTCCCCGGGCAGGGGGCTGGCTGGCCCCCCTCCCCAGACAGACAGACAGACAGACGGACAGATGGAGGCCCGTGCCAGGGTGGGGGAGCGGGCTGGGGGGACAGGGCAGCAGGTTTGGGTTTCGGGCAGCACCGCGGCCCGGTGATGCACGGTGGCACGTGGCACGTGGCTTTGGCACCGGTGGATGTCTAAGCCGGGAGGAGCTGGGGGGGGGGCACCTGGCTGGGACCCCCGGGGGGACAGTGGGGCGAGGGGCAGCCATGCGGTGGGGGGGGGCAGCGGTGGTCCCTGTGGCCTGGGGAGCTGGTCTGGGTGGGATGGGGTGTTTTGACTTTCTGGCTTGTTCCCTGGGGTTGGGGGGGGCAGCATGGCCCCCTTCCCTTCCCAATGTGGGGCTGGCCCCCAGTCTGACCCCAGCTCGCACCAAGGCTGAGCCCAGCACCCTCCGGCACCCCCCAGCACCCGCTCCGGGCCTGGGAGCTGGCCTGCAGCTGGGGGCTGGGGGGCGCCAGGAGGGGCCCATGTCTGAACACTGGGACCCCCCCAGCGCTGCACCATCACTCACAGACACCCATCCGTGTCCTCCATGTCCGCCCTCACACACCCACCGCTCACCCCGCCCCAGCCGTGCGCCCCACCGTGCACCCCTCCATGTGCCCCACCATGCACCCCTCCATGTGCCCCCCCCCGGCCATGCCCCTCTCCATGTTGCTCCCAGCTATGTCCCCCCCCAGCCATGTTCCCTCCAGCCATGCACCCTTCTGTGTGTCCCCCCAGCCATGTCCCCCCAGAGCCACACACCTCTCCATGTGCCCCCCCCAGCCATGCATGTCTCCATGTGCCCCCCCAGCCATGCACCCCTCCACATGCCCCCCCCAGCCATGTACCCCTCCATGTCCCCCCCTCAGCCACGCACCTCTCCATGTGCCCCCCCCCCGGCCATGTGTGCCCCCCCATCCACGCACCCCTCCACCCCCCCCAGCCATGTGCCCCCCCCCCGTGCCCTGCCCCCACTTTGGCCCGTGCCCCCCCCAACCATGCCCCCCCCCCCCTCCGCCGACGCCGTGTCCCCGCCCCTCCGGCGCCGTGGCCCCGCCCCCCGGGACGGCCCGGCCCCGCCCCTCCCCGCCCCATTGGCTGCCGCCCCGCCGCTCCCCTGTTATTTTTCGAATATAAATAGGGGCGGCGGCGGGCACGCGCCTGGCCGGACCCCTTCGAACCGGACCCCGGAGCGGGCACGGCGCGGCCCCGCTCCCCTCCGCGGAGGAAAACCGGGACGAACGGGGAGACATCCCCGCCAGGATTTAATATTTTAATTGCTTTCTGATTGACTTTCCTCTACCCGCATGGCGGCGCGGGGCCGTGGGCTGCCCGGGTTGGCGGCGGGACGGGCGGGCATGTCCCCGGTCACCACCCTGGCGCTGGACATGGACAACCTGGTGGGGCTGGGCAGGTGAGAGGGGTCGGGACCCTGCCTGGGGGAAGGGGGGGTTAGATGGATTTGCCCCCCCCCCATTAACCACTGCTCCTGGGCGAGGGGCACCCCGCGGTGCCGGGGGGTCCCTGCGGGCTGACCCCCCCCCCCTTCACCCTGCCTGCAGCCACTGGGACACCCCGAAGCGGAGGGTGGCGGGGCTGTCCTTCCAGAGCCAGCGGTCCAGCCTGTCCCTGGAGTCGGTGGCCTCGCTCTCCTCCCGGGACTCCGTCTCTTCCGAGTCCTCGGACATGGGTGAGTGATGGGTGCTGCTGCTGCGCCCCCCCCCCCCCCCCATCCCGGACTGGGGCTGTGCAGAGGGAGCTGTGGCATGCGGGGGTTGGGGGCCCCTGTGTATGGGGAGGGGGCCTGGCCGAGCGGCTGGGGAGGCAAGGGAGGGAGGTTGAGGCAGGGGGCTTCTTGGGGTACATGTGGGTGCCAGGGCTCTGCTCCCAGCTCCTGGCCCCGCTCTGAGTCAGTCCCTCCGGGTGCTCAGCCCACGCCTGCTTCAAACTGGGACTTCCTCCCCAGCGCTTCCGACTGCGGCCCCTTCCCTGTGGGGGACGATGGGTGAGAGCCCCCAGCCCTGCTCCCCAGGGGCTTGGCCATGGACCACCCCAGCGGGGTCCCTGGTTGGGGTGACATCCTGGCTGGGATGGGTGCTCCAGGGTCAGTGCCATCCCCCTTGCCACGCTGGGGGGGGCCGGGTGAGGGCCCCCCATGAGCACACAGCAGGTACCACCAGCCATGGCCCCCTCCCTGGTGCTGGCTGGAGCAGTGGGGACGCACAGCTGGGATGTGGGGGGCTCCTTGGTCCCGCCACATCCTGCAAAGGACCCCGCAGGAGCGGTGCCAGTGCTGTGCCGGAGCGGGTCCCAGAGCAGGATGTGGCTCTGTCCCCAGTGGGCCCCAATTCCCCCCTCCACTGTGCTACCCTGCCCCTTGTTTCCCCAGGAGTGGGGCTGGACTCCCCTACACAGGAGGACCCCGCAGCGCTGGAGGAAGTGTGAGTGCCCCTTGCCCCATCGTCCCCCCCCTCTGGGGGCTCCCCCCCTTGCCCTCCCCTGCCTCCCTCGGGCAGCATGGGCCCTGCCTGCCCTGGTCTGCCTGCAGTGCCCGGTCTCAGCCTTGCTGGGGGGGCTGTGCTTCCAGCAGTGCCCTGTCCCCCCCCCCCAGATCTGCTTCTGGGGAGGTGAGAAACCACCCTGCACCGGGGAGAGCGGGGATGTCAGCGCTGGGGATCAGCACAGCCCCGCTGCAGGCAGGGGTCTGGCAGCGGGTGCAGGCAGGAAGCCTTCACGGTGCTGCCTTGCCGCGGCTGGGCCAAATCTTCTTCCGGGCTGTGCCGGCAGGGATGGCTGGCTGCCGGCTTGCCGCCTCGCCACGCAGTGGGGCAGGGGTGCTGAGCACCCCCCTGGGCTCCCAAGACCCCTGGCCTCCTCGGAGAGCCTTGGGGTGCTGCTGCATGGGCCCCACGGGGTGGGGGGGTGCAGGGTGGGGGGGTGTAGGCTTCAGCTGAGAGCAAAGCTCTGCAGTGCTGCCCTGTGCAGGGGTGAGGGGCTCTGCCTGCTGTGCCCACTGCCTGCCCCCCCACTGGAGAGCTGCAGTCGAGGGCCCCCACGCCGGTGGCTTCGCCGGCCCCCTCCCTTGCCTCTTGCCCGGCCGTTGGCAGAGCCTGGCCCTGGCAGATGTGCTGGGTGAATGAGTAACTAACTGGGGGCAGATGGTGGGGCCGGGGTAGCTGTGGGGCTGGGTGTGCTCGGCTGCGGGGGACACGCCGGTCCCCGTCCTGCCACGGCGTGCCGCCAGCATGGCCATATGGCTGCCGGCCAACATCCCCGGCATCCCCGCCGCGGACGGATTTACATACAGGTGGAGAGCGGGCGCTGCTGCTGCCCCGTGCGGGGCCCTGCCGCCAGCTTTGTCTGGGCATGGAGCGAGGTCAGCGGGGTGCCCCGGACCACCCTGGCGTGCTGCTCCCCCACCCCAGCCAGGGATTGGGGTCCCCCAGCCTGAAACCAGCAGTGTCCAGATGGGGCTTTAACCCTTTGTGGGGCTGAAAGCCCTGGCTGCTCGGCTGCTTTCCCCCCACCAGGGGGCTGCCAGCCTCTGTGTGGGGTGGGAGCACTGTAAGGGTTGGGGCTGCCCCTCCCCGGGGCTCCTGGGCTTCCCGGGCTGGGGCATGGGGTGTCATCCCCCCTAACCCTGGCTGTCCTCTCCCTACAGCTTTGAGAAAGCGATCCTGGAGTCCGGGAGAGTTCTTAAGGAGTAAGTGAAGGGGCTCTGTCCCTGTGGTGAGACCTGACAGCCTGGCTGTCCCCATGCCCAGGATGTCCCTGTGCCCTTCCCAGGGTCCGAGTCAGGCCACTGGTGTTGCTCGGTGCCTGGAGGAGTTGCTGCCCTGGGGCCCTTTGGGGAGCTGTGACAGCTCTGGGGAGGTCTCACCCTGCAGCAGGGATCCAGGGGACGGGGGGGGGCCATGCCAGCCTCTGGGGGGGCGTGTTGTGGGACACTGCTGGTCCAGGGCACCTTCTCTCATTCAATCCTTTGCTTTCCCTGCTTCTTGCAGCAATAAGCTCCTTATCCGGAGGATCCACTCGCTGCCGGTAAGTCCCGGGGGCTCTGCAGGTCTGAGCCGGGGGAGGCCGGATCCTGCTGCGCCCCTGGCTGAGCTGGGAGGAAGATGGAGCTGGGGAGAGCAGGGGCTGTGCAGCACCTCTCACCCCCCTGCCTGCCCCACAGCCGCGGCTCCTGGGGGCCAGCCCGGTCCTGAAGAACATCTCCCACTCCCGGGAGTTCAATGGCCGCAGGGCCAGTGAGCAGAGCGGCCGGAGGGAGCCCAAGGACAAGGTGAGGGGGGGCAGCGAGGCTGGGGGGGGCGGGCTGGGGAAGGGGCAGGGGGCTGCTAATGCCGTGGTGTGTGTGTGTGTGTGTCCCTGCCACAGGAGGGGTTTGTCTTCAAGAAGCCACAGAGGCCGGGTCAGCGCAGCCAGCTGCCCACTGGTGATGGGGCTGTGGGAAGGGACCCCTTCGCCCGGAGACCTGGCTCTGCGCCTGACCTGCTGGTGAGAGGGGCTGGGGGGGCTCCAGGGTGGGGGGCGGCACTGGGGATGGATGGTTCCGCTGCAGGGGTTGCCGAGCTGGGACCTGCTGCTCCAACCTCCACGTTTGCCCTGGAGATCTGTGGATGTGGGAGCTGAAGGGGCTGTGGGGTCACAGCCTGGGGGGGTGCGGGGACACCCTGTCTCCAAACTGGCCTGGTGTGGGGCTGGCCCCACTCCTGAGCCGTGGGCTGTGTCCTCCCCAGTTCGACACCCCCGAGAAGGAAAATGTCCCCGAAGGCCAGAGCCCCATCATACTGCGCCGGTGCTCCTTGACCTCCTCCATGTCTGAGGAGGAAGATGATGGCTTCATGGAGATCCTGGATGAGGAGGAGATGAAGGTAGGGAGGGCTCCTCCACCTGCGGAGTCCATGGGGTCCATTCCTGTCTGGGGGGGTGGGAAGCAGCTGGTGGGACTTGTCACCTTCACGTTCTCCTCTGCCTCTCCCCCGTGGCCCTCCCGGCTGCTGCCCTGGCAGAGCGATGCCGATGTGCCGCAGGGGATGGAGAACCTGCTGACTGCGCCACTGGTGAGGAAGGAGGAGGCAGAGCCGGTATGTGGGAGCCTTGAGGGGTGGAGGGGTCTCGAAGGTGGGGGTCTGGGGGTGTGAGAGTCCTTGGTGAAAGGGCTGGTTGGTGAGCAGCACCAGCCCCGGGGGCTGTGGGCTCGTCCTGGGTGGTGTGTGGCCACCAGAGTGGGACCGTTGTCCCCCCCACCCTCTTGGTGCTGGGGGGGATGCAGGGGGATGCCAGACCCCCGGGCAGCAACACAGGCTCTCCCTGCACAGCATCCCATGAAGCGCAGCAAGTGCCGGCAGCTTTTCCGCTCGCCCTCGATGCCCACCAGTGTCATCAGGCCCATCCTGAAGCGGATAGACCGGCCCCAGGACAGGGACACCCCTGTCAAAACCAAGCGGCGGAGGAGTGTGGCTGGTACCCCTGGCGAGGAGGCGGCGGCAGAGCCGGTGGGTGATGGGGAAACCTCTGGGTGAGGCATCCTTGCTAGGGTCCAGCCTGTCCCTGGCGGGACTGACCCAGCTCTGCTGGAGCCCTTGCTAACATCGGGGGAGATGTCTCCGCAGAAACCGTGGCTGCTGCGCTCCAGGTCCTTCTGCCATGAGGAGATTGAGAACCTGCTGGCCAATGACCACCGGGAACTCATTGGGGACTTCTCCAAGGTAGGGCCACGGGGATGCTGCAGGCCTGGGGGTGCTGCCCCCCCACCACTTCCCTTGAAACAGAGGGACCATCAGCAGAGCTCTGCACTGGTGCAAGAGCCCAAACCCAGCTGGTGGCCCTTGCTTGGGGACAAGGGGACTTGGGGCTGTGACTTTCCAGCCTGCAGCCCCCGTAGCACACGAAGAGCCCGACCGCTGCTCCTCCAGTGCCAGCACCATGCAGCAGCCATATCTCGCCTGGGCAGACTGCCCACCCCCCCTGCAGGGAGCAGATGGGGGGGGGTGTCTTCTGGGCTGGGGGAGCGGGGTGACAGCCCCTGCTCCGGGAGTTCTCCCCGGGATGGATCCTGACCCAGCACCCCGCCTCTCCTCCAGGCTTACCTCCTGCAGACGGTGGAGGGGAAGCACCAGGACCTGAAGTACATTTCCCCTGAAATGGTAAAGGAGCAGCAGCCTCTCCCCAAAAACCCCCGTGGGGCTGCCTGCCTGGCCCCCCCGTGTCTCCCCCCCTTGGTGACGGGCTCCCCCCACAGATGGCAGCAGTGCTGACGGGGCAGTTCAGCAGCCTCATCGAGAGCTGCGTGATCGTGGACTGCAGGTACCCCTACGAGTACGAGGGAGGCCACATCAAGGTCAGAACTGCTGCTGTGCCCCAGGGCTTGGAGGGTCCTGTGAGGTGGGGGAGTCTCAAACCCATCAAACCTCAGAGGGGCTGAGCCCCCACCCCCCACGAGGGGTTGAGCAGCGTCCCCAAAGGTACTGAGCCCCAACTGGAAGGAGGAAAGGTGATGGTGCCCCAGTAGGTGGGGGGGATGCTGGGCGGGGGGGGGGGAGGCTGGGGGCACTGTACTGACACCCCCTCTCCCTCGGATGAAATGGGCAGCAGCAGGGGGGATGAAAGGTGCCTCTTCTTCCTCCCCAGGGTGCTGTCAACCTGCCGATGGAGCAGGATGTGGAGGAGTTCCTGCTGAAGAAGCCCATCGTGCCCTTTGATGCCAGCAAGAGGGTGATTGTCATCTTCCACTGCGAGTTCTCCTCTGAGAGGGGGCCCAGGATGTGAGTTGGTGGGGGAAGAGGGTGGATGCTGGGGTCTGCTGGACCCCCCGGACATGGCTGGATCCTGACTCGGTGACAATCCCTGCTGCAGCCCCTTCCCATCACCTTCCCCTATGCCGCAGGTGCCGGTTCGTCAGGGAGAAGGACCGAGCCTGTAACGAGTACCCCCCACCTCCACTACCCTGAGCTCTATGTCTTGAAGGGGGGGTACCGGGAGTTCTTCCCCCAGTACCAGGTGAGCCCCACACCTTTGTCCCCTGTGTGGGAGGGGGGATCCCTGGCAGGAGGGCAAGGGCTGGGGGGGAAAACGCCCTCTCCCCTCCCCAAACCCAGTTCTGCAGGGCAGAAGGAGAGGTCAGGCTCTGAGCATCCTCCATGAGGATGGTACCTCCAGGGCCAGGGGGCTTCTCTGGGGCCCCTGGGCTGCTGGGTTTGCCCCTGGGGTGTGTGGGTGGGGGCTGTGCTGCAGGCGCTGACGGGGCCATGGGTGCCCAGACACACTGCGAGCCCCAGGACTATCGCCCCATGCACCACGAGGACTTCAAGGAGGACCTGCGCAAGTTCCGCCTGAAGAGCCGTACCTGGGCGGGCGAGCGCAGCAAGCGGGAGCTCTACAGCCGCCTCAAGAACTTCTGATGGCTCTGGGGGGACCCCTGCAGCCCCCTCCCCACCCCGAGGCTGCCATCAGGCAACATCTCCCAGCCCAAAACCTACCTCCCCCCCAGCCCTGCTCTGCTGGGTGCCCTGCAGAGTGTTGCTGACTTTCAGCAGGGGTGGGGGGGGGAGCATGGTTGTGGTTTTACACCTTTTTACCCTCAAAAGGGTTTAGGGTAAAACCTAAAGGGGGGGGGGCTGTGGTGGGGTGGGGGGCGATGCCTGGGCCTGTTCCCTCCACCCCAGTCTATAAGTCACTGCCACATTCAACCTTCCTCTGGGGCTCGGGGCGGGGGGCAGAGCTGCGGTGAATGCAGGCTGCCCCCCCCAGCTCTGTGAGGCAGCCCCCCAAGCCATTGCTCCAGCCCCTTCTCCTTGCACCCTGGGCTGGGGGGGATGTGCCAGCCCTGGAAAAGCCAGTGGGCTGCAGCAGATGCCCCCTGAGCCCTGGGGGGGGGGGGGGGGGGGCATGGAGCTGAGCAGCCCCTCTCTGGGGCTGGGTGCCCCTAGGGAGGGTGGGGAGCCCCCTAGGAGGGCTTAGAGCCCCTGGTGGGGCTTAATTGGCAGAAGTATTGCAAAAAAGCACTTAAACCCCCTTTGCAGCTGGTGGGTGCTGCAGGGCCCCAGCCCTGGCCTTTCTCTGTGGGTGGGGGGGGCAGGTGCCTGGGTGTGGGCACCCTGTGGGTGCCCCCTGTAACAGTCACTGACTGCATCAGCCTGGGTTTGTTTGGTGTTTTGTTTTTTTGGTCTGTTTGTTTGTTGTTGGGGTTTTTTGCCCCACCCCCCATCTTATTTAAAGTTTGTTCTCCACTTCCAAGCCAGCTGTGGTGAACTTCAGGGGGCAGGAGGGGCTTCACCGTCCCCCCCCCCTCCCACGGATCAGGGCAGCGGTTTGGGCGGCAGCACCCGTGGGGATGCCGTGGGGCTGAGCACTTGCCTACGAACCAGCTGCCGAAGCACCGTGACTGGGGAGGGCAAGAAGTGTTTCCTTGGCCAGGAGCTGCTGCTGTTGGGCTGTACCCTTGTGTCTTGTTTATTTTTATGTTTGGGGTTTGGGGGTTTTTTTTGTTTTTTTTAAAAATTCATTAACAATTCAGTTGGGAGGGAGAACAAACCCTGGGCGTGTGTCTGTGGATGCGCCGCAAAGCGGGGCTACATGTCCTGGGGTGGCTGGGCTGGAGGGGAGTGGGAGAGCTGTTTGAAGGGGAGAGGGTTGGGGGTGACAGCATCCCTGTGGGACTGGGGGCTTCCCCAGGGGGCTGGGGCAGGGACAAATGTCCCATTTAATGCTGTTCCTGCGGGGGGGGGTGTCCAGCTGGGGCAGGAGCTGGTCTGGACCCTGAGCAGGCAGCATGGTGGGGACCCTAAAACCTCTGTCCCACTCCTGCCTGCCCCCCCCCCCCGGCGGTGGCGGTGGCCCTGTGCCCGTGTGGGGCAGCCTGGCCCCACTCCCAGGGCCACCACGGCGGGGGGGGACATGGGGCAGGAACTGCGGGTCACGGCTGGAGCCCCCCCCCCCCCGGCCAGGGCTGTGCATGGGGCAGGAGAAGGGATGGGGCCAGAGGGGTGACTGGGGGGGGGGCACCCCCGCTCTGGCCGTCACACTCCTCACGCTGGCCCTGTCACCCCCCCCCCCCGGGTCATCCTGTGTCCCACCAGGCCCTGTCACCACCCCCCCCGGGTGATCCTGCCCGCCCCCGGCCATGCTGTCCCCCGCTGCCCCAGCCCTGTCACCCCTGCAGGGTGATCCTGCCCCCCCCCCCAACCCCGGCCATGTTGTTCTCCTTGGCCCTGTCCCCCCCGCCCCCGGGCGACCCTGGCTCCCGGCCGGCCATGCCATCCCTCCCAGAGCCCTACTTCCTATCCCGCCCACTAGCCCCCCTCTCCGCCAATCGGCGTGCCGCCCGCCTAGCCTTGGCCAATCGCGACCCGGCAGAAAGGGTGGGCGCTAAGCTTCTCCGCCCCCCCCCACTTCCCGGTTTCCGCCAATCCCCGCCGCCGTTCCCTTCCGCATCGGCCAACCGCTTGCCCTTTCCCGCCCTACGCCAATCCGAACAAGGTTCCCGCCGCACCCGCCGGCCAATGGCAAGGGGAGGAGTGGGGTCGACTCCGCCTTCCCCCCCCGCCACGTGACCCGGGCGGCGGGCCGGGGGTCGCGGGCGGCGTTGCCATGGTGCGGGCGTTCGTCCTGCTGGCGCTGGGCGGGCCGGACCCCCCCGCCCCGCCAGGCCCCGCCCCCTCTAGCCCCGCCCCTTGCCGCGTCCTCTACGCCCGGACTTTCGGGACCCCCCCCCGACCCGGGACCCCCCTCCGACCCGGGGGACCCCCCCGGCAGCGCCTCCGCCGCAAGGAGCAGTTGCTGGCCGTGGCCAGGTACCCGGGACAGCCCCCCCCCCCCCCCCCCTCACCCTACCCCGCGGGGGGGGGGCTTGGGTTCGGTGGGACCCCCGGGGTTGGTGACCCCCCCCCGCCATGGGACCCCCCCGCCCCCTCCTTCTAAGGGGTCTGGGCTCAACGGGACCCCTGGGACTGTGACACCCCCCTCTCTGTGGGTGTCCCTCCCCCCTCCTCCTCCTTCTTTGGGGGGGGGGGGTCTGGGCTCAGTGGGACCCCCAGAATTGTGATAGCCCCCTTTTTGGGGGGACAGGGCTCGGCGGGACCCCCGGGGCCGTGGAACCACGGCCCCGGGGGTCCCGCCGAGCCCTGTCCCCCCAATAGAGGGGGTCACCCTATCCCTGGATTGGGGGGGGGTGTCTTAACGCGAGGGGGTGTGCCCCCCCCTTCTTCTCTCCCAGGCAAGTGGCTTCCCAGTGCCGGTTGCTTCAATCGTCTTTGGGGCGTCCGTCTTCCCCCCAACTCCCCCAGCTCCCTGACGAACCGATCTCGCTCCAAGACGCCCCGGGGGGACTTTTCCAGCTGCCCCCCGGGGACCCCTTCCCCGAAGGAACGACAGTAGCCTGGCTCTCAGTTTTGGCCCTCGCCTTCGCCTTGGTTTGCGACCCCCAAGAGAATCTATTGTTGGCTGAAATCACCCTACGCCGCCTGGCCCCCCGCCTGCTTGCCTCCCTCCGACTCCTCGGCCCCGGCGCCGACGTCCTGCTCCGACCCGAGACCGCCGACCTCCTCCTCGATCGTCTCCTGCCCCACGGGCAGATGCTTTTCCTCAACGAACGTTTCCTTCAGGCAATGGACCGGGAGATGGGCATCAAAGCATCCCGCTGAGCTACGGGGTGGCACCCCCTCCAATATTTCGGAGGCGAGGGGAGAGGGAAGGGAGGGATCCGAGACGGTTGCCAAGCCCCAGCGGGATGGACAGGAAAAGCGGCTCAGGAATAAAGAGCAAGGAGCCAGCAAAGAGCAGGTTTTTAATCCGTTTATCCCCCCTGATGCCATTGCGGGAGGATTGAGGACCACTTATAGCCGTCCCCATAAAAATCCATCCGGAGCTGGGACGTCACCCGCGTTCCTGAACCACTTCGTCCACACAGGACAGCGGGGTGGTGGCTCTGCAGAGCTGTAAATGGATGTTAAAAAAGAGGTGGTTCTCCCACGGGGGCTTCTGCAAACCTCCCACCTGCCAGCCCAAAGGATGGATGGGTGCCGGGCACCTCCGTCCCCTCCGCACGAGGGACCCCGGGTTGGGGTTTCCCCAGCCAGGTGCTACGGGGCGGGTGGGGGGTCCCCGGTGGGGGAGCAGCGGCCAAGGGCAGCGCAGGTCCCCTCTGCTGTGGGACGGGATGGCCGGAGATGGGGGTCCGTCACCTTGGGACAGGAGGGAACCCAGGGGGGGACAGGACAGCTGGGGTGGGTACAACCGGCCCTGGTGCATCGGGGTCACTGGAGTGGAGGATTAAATAAACAGGCAGCGGGGCAGGATGTGGCCGTGTGCCCGGCACAGGGGGGTTGGTTGTCCCCAAATGATGCCACTCGTGGCCAGGGACTGTGTGTGACACCCTGGGAGGTGGCAGGAGCCGGCACCCACCTGCCCAGCTCTGCAGCGTGCAGCGGTGAGCAGGGTCCTGCCCCGGCAGTTTCTGGGTGGTGGAAGAGCCAGGACGCCAGGAGACATCATGCCTGGCTCTCCTGCCACTGCCGGTGTGCCAGGGACATGCCTGGCCCTGTGGAGGGGCTGCCGGGGGGGACAGACCCCAAAATGTTTCCCCCCATAACCACACCGGTAAAGCTGAAGTGCTCGGGGAGCGGTGCTGGGCATTGGCGGTGCCAGGCTTCGTCTCTCATGGGTCTTTCTGTCTGTGATGCTGGGTGGGATCCGGCCAGGCACACCGGTGGGGGCTGCAGGCGCAGAGGGGTCCCGGTACCCCCTCCCACCGTGCTCGCAGGGCAAGGGGATGGATCTGTCCCTCCCGCGGCACTTGTGGGACCCCCACAACATGAGAGCTGTGGCACCGTGGTTGATGCCAGCAAAAGTCCCCAAGGTGGGCAGGCGAGAGGGGCTGGGGGGGACCTCACCGTGTGCCGGGGGCTGTAGGGGCGATGGAGCCAACCCCCCCTCAAAGGGGAGGGCAAGAGGCAGCCGGAGGAGGTGCAGCAGGAGCAGTTTAATCAGAGCTGAGCAAAGTGCTCTTAGTGCGGGGCGGGGGGGGGCAGCACCGGGATGGCACCGGGATCCGGAGCACCGACGGTGGCATCAGCGTCGTGGCACGGGCACTCGCTTGGGAGCTGCCCTGCTTCAGGGAGGAGCGGAGGTCCCTGGGGGGCTCATCCTGGCACGCGTGCCATGGGGCTGGCAGCATGCCAGCAGCGTGGCCGGTGGTGGATCCGGCAGCGTAGCCGGCAGCGTGGCATCAGGGCCCGCTCAGGTCCCTCTTGCAGATCCAGGGGAAGGTGAAGTTGCAGTTATGGTCGTTCCAGAGGCCGTTGCCCATGGGGTGGATCTGGGCACAGTTCTCCCGGCCCCAGGGCCCATAATCGGTGCTGTCCGGCTGCCCAGGTGCCCAGAAACTGCCGGAGCAGAGTGGGGTCAGCGGCGGGGGGGTGCCGGGGCTGCTGGTCTTCCCCCACCACCACCCCCAAACTCACCTCTGGGCCTGGGAGTAGGCAGCCCCATCCACCCAGCGCCAGGAGCCCCCAGGGCCCGTAGCCGCCAGTCCGATCCAGTAAGATTTTCCCCTCGTCTCCTGCGCCAGGTAGTCCTGCGGGACAGGGCAGGGGTGCAGGCAGAGGGGGTGTGGGCGGGGGGGGGGGGGCATGGGCAGGGGGCACAGGCAGGAGAGGGGGCGGGCAGGAGGGTGCACGTGCGGGATGGGTGCGGGCAGGAGGGAATGTGGGCAGGAGGGTGCGTGGGCAGGAGGGAATGCGGGCAGGAGGGTGCGTGGGCAGGAGGGTGCGTGGGCAGGAGGGAATGCGGGCAGGAGGGTGCGTGGGCAGGAGGGTGCGTGGGCAGGAGGGATTGTGGGCAGGAGGGGGCACAGGCAGGAGGGAGCGTTGGCCAAGAAGGTGCAGGGGCAGGAGGGAGCGCGGGAGCAGGCAGCGGCAGGGCAGGCAGGAGAAGGCGGCGATGGGTGCTGCAGCCCCGAGCACCCACCTGCTCCTCGGGGCTGGTGACGGAGGTGAGGTGGGAGTGCGTGGAGCGGCAGGCGGCCTCCGCGTCGCCCCAGGGCTTCTTCTCCCCCGAGAAGTAGTAGATCTTCCCCCGGTGGTACCGCCAGCCCAGGGACAGTCCCTGCAGCCACCGCCCTGGGGAGCAGGCAGCCGTGGGGACGGGGTGCCAGCTGCCGCGGCCAGGGCGGCCCAGGGATGGGTGTCATCCCAGACATCCCAGACGTGCCCCCCCCAGATCAGGGACATTACCGAGCTGCTCCTTCTGCCTCTGCGCCGCTGCCGGGCTCTCACTGGGGCTCCGAGGACCTGCCACGGGGTCAGGGAGAGGAGGCAGCAGTGGCCTGCCCACCGCCCCAGGCAGGGGATGCAGGCAGGGGCTGGGGACAGGGGCTGTGGGCATGGGCTGGGGACAGGGGCTGGGGACAGGGACTGTGGGCATGGGCTGGGGACAGGGGCTGCGGGCAGGGGCTGTGGCAGCAGGCAGGGGCTGCGGGCAGGGGCTGGGGACAGGGGCTGGGGACAGGGACTGTGGGCATGGGCTGGGGACAGGGGCTGCGGGCAGGGGCTGTGGCAGCAGGCAGGGGCTGCGGGCAGGGGCTGGGGACAGGGGCTGGGGACAGGGACTGTGGGCATGGGCTGGGGACAGGGGCTGCGGGCAGGGGCTGTGGGCAGGGGCTGTGGGCAGGGGCTGTGGCAGCAGGCAGGGGCTGCGGGCAGGGGCTGCGGGTAGGGACTGGGGTACTGAGGGCAGCCCCAGGGTCCCACTCACCATCGGGGTCAGGCAGCAGAGAGGCCCTGGCTGCCGCCAGCTCTGCCCGTGCTGCCCACAGCTCCGCCTGGCCCTGCACATCTGGGAAGGGAAGGGCAGCGGGTCAGTGCCGTGCCAGGGCTGCCTGCGGGCTCCTGCCTGCTCCCAGCCCTTGCCTGCTCCTGGCCCCTGCCAGGCATCACCGCCCCCCCCCCCCAGCCCCAGCAGTACTTACACAGGGTGATGAGGACTGCCAGGGCGGCCCCCAGCACCAGGACCACCCCCGTGCCCACGGCCAGGACGGTGCCCAGCGTCCAGCGGGATGCAGCCACAGGGGACCCAAGCACCGGCGCTGCGGGAGAGAAGCCAGAGGTGCCCTGAGCCGGGGCTGAGCCACCCCGGGGGACCCCGGCACTGCTGGGAGAGGGCTGGGGAAGGAAGGGGCTCAGCCAGCTGCCTGCTCCTGCCCGCAGCATCCCAGCAGGGCTGGGCTTACCTCGAGCGCGGCTGGGTGGGTAGCGGATCTGCAGGCTCTCGTACAGGTCCGGCCCTGCCGCGGCCATCCCCGGTGGCCGGCCCGGCACGGGGAGCTGCTTCCTGCCGAAGCCTTGGCGCACGCTGGCGAGGGCAACCCAAAGTGCCAGGAAAGGGAACCTGGCAGCCAGGCACCCGCAGCAGCTTGTGGGTGCTGGTTCCCGCCACTGGCCGGAGCGTCACACATGTCCCCCCACCCCGAGTGGCATCATCTGCTGACGAGTGGCACTCCACCCTGACCCTGTGGTTTTGTCCCAAAGCACATCTCAATTGCAGTTTGTGTTTCCCACCCTCAGACGCAGAAATGTTGGGGGAACCCCTGAATCCCGGGAGGGAACTGGCTCCCTGGTGCCGGTGAGTGGTGGCAGAGGAGGGGGGGGTGCACCCAGCCCGGTGTGCCCGGTGCGGTGCTGGACTCTGAGCCATCGTCCTTATCTGCCAGGAGGGCAGGCAGGCTTCAAACAGGGCTGGCAGTGCGCTGTTATCAACAAGGAGAAGGGCTGGTGGTGGTATTATTATCATCATCATCTTCATCACCGGTACATTGGTGATGTGTGCGGGCAGTGCTCTGCCTGGCTGGGAAGCCACGTGGAGGGCATGGGGAGGGGTGCCCAGGACAGGCGCTATCCTGGCAGGATCCATGCCATGTCGGGAGTGGGGAGCTGCCGTCTGGCAGCGGGGGAAGCTGCCTGTCACAGGACCGTGCTGGGGGCTGTGACGGGCACTTCCCGGCAGCGCCGTGCAGGCTGGAGATCCCCGCCGGTGGTGAACCCCAAAGCGGGCGTCTGTGCATGCTGCCACAGGGTCTGCTTGGGGACACCCAGCTCCCCACAGCACCGACCCTGGGCGCTGTGGCGGGACACCTGGCACCACCACCCATGGCACAGACCTCGCCGGTGCCGGCACCACACTCTCCCCAGGCTCCCAGCTGCCCATGCTCTGGTCTGGTAACACCAGGATGTGGTATTTCAGGACTTCTCGTTTTGGGGTTTTTTTCCTCATTTCGTCCCAAACCACCATCGTGTTTGACACAGGCACTGGAAATAGCTTCAAATGTGCAGAAACTGTTTTTCCGGCAAATGGACAAATTGCTAAAAAGCCTGGGGACATGTTTCCCCCCAGCCCCCGCTGCACCCCTCCGGCGCGGGCCAGTGGCCCTGCAGTGGGCAGACCTTCATCCTCCTCCTCCCCTGCTCTTCTCCTTCCCTGCTCCCCCTCCCCAGGGCATGAACCCCCCCATCTTGGCCGCCACCAGCTGCGGTGACGGTGCTGTCCCCATCCCCAGCACCCCCTGAGCTCCAGCTGAGTTGCCGGCCGGCTCGGAGCCAGCTGCCAGCACCGAACTGGAGGCAGCCCCGGGTGCACCGGGACAGCGAGGGGCCACCGCCGAGGGTCCCTGCAGGCCCACACAGCACTTCTCCAAGTTCTCCACCTCACCTGCAAGCCCTCCCCTTTTAACTGCTCCATTTAACTTCCTTTTAACGTGTTGGATTTTTCCCATTTAAGACCTTTTTCTCTAATTAAGTGTTAGCATAATGGATGTTTTTTGTGGGGCTTTTGTGTTCAGAAGTCTTTTGGTTTGGGCTGCAGGGTGGGCTCTACAGCAGAGCTGGGTTTTGCTGGGTATCTCTTGAGCCACATCTACGTGGCCAACCCCAGAAGGGAGAGGAACAGCAGGGCTGAGCGTGGTTGAGGGGCTCCGCAGAGTCCAGACCCCCATCCCCAGCAATCCCCGGTTTCCTCCTGCTTGTGCTGAGGCTCGTTGTCCAGGAATGGCGGAGCAGGACTCACGGATAGCCGCGTTTCCTGGCTGAGGACACGGCATGGGGAGAGGTCCTACGTGGGACCTTGAGCACCATTTCTGCATTGAACCTGGTTTCACATTGGCGAGTCTGGGGGATTGACTGAATTCTCCTGTTACTGCGATTGTATTTGCTGCCCTGGCAGAGACCTGCGGCCTCTCGGGTTTTCCTTGGCATTTTGTAGATGCTGTCAGCATCCTTCTCCGCTCACCGGTGCTGTACCTCCACTCTGCCTTTCTCAGTTGGGCTTCCCATCCATAAAGGTTCTCTGCTTAGATTGAATATTAGGAAAAGGCTCTTCACTGAGAGGGTGGTTGGACACTGGAACAGGCTCCCCCAGGAAGTGGTCACGGCACCAAACCTGTCAGCGATCAAGGAGCATCTGGAGGACTCTCTGAGTCAAATGGTTTAGTTTTTACGTAGTCCTGCGAGGAGCAGGGAGTTGGACTCGATGATCCTGATGGGTCCCTTCCAACTCATGATATTCTATGATTCTAGATATTGGCAGAATAATAACAGTTAATTTACTGGGCTGCGCTTTGCTTTTCTGTCAACACAACTCCATCATTCCTACGTAATGTGGATACGGACTGTAATGCCTTGAGTCTTTTGTTTCCTACCTAAATTTTTATAAAGTTTTCCAGGGATACAGCACCACCAAATCCGTGAGCGGCATCGGACAGAGGCGCTCACCCATTCAGAGCCGCCAGGACTTTGAGGGCTGAGAAGGTGCTGCCGGGGTTTTCAGCGTTGTGAAACGGGGTGAGTCAGGGCTGATGTTCCCCAACATCCGTCAACAAGAGGATGGATGATGCTGGAGGAAGACAAAACAGCCAGGGAGGAGGAAGGAAGCTGGCTTGGCTGCAAGTTGCACAAGTGGTGAATCATAGAGTCATAGAGTATCTTGAGTCGGAAGGGACCTGTCTGGAACATCAAGTCCATTGCACTGCAAGGAGCAGGGAGTTGGACTCGATGATCCTGATGGGTCCATTCCAACTCAAGATATTCTATGACTGACTACCTAAAACTAAACCATATGACTAAGAGCATCATCCAGATGCTCCTCAAAATCTGCCAGGCTTGGTGTCATGACCACTTCCCTGGGGAGCCTGTTCAACTCTAAGAGTTTGATGTCCTTCTTCTATTGAGGTGCTCCAAACTGCACCCAGTACTTGAGGTGGGGCCGCACCACTGCGGTGTAGAGTGGGACAATCACCCCCCTAACCGGCTAGCCATGCTGTGCTGGATGCACCCCAGGACACAGTTGGCCCTTTGGGCTGCCAGGGCACACTGTTGACTCCTCTTCAACTTGCCATGAACCCAAACCCCCAGATCTCTTTCTGCGGGGCTGCTCTCCAGCCTCTCGTCCCCCAGTTTGTATGTATAACCAGGATTGCCCTGTCCCAGGTGGAGAATCTGGCAATTGCTCTTGATAAATCATTTAGATAATTTAGAAAAACATTAAAGAGCACTGGCCCTAAAATTGAGCCCTGGGGAACCCCACTGGTGACTGGCCACCAGCCTGATGTCACCCCATTTACTGTAACCCTTTGGGCCTGACCCATCAGCCAGTTGCTCACCCAATGTATTATGGACTTGTCTAGCTGTGTGCTGGACATTCTGTCCAGAAGGATACTGTGAGAGACGTATCAAAAGCTTTGCTAAAATCCAAAAACCCCACATCTACTGCCTTCCTTTGGTCAACTCGATAGGTGACCTTGTTGTAAAAGGAAATTAAGCTGGTTAAATGGGACTTGCCTCTTGTGAACCCGTGCTGGCTATGACCAATGACTGCATTGTCTCTCAAGTGGTTTTCAAGCACTCCCAGAATAACCTTCTCCATCTTTTTACCAGGCACTGAAGTGAGACCGACAGGCCGTAATTACCAGGGTCTTCCTTCTTACTCTTCTTGAAAATTGGGACAACATTTGCCAGCTTCCAGCCAACCAGGACCTCTCCAGACTCCCAAGACTGTTGAAAAATAATGGGAGAGAGGTCCTGCAATAACACCAAGAGATGTCATCATGATATCATGATGTTATATGAAAACATCAGGGAGTGGGGACTGTCGCGCTGGAGTCTGGCCCCATGTCCCCATCCCTTATCCATCGGTGACAGCAGCAGGCAGCTCCAGGCAGGCTTGAAGGCAGGGAGAAGCCCCGGGTTGATAACCGAGGGGCAGCCTCTCCCTCCGAGGTCCCTGGCAGAGTCATGGCATTTCACGGTCAGGAAGAGGATGAGGCCAGCACGAGGACCTGCATGTGCATCCTCACCAAACACTCCGGCTCTGCTGGGAGATGTGGGAGTTACGGCCAGAGACGGCTCCTGTCAGCAGGAGATCCCCAGGGCTTTTCCCAGACTGGGCACAGCTCCTGTTCGGGCAAGTGTCCATCTGCCCGCTGGGGAGCAGAAAACCCCCAAGTCATTCAAGATCAGCTTTGCAGCAGCAGGCAGGAGCCCAGGCTCCAGGCAGGAGCTCTCGCTCCAGGCTACAGACCCAAACCAGGGCACAAAACAGAGAACAAATGATGTCAAATGGTGGAAAATTCCTTCAAAACCGGGTGATGCCACATGAGAGGATGCTCCAGGGACACCCATCACCCCATGCTTCTCTCTGCATGCGGGCTTTGCCTAAACCTTCCCTGCACCCACCTCTGGCCCAGCCAGTCCAGCTTGACTCAGCCCGCTTTCTGACGAGACGAGGAGCTGGAGGGGCAAACCTTGTACTGGGGCTCTGCCGGGAAAATCACCCGCACCCCAGTACACCCCTGCACTCAGCCAGCCATCCGTCTGTCCATCCCTCCCTCTTTCCACACATCCATCCACCCACCCATCTGTCCATCCTTCCACCCACCCATCTGTTCATCCTTTCCTCCTTCCACCGGGTATGTTTCCAGTTCCAATCTAATCTAATCCAACCTAGTGCCGTCTAATCTAACCCAGCCTAGCCTCGGGCAGGTGTCTCACCCTGCTCCCCAAGGCCAAAGCCAAGCAGCAGCACCTTCTTGCCCCGGGGACCCTGCACCCCAACGCAGGGTGCCGTGGCCTGGGGGTGCCTCCGTGCCACCCCGGTTGTTGTAAAGTGGGGCTGGTTTGGGGCTGGGGGGGTGATTTGATGCTGCTCTGAGCAGGGAAGCTCCTGCGTGGTTCCCCAGGGCTGGGACGGGGCTGCCCGGTGCTGGTCCTCCTCCTTCACCCTCTCTCGGCCGGCTGCGCCCCCCCATGAGCACCCCATCACCCCGGCTTGGCGTACAGGGTCCCATCTGCATGCTGACCGCAGGCACCAAGGAAATGCCTCAAGAGCAGGATATGTCCCCCCTTCCAGCCTGCCACAGCTGGACCCAGGACAGCTGGGGGGTCCCCTGGGGGGTCCCACGGATGCAAGGTCACTCCACCGGTGCTGACAGCCTCAGCTCCTCCCTGGAGCCCCGGCACCAAGAGCCGGTCCTTCCCGCCTGTGGGATGCAGGAGCCGTGCTCTCCCTGCTCCCCCATGGGGAAACTGAGGCACGGGCCGAGTATCTGGGGAATCACCAAGGGAGGGTACAAGAGAGACGGGGACCGAGGGCAGCTCTTGCTGGTCCCCTCTGTCACCCACTGCTCTGGTCCCCAGGAGGTTTCCCACTAAATCTCTCTGCCCACACTTTCTGGAACTTTTCTTCCCATCCCTATGGGGTCACGGGTGCCTGGAGGGAAAGCCCGGGACCATGTGCTGTCCCAGGGTCTGTGCTGCACAGGGCCTGGTGATGGTGATGCTGCTGTCCCCGTGCGTGTGTCCCCCCTGATGAGGTGTGTCACAGTACAGCAGCGGGGTGTCCCCAGCCTGGCCCACCACATCCCCGGGAGCCCCCCCTCCCCTGCCCTGACTGGCAGCAGGAATCGGTGCCCGGCCCAGCCCGGGGCTCAGTCAGGAACCATCCTCAGCGATGAACTGACACAGAACGAGGCTTTGCAGACCATTCAGGCTGTTTTGGCCGTGGGTGCTGTGACAGGAGCACGAAGATGCTCCTGGTCGGCACGTTTAAACACTCCCAGATGCACGGGCAGTAATGATGCTCGGGAATTCGGCACCGGCCTCTCCTCTTGGCATCTCGGAGGAGAGTGAGTGCCGCCAGCCACGCCAACGGCAGCAGGTTTGGGGCTGGCGGGGGGATATCCCCACCATTGGTACTGGGGCTTTGCAGCTGTGCCAGCTGCGTGTCCCCCTCTCACTTTGGCGTCTCTCCAGTGAGGGATTTGGCCGGATCCTCTCCTGGAGTCTCCTGGGTTCCTCGCTCTGCTCCTGGCAATGTACCATGGCAAGTCCCACACCGAGGAGGACGTACAGACCCTGCAGACACGCTGCCTGCAGGCAGAGGGGGGGGCAGAGGGACCAGGCAGGAGCTGGATGCCGAGCAGATAGATGCCTCTGGCAGGGGGGAACTGGTCTTTGCCCCCTGTGCCACCCAACCAGGGGAAGGGCAAAAGGGGGCTGTCCCCTGTCACCCTGGCAGGATGGCTGGGACCCCTATGGAGACCAGCCTAGGCAGAGCCATGGGGGCTCTTGGGGGTCCCTCTGCAAAGCCCCCCAGGCCATGGCAGGACCGGCACATCTGCAGCCATCCGGCTGCATCCAACTCCCTCCTTTTGCCCCCCAGCCAGGGGTGCTGCCAGCCTGGCCCCACAGACATAGGGATGGGGAGCTGAGAGCCCGTCCCGTCCCCAGCCCCAGCCCAGTGCCCAGTTTTGGGGTGTCTGCGCCCTCTTTTTCAGCAGGACTGGGAACCTCGGTGCCCACGATGCTGGCAGAGCGGAGCATCCCACCAGAGGCTGCTTTCCAACCAGCTCCCAGGGGGACCAGGCTGTCTCAAGAGCACCGTCTGCGGGATCCACCCTCTTGGCAAACTCAGCCCCAAGTCAAACCAGGGGAGAAGTCCCTCTCCTCCAGAGCCACCAGCCCCATTAAACGAGCAATTAGCGCCACTCAGGATGTCACCACGCGGGTGACAGGCAATTCCCAGAGACAAGCAGGCTCCGCCGACTGTCCCCGAGGAGCTGTACAGACGCATATGCAGGGGAAGAAGTAATTTAGGAAACGGCCTTGTGATTGTTACCCGAGCTGATTTATTAACTCCGAGGTCTGACTTCTTGCTCAGGTCCCCTGGGGACACACAGTGCACAGAGAAGCCCAGGCTGCATGCCTGCCGAGCGGCTCCCTTCACCCTAGGCTGGGATAAAGCAAAACCCAGGAGAAACGGGACAGGTTTGAGGTGGAAACCCAGCAGGAAGCGGGACTTGGGGTCCTGCTGCTGGGAAGGTCTGTCCCAGTCCCATGCTTTTCCCCAGGGAGAAAAGGAAGGAGGGGGAAGAGATGAACCCGAAGTGGGGGGCGCCCTGTTGCTGTCTCTAATGGCAAAATTCAAGCTAGAAAAGGCCCAGCCTGACCCAGCAGGGAAGTGCCAAACTGGGTGTTGCACCTCAAACCATCCTGCATTGAACTGGGAGGAGAATAGCCCTGTGAGGGGGCACACACCCCCTCTGGCAGCATGGGCTGTGCCCGCAGTTCTGCTTCCCGGTATAGCGGGGGGGGGAGGCAGGAATCAGCTTCACCTGTAGGAGATGTACCGATCAAAGGGTTTGGGGGGGACGGGCTGCAGGCTGGGGGCTGCAGGGTTTGGAGGGTGTCCTCCCTGGGATACCAGACACCCACAGCACATCGGCAAGGGGGAGCCAGGAGAGGATGATGGCAGGACGGGCCTGGCTCATGCCTGGGATGTCCCCATGCCACGGCAGCAGCTCTGCACTGGGACCCTGTGCACCTTCAGCTCCCGCCCTGCTTTCTAAATTTATGATTAAAGATCAGCTCTGAGTTTTCAAAGCACCCACAGTACCCAGCCATGGGCACCCACATGCAAAAGGAGTCTGGCATCTCTGGGGTCCCCTGTGCATGGGGACAGCCAAGGACAGCCTGCCCAACCCTTCCCAGCCGCATCCTGCTGCTCAACCCGTGGGCCTGGGGGAACCTTCCCCCCCTGGGGAACAGCCGGGATGCCCCTGGCAGTGCGGCTCTGCCATCCCTGACCTCTCCGGTGCACCCCAAGGCCAGAGGAGCAACTATCCCCCACAATTTGGCAGCCCTGGCCCCACACTGCCCCAGGGCGGGGGGGGAAGAGGGGGCTGTGCCAAACCAGCCGCAACCTCTCTGTGCGGATGGGACCTGCCATGGGACCCCCCAGTTCATCCCCCCACAGCGGCGATGGCCCCCGAGACCCTAGAGGGACGGGGCTCACAGGGTCCCCATCCTCGGGGTCCCCATCCTCGAGGTCCCCACTGATCCCAGCAGATGCTGGGGGGTCCCCCCAGCCCCAGCCGACCCCCAGAACTCCAGATATTCCCATGGGGTGCCCCCATTCCCAGAGGACCCCCGCTTGAGCCCAGATTACCTCAGCCAACCCCAAAGGACCCCACCTCACCCCAGAGGGCCCCATCTGGTCCCAGGAGACCCCAGAGGACCCCACCTGATCCCAAGGGATCTCAGGCGACCCCTGAGGGTCCCGGACAATCCTTGAGGCCCCCACTTGACTCCTCTGGGGGCAGAGGACCCCATCCTTCCCCGGGAACCCCAGCCCCCCCTCCCCGATTCCCCTATCAAAATGGCGGCCAGAGCCTGCCCTCACCGTCTGCTCGCACCCAAGATGGCTGACGCGGGGCTGGGCGGGGCAGCGGGAGCGACGTCACCGCAGAGCACCGCCCCCCCTCCAAGATGGCCGCGTACACTCCCCGCCGCCGGCGCCTTGCCCTTATCCAAGATGGCGGAAGACCTAGGGGAGGAAACGGCGCCGCGCCCTCTTCTAAGATGGCGGGCGCAGCGTCAGCGCACCGTCCTGGCGCAAGGCCTCACCGCTACGCGCTGGGCGTAGGGGCGGGGCGGGAGAAAGCGAAAGTGGCGGAGGGACCAGATCGGCCGCGGCGGCGGGAGCGGGAGAACCGGGAGAGGGAGGTCCCGGCGGGAGGCGGCCGGGCCCCGGCGAGAGGCAGACGGGCCCCTGCTGGGCGCGGGACGCGCGCCCCCTGCCGGGCCGGAGGAGCCCGCCGGGGCAGCGTCGGGGGGTCCCCCCTGTCCCCGCGGGCGGGGCTGCAGGACGCGGGGACCCCCCCCGACCCCCCCCCGGCCATGGCGCGGCTGGAGGCGGTGGCCAACGTGGCGCTGCGGGTGCCGGGGCTGGCGCTGCTGGACCTGCTGTACCGCTGGGACGCGGCGGCCCTCGGCGACCTGCTGCGGCCCCGCCGCGGGGACCCCCCCCTGCTCCAGCCCCCCGCCCTACGGGGCGCCTACTGCCTGGGTGAGGGCTGCGGCGGGACGGGGACGGGGACGGGAGGGACGGCCACCCCGGGGTGGCCGGGCTGGGGACACGGGGGGACGCTCCAGGGGACAGACAGGCTGGGGACACGGGGGGCACCCCAGGGATGGACAGGTTAGGGACACAAGGGGACACCCCAAGGGATGACCAGGCTGGGGACACGCCAAGGGATGACCAAACTGGGGACATGCAGAGGCTGGACAGGTTGGGGACTTGGTGGAGACACCCCAAGGGATGGATAGGTTGGGGACGTCCCAAGGGATGGACAGGTTGGGGACACAAGGGGACACCCAGGCCCTGGCCAGGCTGGGGATGTAAGGGGACATTCCAGGGGATGGCCATGTTGGGGGACGACCCAAGGGCTGGCCGTGTCTGGGATCTCGCCGCACCAGCCCCTGCGGGCACCCGCTGGGTGTGGGGCTGTCCCCAGGGCCGGCAGACGCTGCGTCCCCAACGTTGTGCCCCCGGCACCGCGTGTCCCCTGGCAGTGTGGGCAGCTGTGGGCTCCGGAGGTGTCCCTCTCGCAACCCCATCCTGCCCGTGCCACCCCGGCGCTGTGCGCGGTGACGGCCGTGTCACCGGCGGGGGCTGCCTGGCTGGAGGGGGGGCTCGGCCGGGCGGGGGGGCTCAGTGGGGCCATCTCACCCCCCTGTCCCCCCCCATCTCCGCAGGCCACGTGCTGTGCCTGGTGGTGCTGATGCTGCCGGTGCGGTCCCTG
Source organism: Gypaetus barbatus (assembly GCA_028022735.1). Lineage (NCBI taxonomy): Eukaryota > Metazoa > Chordata > Aves > Accipitriformes > Accipitridae > Gypaetus > Gypaetus barbatus. The sequence goes on from CM051532.1 coordinate 90,932,530, forward strand.
GTGAAGCTCTACCTCCACCTCCTCACCGCGCTGCTGCTCGGTGCGGGGCACACGGTGGCCAGGTGAGTCCGGGGGGCTCGGGGGGGTGGCTGTGCTGGGGCATGGCGGAGGGGGGGCCGGGGGCTGAGCCTCTCTCCCTGCAGGGACTACGTCCGCCGTGAGCTGGAGTATGGCTTCCAGGGCGCCGTGTACAGTGACCCCGCGGTGCTCGGCCGCTTCACCACCACCCTTGCAGGTGAGCCGGGGGGGTCCCAGCCCCCCAAGGTGTCCCTGTCAGGGGATGGGAGGTGGCACTGGTCAGGGTGAGGGTCTCCTGCGCTGACCTGGCTGCGGGAGCCGTCACCCGTGGGACAGCGTAGTGGGTGACAATGGCACGGCTGAGCCGGATGGTCCGCACGTGGCATGGAGCAGGGGGGATAGACATGAGCCCTGGGGGGTTTCTACTGCCCCCACCACCCCTGGGCCTCACAGGGGAAGGGGCTGGGTGGTCTCGGGGTGCTGCTTGTGGCGGGGAGAGGGCAGCAGCAGGGTTTGCCATGGGGCAGGGCTGAGTCCCACAGCAGGGCTGCCTGCAAGGCGTACCCCCCCGCAGCCAGCACCTGCCCCCAGCCCCCCCTCTCCTGCGGTGGGTGCTGGTGCGAGGTGGCTGTGCCAGGGGAGCCAGGGAGGGGGCATGGGGGTCCCACATCCTCCCGCATGCCCAGGCGTCCCTGTCCCCTCCCCAGGCCAGCTCTGCCTGTGCGTCCTCTGCTCCCTCCTGATGAGGAGTAGGCAGCCCTGGCTGTTCGGTGCGCCGCTGCTCCCGGTGCTGGCTCGCCTCTGCGGCCTCCCCCTCCACGCCCTGCCCGTCCTCAACAGCTTTGCTGCCATCCTCACCACCCTGGAGGTGCTTTACGTCCTCAGCTCCCACATCCTCGTCCCCTTCCAGCTGGCCGCCGCTGCCTGCCAGGAGGTTGTGCAGGTGAGCGGGGCAGGGGGCTGCGGGATGGAGGGTCCCATGCTGAGCCCAGCTTGATGCTGGGTTGGCTGCAGGGCTGTCCCCTCACACAGCTGGGCCCCCCCATACCCTCCTTGCCCCCAGCGTGTGGGGCAGGATGGGGGGCAGCTCCGCTGAGCAGCCTGTCCCCGCAGGCGCTGGAGGTGTACCGGCTGGTCGCGCTGGGGGTGTCCCTCTGGAGCCAGCTGGCCATCCCGCTCCTCTTCCTCGTCTTCTGGCTGGTGCTCTTCTCCCTCCGGCTCTCCTCCTTCCTCGCCTCCTCCAGCAGTCCCCTGGCCCAGCAGGGCCTCCTCTTCCTCATCCTCAGCAGGTAGGGACCAGGGCAGGCAGGAGGTGGGGGGAGGTCAGCCTTCCTGCAGCGTGGCTGTGGGAGGAGGATGTGGAGAGGCTGGGGCTCCGGTTTGTGCTGCCTGGCCCCTGCCAGCATCCGCACTCATGCCGGCCTCCACTGCAGCGCGGCCGAGTGCTGCAGCACGCCATACTCCCTCATTGGCCTCACCTTCACCGTCTCCTACCTCGCCCTGGGCGTCCTCAACCTCTGCAAGTTTTACCTGCTGGGCTTCGGCGCCTTCCAGAACGGCAATGTCATGCACAGGTGAGCCTGCGGCGGGGGGGGGGCACGGGCAGGTGGGGGGCACCGGCAGGCATCCCTCCTCCCAGCCCAGTTTGCGTGTGAGAGCCCAGCACAGGGTGGGGAGGACGGGGGTGTCGCGAGGGATCTGGGGACCGGGGTGCGTCCCCGAGGGGTGACCAGGGCACGGCACACGCGGTGCCACGTGGCACGTGCCTGCGGCTGGTGGCCTCACGCCCCGCTCCTGGCAGGGGGGTGACGGAGGGTGTGACGCTGCTGCTGCTGGCGCTGCAGACGGGGCTGCTCGACTTGCAGATCCTCCAGCGGACCTTCCTCCTCAGCATCATCCTCTTCATCGTGGTGACCTCTACGCTGCAGTCCATGATTGAGATAGCTGATCCCATCGTGTTGGCGTTGGGGGCCTCCCGCAACAGGTATTGGGGGAAGGAAGAGCAGCAGGATCCGGTCCCCTGTGCTGGGGGGCAGCGGGGAGGAGCGGCGGGGTTCCTCCCGCCCTGCGTTGGGGAAGAGCCAGGCTGGGTCCCGTGCCCTCCACACGCTCCCTCCGCCTGAGGTCCTCACTGCCTGTTTTTGGGCAGAATCGGTGCCGGAGGAGGAGGCTGGAGCGTGGGGTCCTGGGGAGGTGGGTGTTGCTCCTGGGGTGGGCACGGCCCCGCTGAGCTGTGCCTCCCCTAGGAGCCCCTGGAAGCATTTCCGTGGCGTCAGCATGTGCCTCTTCTTGCTGGTTTTCCCTTGCTTCATGGCCTACAAGATCGCCCACTTCTTCCACCTGGATTTCTGGCTGCTGATCCTGGTCTCCAGCTGCATGCTCACCTCTCTGCAGGTACAGCAGCTCCTGCTCCCCCCAACTGGGGTCTCGCTGGGCCGCCCGGGGAGGGCATCCCTGCCCGTCCCATGCCCACGACCCTGCCCGAGTCACCCTCCCCCAGCCCCAACTGGGAACATTGGGTAGGGATATGCAATCTGCCATCCGGCCACCATCAACAAGGTGCTGTCCCGCCACCCCCCAGGTGATGGGCACCCTCTTCATCTACGCCCTCTTCATGGTGGAGCTGCTCCAGGACACGCCGCTGGAGCGGATGGACGAGATCATCTACTGCGTGAACGCGGTGAGCCGGGTGCTGGAGTTCCTGGTGGCCGTCTGCGTGGTGGGCTACGGTACCTGGGAGTCCCTCTTCGGGGAGTGGAGCTGGATGGGCGCCTCCGTCATCATCATCCACTCCTACTTCAATGTCTGGCTGCGCGCTCAGTCGGGCTGGAGGAGCTTTCTGCTGCGCCGCGAGGCTGCCAAGAAGATCAACTCCCTGCCCCGGGCCACCGGCGGGCAGCTGCGGGACCACAACGATGTCTGTGCCATCTGCTTCCAGGTCAGCCCCCTCCCCTTGCCAGCACCCCTGCGGTGCCGGGGGACTCCGCTCTGGGCAGCCCAGGGGGTCTCCTGCCCACCGGCTGACGTCTTCTCCCTGCCCGCAGGACATGCAGGTGGCCGTCATCACCCCCTGCAGTCACTTCTTCCATGCTGCCTGCCTCCGCAAGTGGCTCTATGTGCAGGACACGTGCCCCATGTGCCACCAGCAAGTCACGCTGGTGGCCGCCGAGGAGGATCACGGCATTGGGAGGGCGGCTCACCCGGCACCGGCCGGCGGGGACGAGGTGCCAGAGGACGGAGAAGCCGCTGCGAGCGCAGCCCCGGCTCGGCCCCAGGACAGGCTGCCCGGCGGGGACAGCGTTGTCTCAGGCCAGGGGGACAGTGGGGCTTCCCAGGACCACGGGGCTGGGGACCGCAGCCCCCACCACCCTGCTCATCCAGACACCTCTGCCCCGCAGGAACGAGAAGCGGGTGCCGTCCCGCAGCCCCCTGGGGACCCTCACCCCAGTGTCCAGGACACGCAGCATCTGTCCCCCTCGCCCGCCAGCCCGGATGCTTTTGTCAGCCCTGAGCTCGGCGCAAGGGACAGCGGGGACTCCCACAGTGGTGACCGTACCTCCTAGTACCGCAGGCTGCTGCCCCCGGTGCCGGGGTCCCTCCGCGGGGGCCGTGCTGGCAGCAAGCGGGGCCGGGACCCCGCATGGCACCAGTGTCCCCGAGTGCCCGCATCCCCACGGACTCTTTTTGCAATAAAGCCGGAGCTGAAGCGGCTGCGCCCGAGGGCCGGGGCTGCTCGTCTCGCCCACCCTGTGCTGGGATGGTGCCCTGTGCCAGGACAGTGTACCATGCACAGCATGTCCTTGGAGGGGGGGGGACGACACAGGGCTCTGCTGCGGGCATGGGAAGGGTGGGCACCCAATGGGTGCCCAGTGGGTGCCCGGCTGCCTTCTGGCCTTACCCCACTAGATGGCACGGGTGGCACATGCCGGGGGGCTTGGCATGGGCGGTGGGGGGCTTGGGGGGGCTTTGGGGTGGTCCTGGCCAGGGGGCGATGGCCTGCGCTTGGCATGGATCTGGTGTGGGGTGGCATGGGTCTGCTGTGGGATGGCAGGGGCTTGGCATGAGTCTGGTGTGGGATGGCCTGCGTCTGGCACAGGATGGCACAGGTCTGGCACGGGATGGTGTGAGCTTGGTGTGGGTCGCCTTTCCCAGCTCTGCTGCCAAACCCCTTTCCCTGTGCCCATCCCTGTGCCAGTATGGGATGGGGGGGCCCCTCGTGAGCCCAGGTGAGACTGGGGCCAAAGGGCTGAGGCCGAGTCCTGCCCAGGGTCCCCATCCTCTCCCCGCTCATCCCTGGCCCCCCCGGGAGGGGCGGTTTGGGGGCAGGATCCCGGTTGTGTGGGGTCCCCATCTGCCCACTGTGGGAGGGACCCAGCCCTCCCGGCAGTACCGGGGAAGGGAGGGGGGTCTCAGTGCCGGGGGTCCCTGGGGAGGCGATAAATGGGCTCCCCCCTTCCAGCTCAGCCCCACCCTGCACTTACCCTAACACGGCGGCTCCCATGGGCCCCGCAGCCCATTAGCTGGAAGGAGGGAGAAGCCTGTCCATAAAACCCATCTGGGGGGAGGCGAGCAGGGGTGAGACCCTCTGTCCCCCCCCGGACCTCCCTGGAGCCTGACTGCCCTGGGGTCCCGGCCCCCTCCCCAGTGACCCTCTACCCACAGCAAGCGGGTGGGGGGTGCGGGGGTCCCTGCGGGTGTCCCTGGGCAGTGGGTGCAGCAGCCCCCCACCCCGTTGCTTTGCCCCACAGGGGTTTACTGTGGGATGGCTGGAGCGAGGGGCCCCAAACATTCCCCCTCACTCCCAGCCACGAGCGGGGGCAGCCCCCACGGTGCTGCAGCCCCCCCCCCCAGCGCTTGGCCGCGCTGCCTCCATTAGGGCCCATTACCGGAGCCGTGCCAGGGAACGCAGCTCCCCACGGGGCCAGTCCCAGTGGAGGGACCCACATCCCCAGGCACAGCTCAGCCCAGCACTGCCTGGAATTGGGAGATTGGGGGGGGCAGGGAGCAGGTCCTCCACTGCCCCCCACTCCACCCGCAGTGGGAGCTGGGGTCCCTTTGGTGTTGCCCATCCCTGGGGTGTCTGGGCAGGATGGGGGCATGAAGGAACGGATGCTGGGATGGATGGGGGCCTGGACAGATGGAGGCTGGGGTGGACAGGGGCAGGGATGGATGGACACTAGGGTGGACGGGGACATGGACGGATGGATGCTGGGGTGGACGGGGGCATGGATAAATACACACCCGGTTTCTGCAGGAGCCATCGTGGCCCCACCAGCCCTCAAGAGGCTCCGGGTGACAGCCGGGGGTGCTGGGTGGGCTCAGCCCCTGCTGCTGAGCCCCGCGGGGGGGGTCTGTCCGCAGAGCCCCTTGCAGGTGCTGCGGCAGCCCCAGGGCTGCGTGGCCAGAGGGAAAAGGGTGCAGCGTGGAGCTGCATCGGGGGACAGGCTGCAGAGCCCCTGCACGGTGTGCGAGCGAGAGGGCAGTGTGCGAGGGACACTGCCCGTGGTGAGGGGCTGCCCGGGGGTCCCTGCGTGCCACCCTCGCCGGCTCTGCCCACAGCCTGGCTGCCTGGGCACGGACATGCCCTCCTGCAGCGAGGGAGAGCCGGAGCCAGTCAGGGTTTGGGATTCCCAGCCCCTTCGGCTGCTGGAGGCCTCTGCTCCCCCAGGACCCCCCCCTCGCCTCCGCCGGGCTGGCAGCGCTGGGTCCCCAGTGGAGGATCAAGCAAAGCCCCGACTCCTCAGCATCCTTCGGGGCCTTTCCCCACGGGCGAGGGACCTCTGGGGAATGTCCACCCCCCCCGGGGCACCCAGCCAGCCCCACTGGGTCCTGGGGACACCCCAGGAGGAGGTGGGATGGGTGTCCCCGTGCTGCCCCCGGGGTGCTGCCCGCTGCCCCCCCAGCCCAGCAGCGGTGCAGGGACTGGAGGCAGCTGTACAGGGCTGGCACCCCCTTCCCTGCCCGTACCCTGCCTGCACCCTGCCCACACCCTGCCTGCACCCTGCCTGGCAGGGCTGCACAGCAGGGAGGGGATGGGGACGGGTCCCCTTCGCCGTGAGGCTGCTGTGGGACGGTGATGTGGGGGGCTGAGAGCCCGCTGGCCGTGCCCCAGAGAGGGTCAGTGGGGTTTAAGTAGGGCACTAGGGGCGGTTTTGGGGGTCACCTGAGGGGGGCGGGGGTCCCGTGTGGGGCGTCTCAAGGGGCCTGGTTAGTCACGCTGGGGTTTGGGGGGCACTTGGTGGCTCTTTGGGGTCGCTCCGGGGTGTCTGAGGGGCTCAGCGGGGGTCAGTGCGGGGGACCCTGGGGGTGCAGGGGCCCCGGGGCCCGCCTGGGGGTCTCTCCCGAGCATCTCGGGGGACGCGGCGGGGTCTCCTCCGGGGTCCCCGTCCCCCCCTCGGGCCGGGAGGCGCGGCGGTCGCCCCGGGGGGGGGGGGGGTGGGGTGTGTGTGACCCGCTCCCCGCCGCCCCCCCCCCCCCGCCTCCCCCGGCGCGGCCGGTGCGGCGCTGGCCGCGGAGCCCCTCCGCCGGCGCGGGGAGGGACCGCTCCTCCCCGGAATGATGTCAGCCTGCCCGGCCACGGCCCCCGCCTCCCCCGGCGGCTCCGGCCCTGCCTCCCCGGGGAGGCGGCGGCGGCATGGCCCGGGCCGGCGGGGCGGCGGCGGGGCCGCGGCGGCGGGTGCTGGTGCTGATGGTGCTGGTGGCCGCGGCGGGGCGGCGGGGCCGGGGAGCGGGACGGCGGCGGGGAGGCGGCCCCCCCGGACCCCCGACGCCCCCCGGACCCCCCGCCCGCCCGCTCCTGCTGCTGCTGCCGCTGCCGCCGCTGCCGCCGCCGCCGCCGCCGCCGCCGCCGCCGCCCCCCCCCCCGCGCCGCGCCCGCCGCCGCCGCCGCCGCCGCCGCCCGCCCGGTAACGAGCCGCCGCCGCCCGCCCGCCCCCGCCCCATCCCGGGCCGCGCCTGCCCCCTCCCGCGCCCCTCTCCGGCCTCCTCCCTCCTCCATCCCTCCACTCCTCCTCTCAGCCTTCCTCCATCCCTCCCTCCAGCCTTCTCAGCCTTCCTCCATCCCTCCCTCCAGGGCTCCTCTGCCTCCCTCCATCCCTCCCTCCAGCCCTCTGAGCCTTCCTCCACCCCTCCCTCCACTCCTCCTCTGCCTCCATCCCTCCCTCCAGTCCTCTGAGCCTTCCTCCACCCCTCCCTCCACTCCTCCTCTGCCTCCATCCCTCCCTCCAGTCCTCTGAGCCTTCCTCCACCCCTCCCTCCACTCCTCCTCTGCCTCCCTCTATCCCTCCCTCCTTCCACTCCTCCTTTGCCTTCCCCATCCCTCCCTCCACTCCTCTAAGCCTTCCCCATCCCTCCCTCCACTCCTCCTCTGCCCCCCTCCATCCCTCCCTCCACTCCTCTAAGCCTTCCCCATCCCTCCCTCCACTCCTCCTCTGCCTCCCTCCATCCCTCCCTCCACTCCTCTAAGCCTTCCTCCATCCCTCCCTCCACTCCTCCCCTGCCTTCCCCATCCCTCCCCCCCCCCCCGCCCCCCCGCCCCTTCCCCTCCCGGTCCCCGCACTTGCCTGCTGGTCGCCTCCGTCTCCAACTTCTCCGGCCCTGCCTCCGTCTGCCTCCGCCTCCCGCCTCCCCCCGAGCCTCCCCCCCGCTCCCGCCCGGCCACCCGCCGCAGATGCCGCTTCCCCGGCGGCCGGGACGGCGGCCCCCGCCACCTGCCCGGCTCTGAGCTCCGCTGCCGGGCCCGGGGCAGGAAAGTTGGGGGGCTGCCGTTGAGCCCCTGCCATGTTCTCCGTGCAGGAGGCGCTGCCCCGGGGGGGGCTGCCCATGAAGGAAGAGCCGCTGACCGCCGGGCTGCCCTCCGTCCGCTGGCTGCAGGGCACCGGCATCCTGGACGCCAGCACGGCGGCACAGAGGTAAGGGGCTCCGCGGGTATCCCGGGCTCCACGGGCATCTTGGGTGCTGTGGGTATGCTGGGCTCCGTGGGTATCTCGGGCTCTAGGAGCATCCCAGGTGCTGCGGGCATCCCAGGCACTGCAGGCATCCCGGGCACTGCAGGCATCCCAGGCTGCATGGGCATCCTGGGCTCCGCAGGCATCCCAGGTGCTGCAGGCATCCCGGGCACTGCAGGCATCCCAGGCTCCATGGGCATCCCGGGCTCCACAGGCATCCCAGGTGCTGCAGGCACCCTGGGCACCGCAGGCGTCCCGGGCACTGTGGGCATCCCAGGCATCCTGGGCGCTACAAGCATCCCAGGTACCACGGGCTCCACAGGCATCCTGGGTGCTGTGAGCATCCCAGGTGCTGTGGGCATCCTGGGCACGATGGGCATCCCGGGTGTCGTGGGCATCCCAGGCGCTCTGCACACCCCAGGCACGCTGGGCACCCCGGGCATCCCACATCCTCAGCACCCTGGGATCCCTGGGCAGCCTGGATGCCTTGGGCATCCCAGGTGCCTCATGCCCAGCGGGTACTTCAGGCACCCCAGGTGCCCCACATGCCCTGGGCTCCTTGGGCCTCCGGGTAACCCCTACCCCTGGGTACCTTGGGTGTCCTGGGGGCCCCCGCGGACTTCAGCACCCCTGGGTACCTGGGACATCCCGAGCCCCCCGGCATCCCGTGCGTGCCAGGCCTGTTGCCCCATGTTGGGAGGGCCAGTGGGTGCTGGCAGCGGGGCAGGAGCAACTGCCGGAGCTGCGAGGGGCTTGTGCCGTGCCATGCCATGCCGTGCATCCACCGGGGCTGGGACCTGCACCCTGAGCCGTGGGTCTGCTGGGAAAATCCACCGAGGGCGAGGGCAGGGCTGGCAGTGGTGCCATCCCTGTCTCCCGCGCAGGGCTGGCAGCGTCAGCTGGGGCGAGGGACCGCTGCAGCCGCTCAGGCAGCCTGCATCGCCGGGCTCGCCGTGCCGCAGCCCGATGCCCTCCCGTGTCCCGGCTGGCCCCATCCCCTGCCCTCCCTGGGGGGCTCAGGGCTCCGTGTACCCCATCCCCTGCCCTCCCGGGGGACTCTGTGCACCCTGGTCCCCTGCTCTCTCTCCACCTTGTGCCCAGAGGGGTCCCAGCGGCAGCTGGGGGACACCGTCACCCCTGCCCCCAGCACCCCAGCTCCTGCTGTACCCCCTGTGTGCGCCATGGGGTTCGGGGGGTCGGTAAGGGGGGGCTGTGCTTGGAGCATGCTGCGGCTTTGTCCAGGGGTGATAGGAGATGCCCCACGGCACGGAGGAGCGAGGGGACCCCGGGCCAGCTTGCCCACTGCCTCCCTGGGGTGCCCCACGCCCTCGGCCAGGGACAAGGGGCTTGAGAGTTGGGGGGGGGCGGGATGTCTCCCCTTTGCATGGGGCCCCAGCAAAGTGGGACATCCCCAGCACTTCCAGCACCGACCTGCTCCGTGGACGACATCACCCGGTTGTGTGCACCGTCCCCAAGCTCAGGGTCCCCAGCTGCGGTGTCAGCCCTGCCGCTGGCTCTCCGCCGGGGACCGTGATTGCGCCGGAGGCTGCGCCCTGCAGCTGAAGCCCTGGGGGCTCCCCAGGGTCTCCCCCAAAAGCCGCCGCATTTGCAGATACTCTGAGGATGCTTGAAAACTGCAGCGATCCCCCCGGCAAAGCCACCCCAGCCCTGTCCCAGCGCAGCCACCGCCGAGGGGGACAGCCACCACTGCAGCCCAGCCTGGAGCCCCCAGAGAGCGGCTGGACCAAGGGTCCCACCCGGCCCCAGGGAGCTGGGGGGGGCAGTGCCAGGGCAGGGGGCTGCGGTGTCTGAGCCGGGGCGCAGGGAGGTGCTGGCCTTGCTGCTGCGCACACAGAAACTTTCCTGTGTCCCAGAGTGGGGCCGTGAGAAAGAGGGGTGAAGTCCGGCCCCCTGACCCCCAGCTCCGGCTCTGACAGCATGGGGGGATGCACACAGGGCTGGGACCACCGCTGCGGCTCTGGCAGCGATGCTGCCTGGTGGCACGGACGTGGCTGGCCGTGTGCCGATGGGGTCCTGTGTGCCACGTGCCTGGTGCACGATGATGGGGCTCACAGACCCCCTGCCCACCCCTGCCCCCACCAAGCTGGGTGCTGGGCAGCCTGTGGTGCCCTCCAGGTCCCCCTCTCCTCCCCGTCCCACCGTGGTGCCTGGCAGCTGAGCATGTGCCACACATGCCCGCAGTGCCACGCGTGTGGACGCGCTCCTGGGGTGCTCGTCACCCCCAGACCCAGCCTGCCTCCACCCCGCGTCCCACACCCCTCTCAGACCCCTGGCTGGGGGGCTCACACCAGCACCCGCAAAGACCCCCCACTCCCGTGGGACCCCGTGGCCACCACAGGGTCCCCGGGCGATGCCAGCCGGCACCCACAGCTACAGCCCCTGCAGGCAGAGGGGCTGCCCCAGGCGTGCTGAGGGGACGACAGGGGGGTCGGGGCCCCGGGGCAAGGCAGAGAGGGGCTGTGGGCCGTGGGGTGAGCCCACCCAGGGTCTCGGCTTCCTGGGTGGGGTCCGGCGCTCCCCCCCTCTGCCCCCCATTTGGTGGAGCCGCCCAGGGAGCCGTGACTGCGTAATTGCATGGTGCCCCCCGTGCCTGGCGGCTCCGCCAAGGGAAGATGCTGCTTTACTGTAAGAGATGTTCGCTGGGCTCCTCTGCTAGGAAATGCTCTGATTGCCTTTAATAATTAATGGCAACCAGGCTCGGCTCTCGGAACGCCGGGGTCTCGGCAGTGCTGGGAGCGGAGATGCAGCCATTACCCGCCTGGGCTGGCGGCTCCATCACGCCCCCCCCAGCACTTTAGGGCCAAAGCTTTGGGGGGGCGGAGGGGAATGGGGGAGCCAGGCGGGCGCTGGCTTGCTGCGGCCGCCCTGCCGGCACCGTGCCACCTTCCCATCAGCTGGGAGCCCCCCATGGCCAGGCTCCAGCGCGGCAGGGCCGGGGATGCTGCTGGGGGACAGAGGGGTCCCCGCGGCACCGGGGGTCCCCGTCCCTCGGGGAGCTGACTGGCGTGCCGCCTGGGTGCTCCAGGTTGGGGTCCCCGTGGGGTCAGCACCCCATGCTGTAGGGCCAGATGCCATGGGGATGGGCCCTGTGAGCAAACCCGTTGGCACTGGTTGCAGCCTTGGGTAGGGGACAAGGGCCACCCACGGGGTGTGCCAGGACACGGCCACCAGCAGTGCCCGGAGACACGAGTGTGCACATGTTTGTCCGCACATGTGTGCCCGGACACGCATGTTGGCCGTGCACACAGGCACCTGTGAGCCAGGCAAGCGTTGCCAGGCACATGCCCCGGCGTTCGCCGACTGGGGACGTTTTGGCTCCCCGGCGATCAGCTTAACGAGCTTTCTCCTCCGTCACGGAGACTTGTCTCCAGAGAAGCGTCCCTGAGGTTTTCAGAGTCTGGGCTTCACACTTGGCCTCGGCTGGTGCCCACAGCTGGGGTCGGGGCTGGGGCTGAGGGCGATGCCGGGGGTTAATTAAAGCCCAAGGAGCATGATTAAAGGAGGCGAGGGTGCCTGGGGGGCCTCCCCCCCACCCTGTGCTGGTTCTGCCCCAGGCTCCTGGGTGCTGCTGGGACTGGCCACAGGAGCAGGTCGCTGGTAAAAGAGCTGAACCCCATTTTCTTCTCTTGTTTGGAGAGGATGCTGGTGGCTGTGGCTTGTGTGGGACTCTGGGAGATGTCCCCGTGTCCCCACGTCCCTGCGCATCCAGTGATGCCCCTGGGCGCAGAGGTCGGCCCTGGGCAGTGCCAGCCCACGGGAGCAGCACTGGGGGGAGTGGAGTGGGGGGGCTCGGCTGTGCAGGAGCGAAGGACCCCCACGGCTGGGACAGCCACCCTGGCGGGGTGTAAGCAAGGGGTCCCGTGGGGCTGGGGGCTCTGCAGGGAGAGGGCTCAGGGATCCACTCCATCCTCCAGCTGTGGGTGGAGGGGTGCCCCCATCCTGACCCCCCCCTCCATGTGCCCTGTCCCTGGCTAAATTGGGGCTCAGTGGGGGTCAGGGTGCTGGGGTTCCTGCTCCTCACCCATGCATTGTGTCTCTGCACCCCAGGGCTCCTCTCCTCGACAGCCCCCCCCCGGTGGGGTGCTGCGGGCAGGGGGCTGGGTGTGACCCCCCATTCCTGCGGTGGCTGTGTCCCTCCGTGGCTGGGGGTGGTGGCGGAGGGACCCCTGCAGTGGGCACCCCCTCGGGCTGGCAGCAGGGGGGGGTCTTACCCAGCCCATCACCCCCGAAACCGTGTCCCCAGGTGGGCTCCTGGGAGCAGGGCTGGGGGTGCTGGGTCAGGCAAGGACCCCCCTGTGTGTTTGTGCATGTGTGTCCCCCCCTTATTTGCACCCCAGTGCTGACCCCTGTCCGGGCTCTGGCCAGTGGGGTCCGCAGGGTGCTGCTGGGCATGGTGGGGGTGGGATCTGGGGGGCTGTGGGGTCCTGCTCCATGCTGGGGGGGACTGGAAGGTCCATGGGGTCCTGCCCCACATGGGGGGGGGGGGGGCTGCAAGGTCCCTGCGGTCCCCGTGGGGTGCAAGGGCTGTCCCCAGCGCAGCGTGGGAACTGGCTGCTGCAGCTGAAGCCCCCTTCCCGAGGTCGGCGCCCGGGGGAGCCAAACCCGCCCCCCTGCCTCCCTCGTCGCCCGATGTGTTTTTAATCATGAAAGGGGGGAACTTTTTACATCCGCGTGTTTATCTTGGCCCCCTTGCCTTGCTGGCTGCCGCGCTGGGGGCTGGTCCAGCTCCCGCGGCCCCCCACGCCGCCTCCACCACACTGGCTCCCGCAGCACCGATGGTGACACCGGTTGGGGACAGGGACTGCACGGGCATGTCCTGGCCACGGGGCAGCGTGGGGGTCCTGGCTGTTCCCCCCGTCCACATCCACAGCACCCTGGGGGAGTTTGGCAGCTCCCACCGAGCCTGTCCCCTGGCAATGGGGACCCCTGGGGAGGGGGTGCTGGAGGTCCCGGGGAGGGGGTGCTGAGGGTCCCGGCAGCCGCCCCCTGCTCACCGCCCCCCCCGCTCCTTCTGCCGACAGCGGGGTGGGCCTGGCCCGAGCCCACTTTGAGAAGCAGCCCCCCTCCAACCTGCGGAAATCCAACTTCTTCCACTTCGTCCTGGCCATGTACGACCGGCAGGGCCAGCCCGTGGAGATTGAGCGCACCTCCTTCATCGACTTCGTGGAGAAGGAGCGGGTGAGACCCCCAGCACTGGGGTTTTGGTGGGGATGGGGTTGTGGCGGGGATGGGGTCACTCCACCGGGCAATTCCCCTGCTCTTGGAGGGGTGCAGGAGCCTGCGCTGCAGAGGCTGAGACCTCTCTCAAACTCATTGCACATGTGAGGAGTTACCAGAGCGGCTCCACAGCCCTGGGCCCGGCCGGGGCTGCCGGAGGGCTGCACCGAGAGGGGACCGTGATGTCCCCCCCATCCAACCGTCCTCCCCCCAGGAGCAGAATGGCGAGAAAACCAACAACGGGATCCACTACCGGCTCCAGCTGCTGTACAGCAACGGTGGGTGCCGGGGCCGGGGGACTGGGGGGGTGCGGGCAGGGCTGACCCCTCCCCTTTCGCCGCAGGGCTCCGGACTGAGCAGGACCTCTACGTCCGCCTCATTGACTCCATGTCCAAGCAGGTAACGGCGCGGGGCTGGCGGCTTGGCCGGGCCGGCAGTCCCCGACCCCATCGGCCACCGAGCTCCCAGGGCCGCCTGCACACGCGTGTGCACACGTGGGTGTGCCTGGCGGGCACGTCTGTGCGTGTGCACGCGGCTGTGCAGAGCAGGCACATCTGTACACGTGTGCGCACACATGGGTGCGCAAGGTGGGCACGTCTGTAAGTGCACGCACGTGCGGGGGTGTAAGGCCAGGCAGCCGTATGCGCACACCCAGGTGTGCAGAGGGGGCACGTGTGCGCTTGCACACCCCTCCACGTGCACGAACACACGTCTGTGCACCGGCACGAAGGCAGGCGTGCACGAGCGCCTGCCGCAGCGTGTGCGCGGGCACGTACAGCTGTGCACACGCAGCCGTGCCCACACGCGTGCATGGGCACACACGCGTGCACACGTGCACACGCACCCACGCGACTCCTCGGGGGTGCGCACGGCTGCTCCCAGCCCGGCCTCTCACCGACCCGCTGCTCCCACCCCGGCTGCCATCGGGGTCCCCCCAGCCTGGCTGGGGTCACCCAGGGAGGGTCCGTGTTTCGGGGACAGGCTGGAGCGGTGGCAGGGGACGGGCAGGGTGCCAGGAGGCGGTGGCACCCCCCCTGCGCGCTCTCTTCCCCCCCCCCCCAGGCCATCATCTACGAAGGGCAGGACAAGAACCCAGAGATGTGCCGGGTCCTCCTCACCCACGAGATCATGTGCAGGTAGGCGGGGGTCCCGTGGGTGTCCTGGTGGTGGGGGTCCGGCGGGGGTCCCACGGGCGTCCGGCAGCACCAGGGGTGCCGTGCTGGGCAGGCGGGCAGCTGCCCGCCCCAGCTGCCTGCTGCCAGCGCGGGGTCCCCCGTGCCCCATTAGCACCGCTCTTGTTTACCACCCTCGCGCTCGGTGTTTGTGCAAATTAACGCTCCGTGCCAGCGCGGCTAATTGATCTCCAGGAGCCACGCTAACGATGCCAGGGCCGGGGCCCCCCCTCCCCGCTGCACTCCCCAGGGCCGGCACTGCCATGTTTGTTGGTCGGCAGCGGCACGAGCCCGGCACTACCGTGTCCCCCGTGGGTGACGTGGAGCCCCCGAGGGAGGGTGTGAGGCTGGGGCACCCCCGGTTCAGAGCCCCCCTCCTTGGCTCACCAAACATTTCCCCGGGCTGGGGTGTACCCTGAGCCCCTGGGAGACCCAAATCGGGGCCCAGCCCCATGGTGCAGGGTGGTGGGGTGGATAAGGGGGGTACCCCAGGGGTGCCCTCTCTGCCACGGCCCCCCGTGCCCTGGCATCACATGGCCAATGTCCCTGTCCTGGGGTGTCGTCGTCCCCCCCAGCCCAGCACCCTGGGCCCTTGTGCATCACCCGCCTGTCCCCTCTGCACCGCCGTGGGGCAGGACCCCCCTACTCCACAGCGCAGGGCTGGGCAATGCTGGGGGGTACAAGGGTGGGACATGGGGCTCTGGCGGGTTTTCCCCTGGGGGTTGGGGGGTGTGGGGCTGGCCCCGGCCCCCCCTGGCTCCCCTCACACCGGCTCCTCTCCCCGGCCGTGCCCAGCCGCTGCTGCGACAAGAAGAGCTGCGGGAACCGCAACGAGACCCCCTCCGACCCCGTCATCATCGACAGGTACCAGGGACCCCGGGTGCGGGGCCCCCCCTGTGCCTCGCTGGGGCTGGGGGGGGGAGGGGGCAGCGGCAGGGGGTCCCCTGGGGCACTGGGATGGGGAGTCTCCTGGGCTGGGGACCGGGTGCGAGCACTGGCCTCGTTAGAGCTAATGAGCTGGGGGAGCAGCTTGTGGGGGCCGGGAGGGCACACGGTTCCCCCCCCCGGTCTGGCTTGCTGCAGTGGCTGCCGGCCCCGTGCCGGGCTGCGGTGACAGCCAGCCGTGACAGATGGGGAAAGTGCCGTTTGCCGTCAGCGCGGCACTTCCGATGTGCATCAAACAAATAAATAATACAGGCGGCATCCAGCCACTTCGGCGAGCGACGGGGAACGCGTGGCAGCCCCTCTCCCGCGCCGGGGCCACGTGCCGCAGGGACACCCCGGTGCCGCACGGTGTTCCCAGGCGTGTGCCCCACGGTGAGGGGTGCATCCATCCTCCCTGCCGGGATGGGGCCACCAGGCCGGGGCAGAGGGGGAGCAGAAAGCCCAGCCTGGCACAGGCAGCACTCGCTGGTGTGTGCATGGACACTGCGTCCTCCCGGCTCTGGGGCAGGCGTCTGTCTGTCTGTCTGCAGCCCTGTCCCTCTGCCCTCCCTGGACAGACTGTACGTACCCCACCTCCCTCC
Organism: Gypaetus barbatus; assembly: GCA_028022735.1. NCBI lineage: Eukaryota > Metazoa > Chordata > Aves > Accipitriformes > Accipitridae > Gypaetus > Gypaetus barbatus. The sequence continues at coordinate 90,948,430 of CM051532.1, forward strand.
ATCCACCCAGCCTTCTCTCCGTGCCTCCCTCTGTCCATTACCCATCCCTCTGTCCCTCCATCCATCTCTCCTTCCATCCATCCCCCATTCTTCTCCATCCATCCATCCATCCATCCATCCATCCATCCGCTCCTTCCTCCTTTCTCCTCTCCCTCCCTCTCACCAGCCCTTGAGCTGTTCCTCCCTCCATCCCGCAGCATCCCCATCGTGTCCCCGTCCCTCTGTCCCCGTGCAGGAGTCCTCCTGCAGCTCCTGGCACGGTGGCACCTCCCTAGTGATGCCAAGCAAAGCCCAGGCTCTTCAGGGGTGCAGAGGGGTTTTAGGGACCCCCAGCTCGCTCTGCAGGTCTCGGTCACATTGTCACTGGGGCCGGGGGCGCACAGCACCTCACCCCGCTCGCAAGTGGGGTCCCTTGATCCCGGGGGGGGTTCCCCATGAGCAGCTTCCCCCTGTGCTGGGTCCCCGTGGCACTGGAGGGTGCCTGGGTCCCTGGGGGACAAGGGGTGGCACAGACCCTGCTCCCGCACACCCTGGCCCTGGCCCCCGCACCCCGGAGTGACGCCGGCCCCGCTGCAGCAGGTCCCTGACCCCCAGCCTCCCTCCCACCCTGCCAGCGCCAGCCAGCTGTGCCCCCCACCGCCCCCGGCCAGCTGTGCCCCGGCCAGCTGTGGGGATCGCGGCCCCCGGAACTCCAGCACGGCCGTGGGATGCAGCTGCCGCGGCTCAGCCAAGACAAACCTCCTGGTAATGACGTCCCCGTGTCCCACCGTCCCCTCAGCCGCCTTGTCCCGCAGGTGTCCTGGGTGCTGCACCCACGCTGGTGCTTTTGGGGTGCGCGGGGGGTCCCGGGGTGCCCTGTGACCCCCCCTGTGCTGGAGGCTGGAGCTGATCCCAGCCCCGGGTGCCTGCAGGGAGGGGAGTGATCCCCCCCCAAGGCAAGTGTCCGCCGAGGCCACCCCAGCCCCCTTCTCCCCAGGGACCCCTTGGGGCCGTGCCCCAAGGAGGTGACATCCCCGGGCTGGTGGCATCCCCATCCCCTTCCCTCGTCTGTGCTGAGGGGAGCCAGGGCGGGGGGGGCTTCCCCAGTGCCCCCGTGTCCTCCTCCTCCGTCCCCAGGGCCCTCGGGGGTCACCCGGGGCCAGGCGGGTCCCCAGCCCACCGCCCGCTCCCCCCCGGGCCCCCCCAGCCCCGCTCCCCAGCCCGACGCCCAGCCCCACTGGTTTAGAGAGCCAGATAAGTGCCCTATCAACATGTTAATCAAATTACTTAGGAGCTAAAATTGACGCTTTTCATTAATTATACAAGATTATTCTAATTGCAAATTCAAATTTATGCGCTCGGAACAGAAGGTGTTCGGCAGCAGCGCCGGGAATTTGCATATTAAATGGGGAGCGCTGTGCATTAGGGATGCTAATGCATGCACAGCGCCTGTATTTTTAACTCCCGGGCCCATATGCGCGGCTGCCGCTCGGGGGGGACGAGGCCGACCTGGGGTTCAGCATTATCCCCCCCCTCAGCAGCACAGAGCCGGGGCCGGGGGGCTGGGGGGGGGGGGGCGGGGGGGGTCACCCCCCAGCCCCATGCCGCCCCTGTCAATCTCCTGGCGGGGGGGTGTGGTGTGTGTTTTCCTGCCGTTTTCCAGCTCCTTCCTTCCCCTGATTACCACCTGCCAGGCAGCGGGTGATGGGGGGACACGGGGGGGGTCCCCCTCTTCCTGCCCTTGCCCAGGAAAACCGTCCCCCGTGGGCAGCGTCCCGGCAGCAGCAGTGTGGGAGCCCCTCTCTGCGTGCCCTGGCGCTGGCTGATGGCAGGAGCCTCTGGGGGGGGCACGGTCTTGGGGTGCCCTCTCTGCTCAGGGTCCCACAGGGTGCCCAGAGTCCCCTGGGGAGGGCCGCAATGGCCCCAGGGGCTGGTGTCCCCTGGGCCTGTGCCCCCCCGGGATGGGGCTGAAGGGGGTTTGGGGCCGGGGAGGCTGTGCCCGCTGCCCTGTCCCTGTACCTGCATCGCAGGGGGTCCCAGGGGTCCCGGGTGCTGCATCGTGTCCTGGGGCACCCGTCCTCCCCCCCCAGCCTCCACCAGCAGCTAACGGGGCCGTGGGAACCTTCCAGCTGGGCACCTGCGTCCCCTGCCGACCCTCCTGTCCCCTAGGTCCCCCTCCCCAGCCCCACTGCAGTGCTTGGGGAGGTGGCTGGGGGGGCCATAGAGGGGGGCTGAGGTGGGGTGCTGGGGTGGGATACCAAGGCAGGGTGCTGGAGCGGGATGTCGGGGTAAGGTGCCAGAGTTGGATGCGCTGATGAGATGCCAGGACAGGCTGCTGAGACGGGATGGCACTCTGGGATGGGGACAGGATGGCATGCTGGGATGGGGACAGGATGGCATGCCAGGATGGGACAGGATGGCATGCCAGGATGGGGCAGGATGGCACACTGGGATAGGGACAGGATAGCATGCCAGGATGGGACAGGCTGGCACACTGGGATGGGGACAGGTTGGCACAGTGGGATGGGGCAGGATGGCACACTGGGATAGGGACAGGATGGCATGCCAGGATGGGACAGGCTGGCACACTGGGATGGGGACAGGATGGCACAGTGGGATGGGGCAGGATGGTACACTGGGATGGGGGCCAGATGACACACTGAGAAGGGAACAGGATGGCACGCTGGGATGGGGCAGGATGCCATGCTGGGATGGGGACAGGATGGCGCATTGGGACGGGGCAGGATGGCACAGTGGGGTGGGATAGGATGGCATGCTGGGAAGGAGACAAGATGGCACATTGGGATGGGGATAGGATGGCATGCTGGGATGGGACAGGATGGCACACTGGGAGGGGGCACGATGGCACGCCGGGATGGGGACAGGACGGCACGCCGGGATGGGGACGGGATGGCACACAGGATGGGGACAGGATGGCACACTGGGATGCACCAGCCCTGTGCAATGCCCAGGCCCTGCCGACGTGCTGCCTGCACGGGCAGGGCAGAGCCCAGGCACATCAGCAAGAGGGCCGGGAAATGGGCTGCCCCGTGCCAGGCCAATGGAGGGAGATGGCACAGAGGGACGCAGTGGCCTGGCATGGCACGCTGACCTGGTATAGCACAGTGTCCTGGCACAGCACGGTGGCTGTGCATGGCATAGTGCCCCGGCACGGTGCGGTGAGCTGGCACGGTGCAGTAGCCTGGCATGGTGGGGTGACGTGGCACAGCTCAGGCACTTACTGTGTCGTGGTGAGTTGGCGCGGCAGTGACCCGGCACTGCGCGGTCACCGGGGCCGGGGTAGGGAGCTGGCACAGCGCGGTGAGCTGCCATGGCAAAGCCAGCTGGCACAGCATGATGGCCGGGCATGGTGCAAAGCCAATATGTGTGTGTGTGTGTGTGTGCACGTGTGCGGGGTGCCCGTGCCAGTGCGCCCGTGTGTGGCCACACAGGGTGCCGGTGGCTGTGCCTGCCTTTGGCCGTGCACCGTGGGGTGGCCCACGGCTGGGACGGGGACAGCAAGTCTGTCACCTCAGTGCCCAAAAGCACATGTGCGTGCAGGGGGACCCTGGGGTGGGGGTTCTGGGGAGCACGTCTGGCCGTGCCCCCAGGGGTGGGTCTGTGCAGCCGTGCACGCAGGAGTGTGCACCGTGATCCCCACGCATGTGCAACTGTGATACCATGCGTGTGCAACCGTGATCCCTCATGCTCTCCTCCCCTCCCGTCCCAGCCCCTAGGAACCAAGGGATGGGGTGGGGGGAGACATCGTGGGGTCCCTGGCACCCGCCCCCCCCCCCCCCCCCCCCATTTTGCCAGCACTGACCGCTGGGTTCTTTCCTTCCATCCCAGGTTTTTCCTCAAGTTTTTCCTCAAATGCAACCAAAACTGCCTGAAGAATGCGGGGAACCCCCGGGATATGCGGCGCTTCCAGGTAAGCACCGGGACCCCCTCCTCCTCCAAACCCTGCCCCGCTCACTGGGACTGCAGGAGGGGACGGGGTTGGAGACCTCATATATTTTCCCAAAGGGGCTGAGGGGAATTAGGGACTTGATTCCCCATTCGGGGAGCCCATTCAGGGAATGGAGTCCCCAATTCCCCTTGCCCCCTTTGCAAACCCCAATTCCCCTCGATCCCTTTGCAAACCCCAATTCTCTTTGAACCCCTTTGCAAACCCCAATTCCCCTCAATCCCTTTGCAAACCCCAATTCTCGTTGAACCCCTTTGCAAACCCCAATTCCCCTCGACCTCTTTGCAAACCCCGATTCCCCTCGACCCCTTTGCAAACCCTAACTTGCAAACCCTAATTGCTCTTGAGCCCCTCTGCAGCCCCCATGTCCCCTGCCTGCAGCCCAGCTCTCCCCGCAGCAGCTGGAGGTTCGGGAGCGGAGCAGAGGGGGGGTCCGGCCCGGCCCCCACCCAGCACGGGCGCCTTCATTAGGGCCTCTCGTAAAGATATGATAATTGTGACATTTTTACATGATTAACGACCTATCCAATTTGCATAGCGCCAAGCAGCTCCGGGAGAGCAGCCAAGTCCAGGCTGGAGGGGGGGAGCGGGGTGCGGGGGTGGGGGGGCACAGGGGATGGGCTGGGGTGTCCCCTGGGGTCCGGAGTCCCCCAGGCCAGTGACACGGTGATGGGCTGGTGCTGATGCTGGGGCAGTGCCAGGGCCGGGGCTGGGGTCCTGTGGCATTGCACGCTGCACGGTTATGGGGGCACACGCGTGCGTGCACACACGTGCATGCACACGTATGCATGCACATGTGCACACAAGTGCTCCTGCACGCACGTACGTGTGCAGATGCACACACACCCGTTGGCACATGCACGCGTATGCGCACACAGGCGTGCACAGCCACGCAGGTGCAGATTTGCACACGCTTGTCACCACCAAGGCACAGAGGGGCCGGAGGGCACCTGTGACAGTCCCGGGATACTCAGGGGTGTGGGGGGACACTAGAGATGAGCAGCGGGGTGAGGACCCCACCGTGGGGTGACATACCCACGGCAGGGGGAGGACCCTGCGGGGTCCCCGTGGGGAAGGGCACGCCAGCCCCTGTCCTCCGTGGTGGCCCTGGGGCTGCGGGGACGGTGGCCCTGAGCCGGCTGTCCCGCAGGTGGTCGTGTCGACGACGGTGAACGTGGACGGCCACGTCCTGGCTGTGTCTGACAACATGTTTGTCCACAACAACTCCAAGCACGGGCGGCGGGCACGGCGCCTCGACCCCTCCGAAGGTGAGTCCCTGCCAGGCGCCCGGCGTGCCCACACACACAGAGCACATGCCCACGCACACACATGTGCTCTGCCCCGGCACGTGTGCACAGCCGTGTGGAGGGGCAGACAACTGTCCGTGCCGGTGGGTGCTGCTCCTACCGTGGCATCCCCTGCCCCGGCTGTGCCAGAGCCCAGCCCCATGGCCGTGTGTGCCCCACAGCGCCGGGGCAGCCCTATGGCCACGTGCACCCCACGGTGCCAGGGCAGCCCCATGGCCCTGCCTGCCCCACGGTGCAGGAGCAGCCCCAGAGACTGTGTCCCCATGCTGGGATCCCCAAGGAGGGGATGCCTGTGCCCCAGCTCTGCCCCACACCGCTCAGAGGCTGCAGCTCCCCCAGCCCTGGCACAGCCCCGGGGCAGCCCTGGAGGTGGGCACCCAGCGCCATATTTATGCCTTGTACGTCTGTCTGTCCGCCCAGCACACACGCACGGCCTCTCCATCCACCTGCCGTGCACCTGCGTTTTCTGTCTGTCCCTTCCTCCCTCTGTCCGTCCCGCACGTGCAGGCTGTCCTGCCCTCCTGGGTGCTCTCTGTCCATCCACTGTTCTGTCCGTCCGTGCATCCACCACGTCTGTCTGTGTCCCTCCGTCCACTGCATACGCGCCCTGTCCGCCCATCTGACCTATTTGCTCTCCGTCCGTCTGTCCTGGGCGTGCTGTTTCCACTCCCCTGCACCGATGCGCTCTCCATCCCCCCGTCCGTGCCCTGCATGCGCTCTCCCTCACCGTCCCTGTCCGTGTCCGTGCATCCGTGGCCACCCGTGTCTGTCCCCCACCCCTCACCGCTGCCTGGTTCTCACTCTCTGCCTCTGCTCTCCCTCTCTGCCTTCTCTCCCCCAGCCTCGCGCCCCCCGGCCCCGACCCCGGCGTCCCCCGCTCCCGCCCCGCGTGCCCCCACACTCACTGCTGCCCTGTCTCTCCCCTCCCGCCCGAAGCAGCCACCCCCTGCATCAAAGCCATCAGCCCCAGCGAGGGCTGGACCACCGGAGGTGCCACCGTCATCGTCATCGGCGACAACTTCTTCGATGGGCTGCAGGTCGTCTTCGGCACCATGCTGGTGTGGAGTGAGGTAGGGGAGGGTGAAGGGGGGGCGGCGGGGGGGCTGGTGTGACCCCCCCCCCCGGCCATGGGCTGAGCCCCATCTCGCCCCGCAGCTCATCACACCTCACGCCATCCGGGTGCAGACCCCTCCGCGGCACATCCCCGGCGTGGTGGAGGTGACGCTCTCCTACAAGTCCAAGCAGTTCTGCAAGGGTGCCCCAGGACGCTTCGTCTACACCGGTGAGGGGTGCAGACCCCCGGGAAGGGGGCACAGACCCCCAGGATGGTACCCAGGGGATCTCTGTGCCCGCTGCCCGGCCCTGGGGCTGCTGCCAGCCCCTGGGGACAGCCCTGCCCTGCCGTGGGACCCCCGCCATGGGTGGCTCTGCTGCAGGGTTAGGGTGAGGGGATGGGCAGGGTGCGAGGGAACGGGCGTAGGGCAAGGGTTTGGGGCAGGACAAGGTTGGGTTATGGGGCAGGGGGTAGAGTTAGGGGCAGGGTAGTGTTGCGACTGGGGGGGACCTGCTGGCAGGGACAGGGTTGGGGGTAGGATTGAGGTGATGGGGTGAGGGTTATTGTAAACCACTACTGAAAACCCCAGGCAGCAAGCCCAGGGGCCCTGCGCACGTGTACAGCGTGAGTAGGGCCGTGCACATGTGTGCAGCGTGAGCGAGGCAGCGTGCACACGTGTGCGGCGTGAGCGGGGCCGTGCACACGTGGGGTGTGGGTAGGGGATGATGCACACGTGGGGTGTGAGCAGGGCAGCGTGCCCGGTGCGGTGGAGAATCGGTCCCACCGTGGTGGCCATGTGCCGTGTGCCATGGCATGTTGCCGCTGGCTCGGGCAGTCTGTCCTCACACCAGCTCCGTGCCGTGCTGCATGTTGCCCTGGCTCCTGTCCTGCTCCAGCACCGTCCCGTCCCCCTGGGACCCTCGGCAGTGGGGCTGGCAGCTGGGGCCGTCGGACAGGGGGTTGGGAGAGGAAGGGGTGCAGGGGCTGTTGGCATGGCTGGGGGACAGGAGGGACAGCTGGGGTGTCCCTGCGGGAGGTGGTGTTCCCTTCCAGCTACACCCCAGCTCAGCCCTTCGCCCCATGGTCTGTGCCTCAGTTTCCCCGTGGGGCCGGGACGGGGGGGACAGGGTGGCCCCGTGCGCAGCAGCCGCTGAGCTCCTCTCTCTCGGCAGCACTGAACGAGCCCACCATCGACTACGGGTTCCAGCGGCTGCAGAAGGTCATCCCCCGGCACCCCGGGGACCCCGAGCGCCTGCCCAAGGTAGGGACCCCCCGCCTGGGGTTTGGCAGGGATGCCGTGCTCTGCCGTGCTCAGTGACACCCACGGGTGCAGGGAGGGACTCGCCATCACCCATGGGTGCTGGGCACCACCTTGCCTCAACCCAGGGGTCTTCCCTGGCAGTGCCAGAGGACCGAGGGAAGGGAGGGGGACGCAGAGCCCTTGTGCCCCCCCCCGGCGCTGGGTGCAGCCTGCGGGCTGGCCAGGGTCCCTAACCCCCAGCTCCCACTGTGTGCGGGGGTCCGTGCTGTTTGCCCCCCGCCCCTGGCAGAGCCTGGGGCAGGGTGGGCCATGGGGGACACAATGGGCCCCTGCCCTGTGGGTCCACTGTGGCAGCACTGGGCTGGGGCTTTGGGCATTGCACGGCAGCTCGGGGAGGTGCCAACGTGGGGGCATGTCACCGGCATCACCGTGGGGACATGTCACCAGCATGGGGACGTGGCGAGGTGGCGGGGCAGGGTGCCTGCATGTCCCCCATGTGCAGATGGGGCTGGGGTGGGGGTGTGGGCCCCCCCTGAGCCCCATCCCGCTCCCTGCCCAGGAGGTCCTGCTGAAGCGGGCAGCCGACCTGGTGGAGGCTCTCTACGGGATGCCGCACAGCAACCAGGTACCGCGGCCCCCCCTGTCCCGCCAGGCCCCCCCTGGCTCATCCCACCCTCCTGCCCCTGGCCCCCCACCCTGCCCGCTCAGCACAGTGTGCACCCCGAGCCTGCGATGCTGGAGCAGGGACGCAGGAGCTGGCCCCGGGCTCCCAGCCCCACATCTGGTTCACATCAGGATTCCTTGGGCGCTGAGTCAGCGCTGTGGGCCCCCCTGAGCCCCCCACCTGCAGGGGAAGGGGAGCAGCCGGGTCAGGCTGCGGGGCTGGCGCCTCCAAAGCCACCTTTGTTCCCACATCCTTCCCGGCTGACGGCATGAGCTGGGGGGTCATGGTCCCCCCTGCCCCATCGCTGCCTGGCACAGCCCGACCGGCGCCCCGGGGATGCTCGGGGCTGCGGGTGCCCTGGGAGGTGACACGAGCTAGGGTGGTCTCAGCTGCCCCTGCCACATTGCTGCCCGGCACAGCCCCGGGGTCAACCCAGGCTGTGCATGCCATGGGGTGATGCCGTCCCCGTGTCCCGTCCCCCCCAGGACATCATCCTGAAGCGAGCGGCGGACATTGCCGAGGCTCTCTACAGCGTGCCCCGCAACCCCAGCCAGCTCTCCTCGCTGGCCGGCACCCACGGCCCCACCGGCATGATGGGGGTGAACTCCTTCGGCAGCCAGCTGGCCGTCAACATCGGCGACTCACCACAGGGCACCGAGCAAGGTGGGCCGGGGGCCACGCCAGGCAGCGGGAGGGGGTCCCTGCCCGCCCCGTGCCACCCCCGGCCCCTCTCGCCCGCAGGCTACTCCCGAAACACGGGCAGCGTCTCGCCGCGGGGCTACGTGCCCAGCTCCACGCCGCAGCAGAGCAGCTACAGCAGCACCGCCGGCATCAACGGCTATGGCGGCGGCACCATGGCCGGCCTGGGGGTGCCCGGCTCCCCCAGCTTCCTCAACGGCTCCACCGCCAACTCCCCCTACGCCAGTAAGTCAGTGCCCTGGGGTGTCTCCAAAGCCACGTGCCAGCCCCGGGGTGTCCCCAATGCCATGCACCAGCCTGGGGTGTCCTCAAAGCCGTGCACCAACCTCAGGTGTCCCCAAAGCCGTGCACCAGCCCTGGGGTGTCCCAAAGCCATGCACCAGCCCCGGGGCATCCCCAACGCCATGCACCAGCCCCGGAGTGTCCCCAACGCTGTGCACCAGCCTTGGGGTGTCCCCAATGCCATGCACCAGCCGTGGGATGTCCCCGAAGCCAGTGGTGAGGGCAAGGGGGAGCGGGGACACAGCCAGCTGAGCCAAGACAGCCTCAGTCCTAGCCCTGGCCCTTGCAAGCAGGGTCCCACGTGGCGTCACCGGGATGTGCTGGCATCCCGTGTGGGGAGCGATGCCCCGTCCCCAGCTCTGCCCCGCCTGAGTGAGTGGGTCTCTCCCCGCAGTCATGCCCGCCAGCCCCCCGCTCGGCGCCTCCTCCATCACCCTCCCGTCGGGCACCAACGCCTCCACCCCCACCGGGGTCTTCTCCTTCTCCCCCGTCAACATGATCTCGGCGGTGAAGCAGAAAAGCGCCTTCGCCCCCGTGGTGCGGCCGCAGACCTCCCCGCCGCCCGCCTGTGCCAGCACCAGCGGCAGCAGCCTGCAAGGTGAGCCCAGTGCGGGCAGGGCTGCCCTCGCCTGCCTTCGCTGCCCAGGGGCTCCAAGCCCACCCCAGCCCACCCCCAGATCCCCCCGTGCCCCACGGAGAGGGTCGGGGGTCCCGGTGGCACCGTGCCCAAGCAGGGTGCTTGCCTGCAGCCCTGCAGATCCCTCTCCTGCCTGCACCCCTGCCTGACTCCATGCCTCCTCCCTGCAGCCCGGGCATGGCTGAGGCTGCACCGCAGGGATGGGTGCACCGTGCCACCCTCGTCCCTGTCCCCCCTCCCCGTGCCCACCGCTCACCCCTCCCTGCCTCGGCTCACCCTCTCTCTCTGCCTCCCTCCCACTCTCCCGCTGCCCAGACCCGGCTTTCGAGGACTCGGACAAGTTCCACACGCCTGCACGGCCGCTCCAGGGACTGGCCTATTCCTAAGCACAGTAGGTCCTGGGATGCACCGGCCCTGGAAGCCCCCATCCCGCTGGGACGGGCAGGGGGAGCGGGGCCAAGGAGGCCAGGAATCCCCCGCCCCGGCGTGCCCACCCCTCACCTTCCCTTGCAGCCGTGCCCGGCCACCTCGTGCCGCCCATGTGAGCCGGGACGGTGCCGGAGCCGCGACACGGAGCAGGACTGAGTGTGGCCTCACAGCCCGGTGGTACTGGCCCCTCCAACCCGCTCCAGGGGGCTTCCGTGGGGATTGGGGCGCACAGGGCTGTGGGACCTACCACCCCACTGCCCTGCAGCCTCCCCAGCCCAGCCCCACGGAGCTCAGCCCCCTTGCAGGGGGGGGCCAGGACCAGCATCGGCGTGGCATGGCGTGGCTTGGCTTGGCACGGTTCGGCTCGGCGGGCAGCCCCTCCTGGGGCCAGAGCCTTGGGGAAAGCCCCGGGAATGACCCAAACGCTCTGGGTTTAGCCTCAGAAAGACACTGAGAGACCCGTGGGAGTGTGGGGCAGCGGCAGCCGTGGGCAGGATGCTCCGAGGCGGGAGGGATGGATGCTCCGGGGCAGGAGGGATGGATGCTCTGGGGCAGGATGGGGTGATGTTCCAGGGCAGGATGGATGCTCGGGGGTGGGATGGATGCTCCGGTGGGACCCAGCTCCCCCCCCTACACTTCCCGGCTGTCTCACCGCTGTGGCCAGCTCGCTCTCTCTCCCCAGATGTGCAGCTCCACATCTGGAGCCGCCCACCCGCAGCTCCCAGGCGGCTGAGGCCGGATCTCTGCCTGCGCCCCGCGCCCCCGCGCAGGATTGGGGCCTCGGCAGCGCCCGGGTGGGGGGTCTGGGCTGCCCTGGCCCACCGAGCCAAGCCCCTGGCATGGGGATGGCACAGCTCCCGGCCCCATCAGCTGCCAGGGCTGGCTGCCCCAAGACACAGCCGCAGCTCTTTTCTCATTATTATCACTATTATTATTAATATTAACATTATTATTATTTTTAGCAGCAGGCGAGTCAGCGGGTAGGGGCTCTGGCAGGGCAGGCAGGAGATCCCTGGCCCTGGCACTGCCTGCTCCTGCTGGGGTCTTCCCTGCCCTTCCAGCTGGGAGGGAGCGGCCAGGAATTTTGTAAATAAAAAAAAATGGAAAAAAAAAACCCCAACCCCACTCCCCCCGGTCCGCATCCCACCCGTGGGCGTGGCCCGTGTCCCCCCTGCCCGTGTCTTGTGCCGCTGTGTGCCACAGTGATGGTGACGCTGCCGTGCCCTGCTCAGTGTCAGCACGTGCGTGCCCCCCCGTGCTGCCCCCATTGCCCCTCGCTGGGTGCTGGGTCCTCACCCAATAGCCCCAGCCCCTGCCTGGGGTGACCACGGGGGTCCCAGGGCCAGGGGCACCCCCCCGCCTGCCCTTGGGGACAGGGTGCCCCTGCCGTGGTCCTGGTCCCCCCACGGCAGTGGTGCAGGACAGCGGTGCCGGGGTCCCTCGGAGCAAGGGGGGGGCTTTCTGACATGGAAATAAAAGGCCTTGCAGAAGGGCACCGGCTCTGGGGGGTCTGTGAGTGGGGAGAGGGCGATGTGTGGGGACACCCCCGGGGACAGAGACACCGGTCCCGCAGCAGCAGGAGTGCGTGGGGGTCCCAGGTACAGCCCCAGGGAGAGGGGTTGGGGGGGGGCTTCACCCCACCCCACCCCCCCCCCCAAAGCACCCAGCTGCCCTGTACTGGCAGCACCCACCCTGCGCCCCACAGCCCCCCGGGGTCCTGCCCCCGCACCCCGGGGCAGCTCGGGGTCCCAGCAGTGGTCCCAGCCCACCCCCCCCCCCACAGCTGGAAGTGCTCAGCCCCGGCTCGGCCCCCCCAGGTTGTTCCCACTGCTGGAGTCCCGGAAAGGCGGGCGCAGTGCTCCCTCCCACGCCGGACCCATGGGACTCCCTGGGAAGCTGCCCCTGCCCCCACGCCCTGCGGGGTCAGACCCCCGGGGGATGTGGGGTCATGTCCCCCCCCCAGCCCCTCAGCAACCCCCCGACCGGGCAGGACTGGGGGGTCTCTGTGCCCCCTGCCGCTACCACCCAGGCCTGCCTGCATGGGCAGCACGCGTGCGAGGACCCCCTCAAAGGCAGCTGAGGCCTTGCAGCTCACTGCATGCCAGGGTAGCGAACAGACGCCCACCGGTACTGCTGCAGGGCTGAATGGGGAACCCGGACCCCCCCACGGCCAGGGCCAGCCTTCCGCAGCTGAAACTGCGGTCCCGATGGATCCCAAACCCCCCACCCCCAGCCTGCTCCGAAGCCTACAGGTGGAGACCCCCCCCCAGAGGTGTTGTCCCCACAGGAGGGGGCACCGGTCAGTGCCTGCAGCAGCACTGCCCAAGGCCCCGAAACCAGGGTGGGCCAGGGGCACAGCCCCCCCCTCCAAGAGCATTGCTGGGCACATTGGCAGGGATGGCTTGGGGGGGCTCTAGGGAGGCAGGGGCACCTAAAACGGGGGCCCAGGCACCCCGGGCAGAGCAGGGTGGGCAGTGGGCTGTGCTCCTCCTGGGACCCAGCATGGGGAGGTGGGGGGGAACCCCCAAAATCCCAGCCCCTGCTGCCTGCAGAGCCCCAGAGGAAGGAGCATCACCCCCGACTGCGGGGTCCCCGGCCGGCGCGGCTGCTCCAGCCCTGCCAGGAGGGTTTCGCCAACACGGCAGCATCTGGCAACAGGGGATGGCAGGGCTCTGCTGCGATGGCTGAGCCTGGCAGCATGCCCTGGGCACGAGCAAGGGGGGGCACGGAGCTGCCTTGGAGGGTCCCACGCTTGGATGTGACCATACACGTGGCAGGGACATGCACATGGCACACGCCATGGGGACATGCACACGCAGTGGGGATGAGAACACGGGGTGGGGATGCACACATGGCGCACGTGGTGGGGACATGCACACCCAGCCAGCCCTGCCCACCCGTGCATTGGCACCCGTTTTCCTTAGGGAGCCGCTGCCTGGCTCCTGGGAAGGTCCCTGCTCTGTCACCGCTGGTGTCCCCGTGGCTCCAGACCCCCACTCCCCAGCCCGGCCCAAACCCTGCTCCCAGGCTGCCCCTTGACACCCTGAGCCACTGAGGCAGCCCCACCATGCCCAGCCCCCTCCCCAGCCCCCTCCCCAGCCCCGGGCTCCCCTCCCTCCTGGCTGGGGTCCCCTGGTAAGGAGCAGACCACCAGCGCATGTGTGAGCACCCATCACAGCTGGCGGGGGTGCAGCCAAGGGTCTCCCACCCGCGGTGACCCCAGGGGAGGGAGGTGACCCCATGGGGCAGCCCCAGGGCCAGGCAGGGAGCCGGGGTCACCCAGCACCCCCAGGCTCTGGGCTTTGGCTCCTGGCACCAGCTTTGGCCTTTCCCTGCTGCCATGTCTCCTGGTGCTGCCAGCAGCTTGCCCGGCACACGACGGTGCCAGAGGAGCCAAGGCGCCAGGGGATGGCGTGCACGGCCGCACTAACAGCCCCCTCCCATCCCACCGATGCTGAGAACATCTGCCTTAACACCCATAAATATTTATTGTCCCTGACGCAGGCAGCAGCTCCCGGGTTGCACCCGCCAGCCCACCCAGCTCCCCCCAGTTCCCTTGGCTGGGGGGGTCCCTCCTGCAGGGATGGGGCATCCCACGCGAGGATGCAGGACTCAGTCGCACAACCAGGAGGGCGAGCACCACAGCCCCCCGGAGCCCCCAGCCCCACGCAGGGGTCTCCTCCAGCCCCTGGGGGACACGGGGGGCTGCCCCCATGGGGGAGCAGCTGGGGTGGGGGCTCCCACCAGCCGTGGTCATCCCAAGGACCCTCCCTGGCCCCTCCTCACATCCCATCCCTTTGCAGGGAGGTCTCTGCCTGCAGGTCTGGGACAAGGCAGGGCAGGGAGGGGACCCCCACCTGGGGACCCCGGCGACACCCCCCCCATCCTGCCCCTGCCAGCATCCCCCGCAGCACACAGGCCCTCCAGCTGTGGGTGCCGGCTCCCGCCCCCAGCCCCCCCCAGAGCAGCGCAGCCGCGATGTTTAGATTAGAGGATAATGTGCTGGAAATAATTGCCTTAATCAAGAAAGGTTAATGAGGCTGCCTGTGCGTACAACGGTGGCGGGCGCCAGCGCAGCCCGGGGTGAGCGGGAGCGTTCGGCAAGCAGAAGCCGTGGCACAGCCGGCACTGGGCCCGGTGCCGAGGGCAAACCGGCAGCCCCTGCCCACAGTGGGCACCCGCTGCCGGCTGCTAGGGCCATCCTGCAGCCGACGGATGCTGGAGGGTGGTGGCACGAAGCGTAGCACGCTCTGGGCAACCGACACACAGGTCACCTCGTCCCCGTGACCCCCTTGGGGACATGCCGCATTGCCACGGGACGTGGGCTGCCACCAAGGCCAGGCTGGGTCTGGCGGCCGCAGGATGCTGCCGTGTTGCTGGGGGTCTGCCCCGGAGCCCCCCTGCCCACGTGGGGATCCCCACCCTGCAGCCAAGGCATCCCCCTGGGGTGGCCGTGACCTGCTGGGTGCTGTGGCTGTCCCCGGAGGGAACGGGGGCTGCGGGTGCAGCCACCCCCCGGCGCCTGGCCCAGCGCCGCGGTGCAGCTGGTGCCGAAATTGGCACTTCATGGTGAGCAAGCGCTCGATGGCTCTTCAGGCTGCACTCGAGGGAGCTGCGGCGCAGGGCGAGAGCTGGGGCGGGGGGGGACATGCCCCCCCACGGCCCCTCGCTGCGGGGTACCGGGGACCCCTCCTGCCACCCCCCCCAGCACCTGCCGCCTCTGCCAGCAAGGGGCTCAGCTGAGCAGGGCAGGGGCACCCAGCTGCTATGGGGGTCCGCACCCCACTGGGACCACCCAGGCCTGTCCCCAAATCCTCAGGGACCTTGTGCCACAAGGGGCTTTGCCCGGGCTTCTCCCAAGCTGTGGGAGCTGGGGGACACTGGGGCCAGGCTCTGGGAGGGGGCTGGAGCTGGGGGTCCGGGCAGGGACCCCCGCTGTCCCCCAGCTGCTGCTGCCACCCGCTCTGCTGCGCGGGGCCCTGCAAGCCTGCAATGGTGCCCCGCATGCTCACACGCTGCAACGGTGCCCTGCACGCTTGCAATGGTGCCCTGCATGTTTGCACACTGCAACGGGGCCCTGCACACTCACAGTGGTGTCCTGCACACTTACATGCTGCAGCAGCAGCACCCTGCGCTGGCAACAGTGCCCTGCATGCTCACACGCTGCAGCGGTGCATCAGATGCTCTCAACAGTGCCTTGCACACTCATGTGCTGCAACTGTGCCCCTCGCCCACACACCGCAGCGGCGCACTGGTGCTCGCAATGGCGCTGTGCACGCTCGCACACTGCAACAGTGCCCTGCACACTTCACATGCTGCAATGGTGCCCTGAACGTTCGCACACTCACAGTGGTGCCCTGCTTGCACACCCCACTCATGCTCACCATTATGCTCTGCACACACCCCCTGCTCACAGGCTCGCATTTGTGCCCACCGCACACGCCCCACTCACATGCTTGCAACAGCGCCTTCCACACGCATACTGCCCTGCACACAGCCCCTGCTTGCACAAGCACACAAGCTCGCATTGATGCCCTGCATTTGCACCCTACCTGCGTGAGCAATGTGCTCACGTCGGTGCCCCACAAGCACACCCCACTCACATAAGCGCTGTGCTTGCACCCACGCCCTGCACACACATCCCATTGCACAAGCACCATGCTTGCAACAGGACCCTGCGCACGCATTCCACTTGCACGAGCACTGCACTCACACCAGTGCCCCACACAGCACCCTGCTCACGAGTCATGCACTCACACTGGCATGCACGTCCCGCTTGCACAAGCACCACGCTCACGCTGGCGCCCTGCACGCATCCTGCTTGCACGAGTGCTGTGTTCTTATCTGTGCCCCACACGCAATTCCCACTTGCACAAGCGACCTGCTCACCACACGCCCCTGCCAGTGCCTGGCCATCACCCTGGCCTCTGGCCTCTGCTCAGTCTCTGCAGACTCCCTGGTCCCCAGGAACGCTGGCAGCACAGCCCGGCGCTGAGACAGGGTGCTCAGCCACGCGTGGTGGGGAGAGCACCCCATTGCCGTGTGTGCATGTGCGTGCATGTGTGCACGTGCGTGTGTGTGCATGTGTGCACGTGTGTGCGTGTGCATGTACATGCCTCCGTGCCCAGCACACGCACCCCGCTCCTTGCAGCGGGCTAAGGAGGGACAGACCGGAGCGGGACGGGGGGCGCCCGGTGGTGCCCGGTGCCCGCTGAGCCCCCCACGGCTGCAGCGGGACCCACTGCTGCAGGGAGGAGCTGGAAACCCCACGGGGACACTTCCCCGTCCCTGTCCCCATCCCCGTCCCCTCCCCAGCCGGGCCCCAGCTGCACCAGCACCACAAGAGGGCTGTCGCGGCCCGCAGATTGTGCCTGCACCCCTGCCCTTGCACCCCAACACAAATCCCTACCTGCCTCTCTGCCCTGCCCTGCACCCCAGGCTGCATCCCTGGCCTTGCACCCCAACATGCAACCCTGCCTGCACCCCTTGTCCTGCACCCCTGACCATGCACTGATGCCTGCACGCCTGGCCACGTGCCCCGACCCGCACCCCAGCACGCGTGGCTTCGGGTCCCTGAAGCCGAGGGGTTCAGCGGGCTCCCCTGGAGAGCCTGAGGGGTCTGGGGGTCTCCAGGCTGGGGGCAACGCTGGGAGGGCAACACACCCGGCACAGCCTGGGCGCATCCACCCCGCACAGCCGTCCCGCTGCGGCTCTCCCACCCTGCAGCACCTCACTCCCCTTCCCCAGAGCACCCCATGCCCCTTCCCCCGAGCACCCCACTCCCTGGGAGCACCCCACTCTCCTTCCAGCCACCGGCCTGTGGCCCTGGAGGGCTCCAGCACCTGGCAGCCTTTGCCGCGCTGTATTTAAGAGCGATGCTGACATTTCCAGCTTTCGGGACGTGTCGGGAGCTCTCAGCCGCTCCTCGTGGCTCATTAACAGCCAGACGAGCTGCAGCAGTAATTGCTTTAATTTATTTGCTTACGCTGGGGCAGAGGGGAGAGGCATGTGGCACTCGCTGCCTTTATGGGGACCATATGGAAACCATTTATCACCATTTGCTGCAGCGGGGCAGGCGAGGGAAGGAAAGACTTTTATTAACTCTCTTGTAACATTAAACTTTTCTTATCAAGCCCCTGCTGCGAGCAACGGGGCTGGTAACACGGCCCGTGGGCCAGTGTGCGGCCAATGCCCGGGGGTGGCCGTGCGGCACCACAGAGCCGAGGAGGGGCTGGGGCAAGTGTGGGTGCTGCGGGATGCAGCCCATGCACCATCCCGTGTCCAGCCCTTGCACGGCCCCACGCACCATCCTGTGCCCAGCCCTTGCAGAACAGGGCAGGGTGCGGGGAGGGGGCAGCATGGATGCAGACCCCCAGCTCTCTCCTGTCCTGGGGCAGAGGTGCTCATGCAGGGCGCAGGGGCTGGTGCCCAGGGGCTGCTCCTTCTCCTCTGCAGAGCAGAGCCCCATGCGAGCAGGGGAGGGAAGGCAGCACCCCGGGCCTGGGACAGTCATGGCGGCGGCACTCGGGCCCCCTCCCAGCTCTGGGGCGCTGTGAGCCCCTCACAGCCCTCAGTGGCCCCAACCACGCCAGCAGCCTCCAGGCTCCCACCAGTCCAGCATGCCCAGGTCCCCCTACCCCGGCAAGCCCATCCTCAGGGTACCCCATCCCTGTGGCTGACCCCCCCACCATGCGGCCCACTCCTGGGTGCCCAGCAGCCCCCGGCCACCAGCCTCCAGCTGGGCACAACCCCACCTTCCGCCCCACAGCATCTCTTCGGAGGATGAACAAACCAAGGGCGAGACAGCTAATACCCCACAGCCCATGGCCCCCCAGCACCCCTGCCCAGCGCTGACCACAGCAGCCCCCCTCACCCCACTGGCTCCATTACAGCCTGGGCTCTAAACGATTCAAGAGCCAGAGGGATTCGGAAGCTGCAGACTCATCTCTCATGCAAGGAAACAAGCCATGTGCTAAAAAGCTGCACCCAGGATAAATTAATTTACTCCAATTAGCGAGGGCTGTCAGGCTGCAGGGTTGTTTTGCTGGGAACTTAACAGCAACAAAGTGGGGAGGAGGCTGCACTGCAAGGGGATGCCCCTGGGCTCTGGAGAGTGGGGTGCACGGGCCGTTGTGGGGTGCACGGGCCGTTATGGGGTGCGTGGGCTGCACAGTGTGTGGGGGGGTGCGTGGGCTGCACAGGCTGTACAAGCTGCACAGGCGCGTGGGGTGCATGGGGTACATAGGGTGCATGAGCTGCACCGGGTGCACAGGGAGGGAAGCAAGGCTGGGGAGCACCCATCCTGCACCCTCCTGGGCACAGCCTCATCTCGCACCTTCGGAGCAGTGCAGAGAGGAGCAGGGAGGGACGTGGGGGAATATGGCTCCTGCTGTCACCTCCCTGCAGGCATCCATCTGTCCCGGAGCTGAGAGCCCGACCGATTCCAGCGCTGGCCCGGGAGCCGAGGTCCCCGGTGCTGCCCGGTGGCTCTGCCCTCACTGAGGCACCGGGGCTCACCGGGGGGCACAGGATGGGCCGACAGTGCCCATGCAGAGGGGCTGACCCCCCCCGGCACAGGGGCTCGCCAACACGGAGAGCTCTGGCAGCCTCTGCAGGGATCTCCTGGCTGTGGGGCAGAAAGAGCACGTGTGTCCCCCCGCCGCTGCCCCCCTGGAACCCTTCCCCAGCATGGCTCCCCCTCAGCAGAGGTGCAAGGAGGGGGCGGCTGCGGGGGCTGTATTGAGGCGAGGGGTCTCAGGCGCCGCTCAGCAGGCGAGCGCGAGGGCCCGGCCAGGCAGTGGCATCGGCAGGTGCGTGATGCCGAGGAAGAGGAGGATGGGTGGGAAGAGCGTGGTGAGGAAGGTGGCCAGGGCCGGCAGCAGGTGGGGGAGGAAGATGGCGGCGACGGGGAGCATGGCTCTCCCAAGAATGAGCAGGGCCGGCAGCGTATGGTCCTGCAGCACGAAGAGGGGCAGGAGCAGGTCGAAGAGGAAGAGGAAGGTGAAGCAGAGCAGGAGGTCGTCGAATGCTGCTGTGAGGCTGAAGAAGAGGAACCTGCAGAGCAGCTGGAGGAAGCTCTGGAGGATGGCACGCATGCTGCCAGCTCTGGCTTGCTCCTGGCTCGCTCCCGCATGCTTCCTGTGCCTGGGAGAAGCGGAGACAGGGCTCGGTCCCCAGCCTGCCTGGGGCTGCCCAGGGCAGCAGCGGGGCCAGCGCTGCTGGGTCACAGCCCCTTTGGGACAGTCCCTGGACTCGTGTCACCAAGGGGGGCCAGGGCTGCCCCCACCCACCTCTTACACAGACCGGCCATCATCGAGGCATCCTCCCGCAGGCACCACAGTCAGTCCGTCCCGGGGGTCTGCGGCACCCGCTGCTGCCGGGTCTTGTGAGGCCACAGGGCAGCCAGGGATGGGGAGGGACAGTGCCGGTGTCCTGGGACATGGGACCATGCTGGTGTCCTGGGATATGGAGACAGTGCCAGTCCCCTGATGGGGACCTGCAGCAGGGAGCTCCTGATTCCCACCCGACTCCTCAAAACGCCTCTCTCAAAAGTGAACAAAAGCGAACAAAAGCTGCTGCCTGCCCTTCTCTCCTGGGGCACCGCGGTGGGCAGCTCCCCCAGGACCATGGGAAGGGTCAGGCTCCTTGTCCCAAGTGGTCAGGGCATCGCTGGCAGGTGGCACCTGCCCACCTGCTCAGCGTCACCCTTGGGAGCCTTCACAGCCCAAAATCCCTGGGAATGCCACAGGGTGACACACTGCTCCCTCGGGGAGGGCACCACTGCCCGGAGGGCATGGGCATGGGCCGGGACATGGAGGCTGGTTGGGACACGGAGATGAGCTGGGATGGGGAGATGGGCTGGGATGTGGAGACAAGGGACAGACCCAGCACAGGAGCCGGCAGGCTGGGGCATCTCCAGCCCTGGAGACGCGTGCTGGTCCTGGACAGGTGCACCCATGGGACATCCCCCCCACACACATCAGAGATGGACGCCCACCCACGGGACACGACAGCGGGGGACACGCAGCCGGCGCACAGGGACACCAGGGAGACGCACACCTCATGCGATCATTCCAGATTTATTGGTGGAGCCAGGGCCTCGGTAGTCCGGCAGCACGGAGTCAGTGGTGGCCGGGCTTCTCGGGACACTGGCTGCGCAGACGCCCAGTGCTGGGGTCTGCTCAGCAGCGTCGGCTGCGTGTCCCACGCCGCCGCCGGCTCCTGTACCGGCGGCTGCGTGCCGCAGGTCTGCGTCGCCTCATCCCGTACCGGCGGCGAGGGCGGCTGTGGATGCGACGCGTGGTGCGGCGGCGCCGGCTCCTGCTTCGGCTCCTGCTGTACCTGGACCGGGCCATGCTGGCTCACTGGCTTCGGTGGCCGCCCTGCCCTGCCGGAGGGTCATGGCTCTGCACCCACCGCCCCGCTTTATATAGGGGTGCCGGGGCGAGGCCCTTTGTGACACGGGCGCGTTACAAGGCCAACCTCACCGGTGGCATCACAATGTCCCCACGGCGCCGCCCGACCGTGCGTGGCCTCCATGGCTGCCGGCCGCCCTGCAGCAGCACCGGCCCATGTCAGCACCGCCACGTGCCGGCGGGTCCGCTGGTCACCGCCCCAGCGCAGGAGACACAAGAGGAGTCCCTGGGCCGGCCGGCAGCGCAGGCAGCGCAGCAGGAGGAGGCAGTGCAGGAGCAGAGGTGCTGGCTGTGGTGCCGGTGTCGATGCTGGCGGTGGTGGCGGTGGCAGTGGTGCCATCACGCTCCACAGCCAAGGGGTCCCAACTCTTGGTCCCCCCGGCCGGGGGTGGGAGCAGTGATGGGCGCAGCATCGCTTCTCCCCCAGGTGTCGAAGCCAGGACCCTCGACCACCGCAGGAGGAAGAGGAGGGTCCTGTGAGCCTCACCACAGCTGGACCTGGGGGACACCCATGGGTGCTGTCGTCACCCGCCCCCGCCGTGGTCCCCCAGACTCCCCTTCAATGACACCTCTGTCATTAAAGGCCCCACATTCCCCTCCGCACCATCGCCGCCAGCCTTCCTGGCGCCGCCGACCCCTGCCCACTCGCCCCCCCCCCCAGCCCTGCCTGGGGTGACCCCCGCGCCCAGCCCTGCCCCGGCCCCCGGTGCCTGACTCCGGCACGGGAGAGGGCTCCCCGCCAGCCCCGGGGACGGGGTGCCCCCAGGGCCAATGCCTCCCGCCGGAGATTCGCTCCTGCCGGGATCGCGGTTCCGCCGACCCGGCCGGCCCCGGGCAATGGCGCTGCGGCTTGCCGAGGAGGCCGACGCCGTTGGGGGCGGGGCTGACGACCGGCGGGGCGGGGCTGACGACCGGCGGGGCGGGGCTTCCCGGTTACCCTCCGCGCCACCGCTCGGCTCCGCCCACCCCATCTGGCGCCCGTGGTAGTGCTTCCGCCCGCGCCGTCACGTGGGCGGGCGGCCGCGGGGGGGTTGGGGTGGTCGCGCGCGGCGGCCCCCCGAATTCTTTCTCGGAGGGACGGGGCGCGTATCTTTAAAGCGTCCGGCTGATCGCATACGGCCTGGCGTTTCGTGTGGGTTGCGCGGATTTCTGTGGTTTTAACATTTTGTGCCTTCGGTGAAAACTGGTTTGCTGCTAGGTGACTGTATGAGTGAGATTTGGTAAATGGCCGTGTATTAACATTATGGTTGAAACAGTAGACAAAGGGTAGCCGGGGAGATAATTACAAAAGTGTAGTCAAGTGATTAACTAGTAATTATTCATAAGTTCTGCAGGTCTTTGCTCCTATGACTAGATGTTCCCGTACGCTAGATGAGAACCGTGTTGAAACTGAGGGCATGTGGTTGAAACTGCGTTAAGCTTCAAGATCAAAGTGCAAGGACAAGAACAAAGACTTCAAGGACAGCCAGCAAGAGCTTCAGACGGGTCGGCGGTCGCAAAAGCAGCCCTTCGACCCAAATGCATCCTTCATTGCGCACGATCGGATGTAGGCAGTACTACGGTAATCAGTTGCAATCATTTTTATGGATACGTATCCTAATCTGATTAACGTGCAATTAGTTGTTCTATATAACCTGTTAGTGCTAAAGCTGTGGCGTGCACGCTAGGTGGAACTATCCCCCGTGCATCCAGCGCTGCGACAAAGAATGCCTGCTTTCTAAAACTCCAAAACGAGCCTTAGAGAGTTTCTTCGACCGGCTTTTCGGTGTCACAGCAGACCTCTAAGAACGGGTCTGAGGTGGCGGGGGTCTTCCCGTGCAGCCACCGGTGTCCCTCGCTGCCCTCTGTCGTACAGGGCCCGGACACAGGCGGCCTTTTGCGCTCCCTCCGTTAACTCCGACAGTCCCTTTACCCGGACAGCAGCAGGTTCTCCTCTCTCCTTGGGCTCTGCACTCCCAGCCCAGTAGGCTGCTCGCTCGGGACGTTAGCAACTGATCACCCGCTGGTCCGTCACTCAGAAACACTCCCGGTCCCCAGTAACCTCTCGCTTCATCGTCACGTCACAGTATCCAATCTCCCCCCATTAAAGAAACTCTCCACAAGTACTCGGTTTCGGTTTCACCCGGCTTGCGCGAAAACTAAGCTCGTAGCTCGCTGAGTTCGGCTCCCATCCAAGGAGCCGTGCGGACGGTGGTTCGGAGGCTCCCACTGTTGTCCCACACGTGGGGTCGTTTACCCGATGTGCGAAACGCCAGTATACACACAGAGCAGAGGTATTTTATTCCAATTCATGTTTGCGCAAAGATGGGGGCTAGGTGGTAATCCACAAAGTTAGCACCGCTCGTGCCTAATCGGGCAAGCAATTTCAACAGTTCAGTTATACATATTCAGTTTCCAAAGTTCTTCCCCAAAACTATTACTGTTAGTCGCTTATCTAGCACGGTTTCTATTGGCTAAAGTTTTCCTGCTTCGAGTTAAAGGTACAGTGTTCTTTTATTCTACAGCGCATGCTCAAGGACGGGGGTGGTAAGTCTTTTTGGTCTTGAATTGAGTTGGTGATCATGATCTCCCCCTGCCGCCTTTACCTTTCCTCCAGTTATCACAGATTTTTGCTGACTTCATGCCTATTAGCAATTATTCAACTTTTCGGTGCCTCCTGGGGTGGGATGGTCCCTTCTTATCAGTCTTTTAGTTCTCCTTCAGGGGCACAGTCCTTAGCAAGGCATGCCTTGTGTATACAAAGGGTATCTTGTTTCACAAGACATTTGTGCTCCTGTTAAGTACATCACTCCTTAATTATATCACTTCTTAAGTACATCACCACCGTGCGGACCCGCGTGCCTTTCTGTTTTAATAAGGGGTCACACATCCCTTTCCTCCAAGTCCTCTACCTCTTCGGAGCTGTTTTCATCAGAGTCTCCCCAGGTGTCCCCATCCCAATCCTCAGGCTCCGTACCCGTGATTACCTTGCGGATTTGCGTAACACTGGGGGGCTTTTTTGCTTGCGCTAGCATAATTTCAATCCTTCCTTCCAACAGACGCAATCTATTTCCCCTCGCTTTTTAGAATTATCCTTTGCCAATCTGTCAGAATCACTCTTTTGGTTTTGCGCTTGAATCAAGCAGGCGCCTAGGAGGGCACACATAATGCCTTTACCTTTGCCGTCTCGACTACTTCGGCGGCATTGTTCTACTCTCGCCACGACCGCTGCTGGGTCAGACCACTTCTCCTTCGCCCAGTCCATCTCTGGGGGAAAAGGGCTACAGCCGTGCCTCCGCAATAATACCTCTATTAACACCATCCTGCCGACTACGCCAATTTAAAATGTTACGGAGGCTCACACAATCAAATCCAACAGGTGTTAAAACTCGGACTTATTCTTCAGTAAAAAGTTAGAACTCCGGTGACATTTGTGAACCACAGGTTCAATGACGTAAGGGGAATTAGTACTACGCAGCCGACTTAAGTATTCTTAAGATTGAAAATGATGACTCAAAATGCACATATCGCAGAGTCCCCGACTGCAGACCCGCTGCTCCGAGGAGGACTGGTTCAAAATGTCCTCTGGCGGGGCCCCGTTTATACCCTTGTTGAATCTGACCTGTGGTCATTTTAATCCCTATTGGCCAAAAGGTCACTTCAGTGTACCTGGCACATCTCGAATGGCCAGTTCAATTTTCAACATGTGGCCTCTAGGGTTTGGGGTTTTTTTTCCTCTCCTCCCTGCCCAGAGAAGTTTTGTTTCCTGTCGGGGGTGGGGGAGGTGTCCCAGCCACATGGGGACATGGAGATGGGCTGGGACATGGAAGTGGCCTGGGGACATGGAGATGGACTGGGATGTGGAGATGGACTGGGGCATGGAGATGGGTTGGGGATGAGGAGATGGGCTCGGGACGTGGAGATGGGTTGGGCATGTGCAGATGGATTGGGACATGGAGATGAGCTGGGATGGGGAGATGGGCTGGGATGTGGAGACGGGGGACAGACCCAGCACAGGAGCCGGCAGGCTGGGGCATCTCCAGCCCTGGAGACGCGTGCTGGTCCTGGAGAGGCGCACCCATGGGACATCCCCCCCACACACATCAGAGATGGACGCCCACCCACGGGACACGACAGCAGGGGACACGCAGCCGGCGCACAGGGACACCAGGGAGACGCACACCTCATGCGATCATTCCAGATTTATTGGTGGAGCCAGGGCCTCGGTAGTCCGGCAGCACGGAGTCAGCGGTGGCCGGGCTTCTCGGGACACTGGCTGCGCAGACGCCCAGTGCTGGGGTCTGCTCAGCAGCGTCGGCTGCGTGTCCCACGCCGCCGCCGGCTCCTGTACCGGCGGCTGCGTGCCGCAGGTGTGCGTCGCCTCATCCCGTACCGGCGGCGAGGGCGGCTGTGGATGCGACGCGTGGTGCGGCGGCGCCGGCTCCTGCTTCGGCTCCTGCTGTACCTGGACCGGGCCATGCTGGCTCACTGGCTTCGGTGGCCGCCCTGCCCTGCCGGAGGGTCATGGCTCTGCACCCACCGCCCCGCTTTATATAGGGGTGCCGGGGCGAGGCCCTTTGTGACACGGGCGCGTTACAAGGCCAACCTCACCGGTGGCATCACAATGTCCCCACGGCGCCGCCCGACCGTGCGTGGCCTCCATGGCTGCCGGCCGCCCTGCAGCAGCACCGGCCCACGTCAGCACCGCCACGTGCCGGCGGGTCCGCTGGTCACCGCCCCGGCGCAGGAGACACAAGAGGAGTCCCTGGGCCGGCCGGCAGCGCAGGCAGCGCAGCGGGAGGAGGCAGTGCAGGGGCAGAGGTGCTGGTTGTGGTGCCGGTGTCGATGCTGGCGGTGGTGGCGGTGGCGGTGGCAGTGGTGCCATCACGCTCCACGGCCAAGGGGTCCCAACTCTTGGTCCCCCCGGCCGGGGGTGGGAGCAGTGATGGGCGCAGCATCGCTTCTCCCCCAGGTGTCGAAGCCAGGACCCTCGACCACCGCAGGAGGAAGAGGAGGGTCCTGTGAGCCTCGCCACAGCTGGACCTGGGGGACACCCATGGGTGCTGTCGTCACCCGCCCCCGCCGTGGTCCCCCAGACTCCCCTTCAATGACACCTCTGTCATTAAAGGCCCCACATTCCCCTCCGCACCATCGCCGCCAGCCTTCCTGGCGCCGCCGACCCCTGCCCACTCGCCCCCCCCCAGCCCTGCCTGGGGTGACCCCCACGCCCAGCCCTGCCCCGGCCCCCGGTGCCTGACTCCGGCACGGGAGAGAGCTCCCCGCCAGCCCCGGGGACGGGGTGCTGGTGGCCCCAAGGTCTGCACAAGGGCTGGCAGCGCTGGGGCTGGGGGGTCAGGGGCGGGGGGTTGAGCCGCATCCTGCCCATGCCCCTGCCCACATCACGGTGACACGGGGATGGGCTGTCCCCACAGAGGTCCCCAGAATGGAGCCTCGGGATGGAGCCCAGAAAGCGTGGGGAATAAACAAGAGGACTTGAGCTGTGCACACACCTGCAGGGCTATGATCTTATTGGCATCATGGAAATGTGGTGGGATGGCTCCTGTAATTGGAGTGTTGGAATGGAAGGATACAGGCTCTCCAGGAAGGACAGGCAGGGCAGATGAGGATGGGGTGTCATCCTCCATGTCAATGACCAGCTGGAGTGCATGGAGCTCCGCCTGGGGATGGATGAGGAGCCGACCGAGAGCCCATGGGTCAGGACGAAAGGGAGGGCAGGGACAGTTGACATCATGGGGGGGGTCTGCTAGAGGCCACCCGACCAGGAAGACCGAGCGGATGAGGCCTCTATAGACAGAGAGGAGCAGCCTCTCGTTCACAAGCCCTGGTCCTCGTGGGGGACTTCAACCACCCCAGTATCTATCTGTTGGAGGGACAACACGGCACGGCACAAGCAATCCGGGAGGTTCCTGGAACGCGTTGATGACAACTTCCTTCTCCAAGTGATGGAGGAGCCAGGGAGGAGAGGTGCCATGCTGGACCTTGTTCTCACCAACAAGGAGGGGCTGGTGGGGAATGGGAAGCTCAAGGGCAGCCTTGGCTGCAGTGACCATGAAATGGTGGAGTTCAAGATCCTTCAGGCAGCGAGGAGGGCGCACAGCAAGCGCACTACCCTGGACTTGAGGAGAGCAGACTTCGGCCTCTTCAGGGATCTGCTTGGTAGAGTACTGTGGGATACAGCCCTGGGGGGGAGAGGGGCCCGAGAGAGCTGGCCAGTATTCAAGGGTCACCTCCTCCAAGCTCAGGAGCGATGCACCCCAACAAAGAGGAAGTCAGGCAAAACCACGAGGAGGCCTGCGTGGATGAACAAGGAGCTCCTGGACAAACTCAAACACAAAAAGGAAGCCTACAGAGGGTGGAAGCAAGGACAGGTAGCCTGGGAGGAATACAGAGAAATTGTCCGAGCAGCCAGGGATCAGGTTAGGAAAGCTAAAGCCCTGATGGAATTCAGTCTGGCCAGGGATGTCAAGGGCAACAAGAAAAGCTTCTATAGGTACGTCCATGATAAAAGAAAGACGAGGGAAAATGGGGGCCCTCTCCGGAAGGAAAGGGGAGACCTGGTTACCTGGGACATGGAGAAGGCTGAGGTACTCAACGACTTTTTTGCCTCAGTCTTCAGCAGCAAGGGCTCCAGCCGCACCGCCCAAGACGCAGAAGGCAAAGGCAGGGACTGGGAGAACGAAGAACTGCCCGCTGTAGGAGAAGATCACGTTCGAGACCATCTAAGGAACCTGACGGCGCACAAGTCCATGGGACCTGATGAGATGCATCCGCGGGTCCTGAGGGAACTGGCAGATGAAGTGGCTAAGCCACTATCCATCATATTTGAGAAGTCGTGGCAGTCCGGGGAAGTTCCCACTGACTGGAAAAGGGGAAACATAGCCTCCATTTTTAAAAAAGGGAAAAAAGGAAGACCCGAGGAACTACAGGCCACTCAGTCCCACCTCTGTGCCCGGCAAGATCATGGAGCGGATCCTCCTGGAAACTATGCTAAGTCACATGGAAAATAAGGAGGTGACTGGTGACATGGCTTCACCAAGGGCAAATCATGCCTGACAAATTTGGTGGCCCTCTACAATGGGGTTACAGCGTTGGTGGACAAGGGAAGCGCAATGGACGTCATCTACCTGGGCTTGTCCAAAGCATTTGACACTGTCCCGTGTGACATCCTTGTCTCTGAATTGGAGAGACATGGATTTGACGGATGGACCGCTCGGTAGATAAGGAATTGGCTGGATGGTCACAAAGAGCTGCGGTCAACGGCTCGACGCCTGAGTGGAAAGCAGTGATGAGTGGCGTTCCTCAGGGGTCAGTATTGGGACCGGTGCTGTTCAACATCTTTGTTGGTGACATGGACGGTGGGATTGAGTGTACCCTCAGCAAGTTTGCCGACGACACCAAGCTGTGTGGTGCGGTTGACACGCTGGAGGGAAGGGATGCCATCCAGAGGGACCTTGACAGGCTTGAGGAGTGGACCCGTGCGAACCTCTTGAAGTTCAACAAGGCCAGGTGCAAGGTCCTGCACATGGGTCGGGGCAATCCCAAGCACAAATACAGGCTGGGGGGTGAGTGGATTGAGAGCAGCCCTGCAGAGAAGGACTTGGGGGTGTTGGCTGACGAGAAGTTCAACGTGACCTGGCAATGTGTGCTTGTAGCCCAGAAAGCCAACCATATCCTGGGCTGCATCAGAAGTGTGACCAGCAGGTCGAGGGAGGTGATTCTGCCCCTCCACTCCACTCTGGTGAGACCCCACCTGCAGTGCTGCGTCCAGCTCTGGGGCCCCCAACATAAGAGGACAGGGACCTGTTGGAGCGAGCCCAGAGGAGGGCCACGAAGATGATCAGAGGGCTGGAGCACCTCCCCTATGAGGACAGACTGAGAGAGTTTGGTTTGTTCATCCTGGAGAAGAGAAGGCTCCGGGGAGACCTTATAGCAGCCTGCCAGTACCTAAAGGGGGCCTACAAGAAAGGTGGAGAGGGACTTTTTACAAGGGCATGTAGTGATAGGACCAGGGGTAATGGCTTTAAACTGAAAGAGGGTAGATTTACCTTAGATGTGAGGAAAGTTCTTCACTGTGAGGGTGATGAGGCACTGGAACAGGTTGCCCAGAGAATTTGTGGATGCCCCATCCCTGGCAGTGTTCAAGGCCAGGTTGGATGGGGCTTTGAGCAACCTGGTCTAGTGGAAGGTGTCCCTGCCCATGGCAGCAGGCTTGGAACTATGGGATCTTTAAGGTCCCTTCCAATGCAAACCATTCTTAAAAAAAAAAGGGGGGGGGGCTGGGAAATAGAGATGGGCTGGGGGTGTGGAGACGCGCTGGGACGTGGAGACAGGGGACAGACCCAGCACAGGAGCCGGCAGGCTGGGGCATCTCCAGCCCTGGAGACGCGTGCTGGTCCTGGACAGGCACACCCATGGGATATCCCCCCCACACACATCAGAGATGGACGCCCACCCACGGGACACGACAGCGGGGGACACGCAGCCGGCGCACAGGGACACCAGGGAGACGCACACTTCATGCGATCATTCCAGATTTATTGGTGGAGCCAGGGCCTCGGTAGTCCGGCAGCATGGAGTCAGCGGTGGCCGGGCTTCTCGGGACACTGGCTGCGCAGACGCCCAGTGCTGGGGTCTGCTCAGCGGCGTCGGCTGCGTGTCCCACGCCGCCGCCGGCTCCTGTACCGGCGACGGCGTGCCACAGGTCTGCGTCGCCTCATCCTGTACCGGCGGCGAGGGCGGCTGTGGATGCGACGCGTGGTGCGGCGGCGCCGGCGCCGGCTCCTGCTTCGGCTCCTGCTGTACCTGGACCGGGCCATGCTGGCTCACTGGCTTCGGTGGCCGCCCTGCCCTGCCGGAGGGTCATGGCTCTGCACCCACCGCCCCGCTTTATATAGGGGTGCCGGGGCGAGGCCCTTTGTGACACGGGCGCGTTACAAGGCCAACCTCACCGGTGGCATCACAATGTCCCCACGGCGCCGCCCGACCGTGCGTGGCCTCCATGGCTGCCGGCCGCCCCGCAGCAGCACCGGCCCACGTCAGCACCGCCACGTGCCGGCGGGTCTGCTGGTCACCGCCCCGGCGCAGGAGACACAAGAGGAGTCCCTGGGCCGGCCGGCAGCGCAGGCAGCGCAGCGGGAGGAGGCAGTGCAGGGGCAGGAGTGCCAGCTGTGGTGCTGGTAGATGTTGCGGGGTGACATGCAGCAGCTTTAATGACAGACATGTCCTCAGGAGCCTGGGTGACCACGGCAGAGGCAGGTGACGACGGCGCCCATCGTTGTCCCCCTGGTCCAGCTGTGGCGAGGCTCACAGGACCCTCCTCTTCCTCCTGCAGTAGTGGACAGTCCTGGCTTTGACACCTGGGGGAGAAGTGGTGCTGCGCAGCCGTGCCCATCACTGCTCCCACCCCCAGCCATGGGGAGCGAGAGCTGGGACCCCTCGGCCGTGAGGCCAGCTGGCATTATCGCCGCCAGCCGTCCCGGCACCGCCAACCCCTGCCCACTCACCCCCCAGCTCTGTCCAACTCCCCCAGCCCTGCCTGGGGTGACCCCCGCACCCAGCCCTGCCCCAGCCCCTGGTGCCTGACCCCGGCACAGGAGAGGGCTCCCCGCCAGCCCCGGTGGTGAGCTATTGGCGGCCCCGCGAGCTGTGGAGCTGACACTGCCGGTATGGCAGCAGCCGATGCCAGCATGAGACACACAGCCACGGCCGCTGAGCTGACCCCAGCACTGGGCATCTGCAGAGCCAGCATCCCCGAGACCCCCAGCCACCACTGCCTCCACGCCGCCGCACCACCATGTCCCCAGCTTCTCCGCCAGCACCACCATCAATAAAGCTGGAAGCATTGCATGAGAGGTGTGTGTCCCCCCGGTGTCCCTGTGTGATGGCCGTGCGTGTCCCCTAGTGTTTGTCCATGTCCCAGGGCTGCGGGTGTCCCATGGGTGTGCACGTCCATGTCCACCAGCTGTGAGTGATGGAGTGGGGGGGGGGGGGTTGGGGCCACCAAGTGTGTTTCCAACACTTGTTCAGGACAGGGTGTGCACACCCCCGTTCACCCAGTGTGCATGTCCAACGGCTGTGGGGATGTGCGTATCTGGGGTGTGCATGTCCAGGGGGGCCTACGTCCAGGATGGGGTGTGCGTATGTCTGGGGCCAGTGGCTGTGCATGCCCACAGGGTACACATGACCAAGGCCACGTGGATGTCCCCTGCTCCTGCCACTGGTCCCCTGGGCTCCCTGTTTGGGTCCATCCCATCACAGGGTCCCAAGGGTCCAAGCAGAGCCCACACAGACCAGAGCACTTGGGGCCTCATGCTCTCTCCCATGGCACTGCTGGGGCTGTGAGGGCCAGAGGCCGGGCACAGGGCAGCCCCCCTGTGCCTGGGGGGCTGCCCTTGCCCCTCCAGTACATCCCTGGGCAGGACCCTGCCACCCACCCCATGCAACAGCCGCTTTTGGAGGAATCGCCCACTGCCGCTGCCCATGGGGAGCAGGATGGTGCCGGACAGAGCCCAGAGGGGTTGGAGGGACTGATTCTGGAGCCAGCTCTGCTCAGACCGTCCCCAGGCAGGACCCCATCAGCACCAGCTCCTGTCCCTGGCTGCTGCCCCAGCACTGCAGAGTTTGGAGGAGATGGTCCCGGGTCCCTGGGCTGTCCCAGGACCGGGGTCCTGGATGGACGTGGGTGGGAGACGGTGGGCGGGGGAGAGCAGGATGCTGCCTCCATCCAACACAAAGCCCTGGCAGCTGAGCCTGGCCATGGGGCCTCCACAGGACCACCTCACTGCGTTGGTGGCAGACCCCTGCCCCGGTCCCCAGAGTGGCCAGCTCCTCCCTTTCACCTTCGGGCAGGGAGCCTGTTTTGGGCAGGGGATGCTGCCGAGAGCATGCAGGGCTGGGGACAGACCTGCTCCCTGCCATCAGTGCCACGCTGCAGGGTGAGGGGACTGGCACCGTGGGCAGGGGAGCAGGAATGGCTGCAGGAAGGAGCAGGGGGGGCATGGAGCTGCTGCCAGGGCCAGGTGCCCACATCCACCCTTCCACCCATACCCAGCAAAGACACCACGCTGGCGAGGGCAGGGCTCCTTATTGAGCAGCACAAGCAAGATCTGGGGCCATCCTCATCCTCCGATGGGCTCTTTGAAGATGAAGATGAGGGGCAGGAGCAGGAGCAGGTAGAAGAACAAGAGGTTTGCCTGGCAGAGGCAGCAGGCCAGGACAACGCAGGCCACCACCTCCAAGAGCTTCTGGTTCTTGCCGTGCAGCTCCTTCATCCCTGCGCAGCCCTGGGATTGCATCCATCCTGCAGAGACACCAAGCCGTGGAGCATCACCCGCACTGCAGCCAGGGAGTCCTCCAGGGATGCTCCCAGAGGGCATCCAGCACCCAAGACCCCCCCAGGATCCCTAGCCCCAGTTCGGGCTGATACACATGCAGCTCTGCTCCTACTGGGGTCCCGTGTCCGATCCTGCAGCCGACAGCTTCCCCCAGCCTGGCACAGCGGGGTCCTGGTGCAGGGCAGCAGTGGCCGGGGACAGCCCCGAGCAGCCAGGGAAGCCCTTGCAAAGCACCTCAGAGCCTCGCCCCTCCCCAGACCACAGTGACCCCCCCCCCACCAGCCACCACCTCCATCTCTGCCAGCGCAGGGCACGCAGGAGGGCTCTGTTCCACGCCGCTCACCACGGAGCCCGTGTCCCCCCACTGTGGGACGGGATGCTCACAGGACAGGGACAAGGAGAGATGGGGCCAGGCTGGCCCGGGGACCCCTCGCCCAGCCCTGGGACCCCTCACCCGGCCCATGCACCCAAGCACTTAGCCACCGGGCACCGCTGGGTGGATGTGGCATTGCTGGGCGGTTTGGGCACAAGTCCTGTGGCTGACCTGGCTGCTGCCAAAGCGTTTGCCTTGGCTGACAGCCCCGACCTCGACCGCAGCCTGCGGTCCCCATGCCGGGGCAGCTCAGGGCAGCGAGCCAGGCAGGCGGCAGTACCGGCACCGGGTGCAGGGCACCAGCATCCCTGGGGGCAGGGTGCTGCAGGACCCAGCATAGGAACATGGGGCTCAGCCATTCCACGCCGAGGGAGAACCCCCCCTTTTGGGACACCCTGTCACTAGGGATCCCGGGGGGGCTTCTCCACACCTATGGAGATCAGCAGACTTTTCCAGGAGCACCAGCACTAGTGGTGCCACCAGCTCCAATGCCAAGTTGGTGGGTTTGGCCCCACTGCTGCCCCCGCTCCGGCTGCGGGGTGCCGGGGGGGGCTGCAGCAGCCGTCTGGCAGTATCCCTGCCAGGACAGGCTATGGCGCCTTTAAGGCCTCTCCCGCAGCGGGAGCTGGCAGCCGTCGGCAGTGCGGACGCGGCCGGCTTGACTCCGAGCCAAGCTGCATGGGGAAATTCATAACATCCCTGGAAGTGCTGAGTGGGGCTGAATTGGAGCGCCGGAGCCTGCTGAGCTGTGTGCCTTGGCCCCCGGGGGCAGCCGGGAGCGGGGCCAGCCTAGCTGGCCTCTCCTGCCTCGAAGCCAGGCACTGCGCCCAGCATCCCGGCCAGGAGGGTGCGGAGAGGTGCCAGGTCTTCAGCAAACCTAGAAAGTCCCATCACGTGGAGGCTGAGTCACGCCAGCGAGGGCGGCCACCCCTCCTGGGCCCTTTCCAGAGCCCTCGGCAGGATGCGGGAGATGCCGCAGCTCATAGCAAAACCCTTCCCACCATTCAGCCCCCAGAGACCGGCATGAATCACAGAATCATAGAATCATTTAGGTTGGAAAAGACCTCCAAGATCATCGAGTCCAACCATCATCCATGCCCACTAAACCATGTTCTGGAGTGAAACAAAGCATCATCCTGCGCTCCAGACGCCTGGGCCCCGCGCCAGCGCCAGCCCGCTCCCAGCCGTCCCCTGCTTTCGGCCAGCGATGGGGAAGGAGCATCCCCAGGCGCTGCTGGGACGGAGGAGCCTGTCCCACAGGAGCATCCCTGGGTGATACAGGGCTGGAGGACCCCGTCCCACTCCCCGCCCCTCAGCCAAGCACAGCCCCCCCCCCCCCGCTTGGTGCTGGCCCGTCCCGGGAGGGCTGTGGCCGGGTGGCCACACAGCCCCCCGCACCGCCCCGAGTCCCGCCGTTGCCTCCGGGGCCCCTGGGGGTCCGGGGACCGTGGGCTGGCTGCAAGTGCCACGGGCTGCGGCGGGCTCTGGGACAGCTCCGCAGGGAGCTGGCGGGGGGGGACGGGGTGTCAGAGGCTGAAAGAGTTGATGTCTCAAACGTCGTGGTGGGGCAAGTTCTGCTTAAAGACGGACTCTGCGCAACAACGAACCCTGCACGGCAGGGAACCCCAGGTGAAAAGAAAAGCCCCTCAGCGCAGACCTCGGCAACAGGAGGGGGAGGGCGCCGGGGGGTGGGCAGCTCCCTGTTCTGATAAGAAGATCAAACAATGGCCACGTCTGCAGGAAAGGGGAAGTTACTCGCCAAACGACCCCCCAAGCCCAAAGGCTCACAAACTGCTCATTAGCCTAATGAGTTCGAGTGCCCGCCCGAAGGGGGGCGAGGACGATAAAAGGACACAAACTGAAGCCCCAGGTGCGCAAGCCCACCGGGACTGGACCCCTTGGCTGACTGGACCAACGCTGGACCCAGGACCGGTGAAATCTCTCTCTTCCTTTTTCTCTCTCTGTCTTGTTCTCTCTTTCCTTTTCCACAATCCCTACACCTCATCCCTTTAAGACATAAAACCGTTGGTCAAGTCTGGGACTAAGAGCAGATCCAGCCGCCCCTGGGCCCTTCTCTGAGGAGGGGTCTAGAAAGCAAGCGGGTCTGCTCTGAACCTCCTGACTCGACAGGAGGGATCTCCTTATTCTCTGAATTGATGTATATGGTTACCCTGGGTTACACGATTTACAGAAGTAGTCTCATGCCAATTCTTGTTGTGAGAAACCCCACTGCCTACTACCACGCCTCCCCAGTTCAGTTTTCTTCTGTTATGAATAAAATCTTTAACTGATCGTTTGGTGTCCTTTCACCTTAATTTAGCCTGAGGGAATTCCGAATTCAACACGACTCCCTGGTCTGTCCATTCCGGGTCGTGACACAGGGACGGGGACAGAGATGGGGATGGGGATGGGACCAGCTCCACTCCCCTGCCCGCTCCAGCCAGGCACGAGCTGGGTGAACGCAGAGGTGCCACCAAAGGGTGCCAGTGGCCCGAGCCCAGCCCGCTCCTGCCCAGCCCTGTGCTGGAGGCTGTAGAAAATCCCAATAAAAGAAGGAAAAATCAGGCCGCAAAAGTCCTTTTGGGATGGAAAATGAGCTCATGGGAGGCTGGCAGCAGTGCCAGCAGCAGCGTTGTGGCTTTTTAGAGGATCCTGCTCAGGGTGGGGGGAGAGGCAGGACCCAGAGACCTTCCCCCTCAGTGGGACAGAGGCCCCTGGGCACCCCGACCCGGACCCCCACCTCCCACCCTGGGCATCCCACCGGGCTGCCGACCCCTGCCCGCACCTCTGTCCTTGCGGTGCTTCGCTCCTTCCCCACGGCGACAGCCCGGGCAGTGCCAAGCCTGGCACTGCCTGCGCGGGGAAGCGAGTCCAGCACTGCCCGGCCAGCGGCTCTGGCACCACACGCACCTCAAACCTCACCGCAGGCTTCAGCCGGAGGTGCTGGGGGGCAGGCAGGGCAAGGAGGTGACCTGGGGCACAGCAGGGCCTGCTCACACCTGCCGTGATGCTGGCATGGCATTTTGGCACTGCCCGTGCCCCCCGATGCCCCGCTCACACAGTCCCACCGGGGATGCCCTGGGGCTCTGGGCACTGCGGGCACCACCTTCCCCAGGGGTCCCTCCCAGGCAGAGCACCGGGCAGGGTATCCCCACCGCCTGGCAGGGCCGGAGACAGCGGCTGGATCTCTCTGCTCAGCGCCTGTTCTGCGCCGGGACTTGGCTGCGAAGGCCGGACAGGCTCTGCTGCGTGCCGGCGGCTCACGGGGCCTCCCGGGTCCCCGGGCTCGGCCGGCGGCATTGACGGCTGCGGCGAGGCAGGGATGGCGGAGCCCCTCGCAGCCCTCCCTGCCCTCGCTGTGGGAAAGGGCTGACCCTCTCCAGCTGCCTCCGGCCACCTTGGCTGTGAGCGTGGCCACCTTGGGCTGGGAAGCGCTCGGGGTCTCCTGGCAGTGGGGAGCTGGGGCCGGGAGCAGGCAGGGGCCAGGGGAGCACGGCACAGGGCCCACAGTGCGCCCAGCGCACACCCTGGCACGGGGTGCAGCCGCGGCTGCCCCAGGATGGCCCGGGGGGGGCGGGAGCGGGCTCGGGGGGGAACATGCCAAGCAGCTGATCCCAGCTGGGGAGGGTTTTGCTCCCAGAACTGCTGTGTAATCAGCTCAGGCGTTCCAGCAAGGGTGGTGGCGAAACCCCACGGGCAGGCACCGCTGCGGGAATGGCCCCACAGAGCCAGGGCACATTCCCCGCCAGAGGCACCGGCAGCACCAGGGGATGGTGGGCACCCGCCAGCCCCGTGCCCGGTTGCCCCGTAGCCCCCCGGCTGCAGCCTGGCGCCCCAGCACATTGCGGCACGTATGGAGGAAGGGACCATGGGTTTCCCGTGGGACCAGGGCCAGTGAGTGGCCACAACCCGGCAGGATCCATCCCCTGGGGCCTCATCCTGCTGGTGCCCAGCAGCCCCCTCCCCTGCACAGCGGTGCTGGGGGCTGCCGGCAGGATCAGCCCTGGGGTGCCGGGTGGCTGCTCCCCTTCAGCCCTGGGAGCAGGGTCAGACGCCGGCTGTGCCGGGACAGCAGGGACACTGCGGGGTGCTGGGGACAGTGGGGACACGGTGCAAGGGTGGTGGGGATGCTGCAGGGTGTAAGGACAGCGGGGACACTGTACAGTGCTGGGGACAGCGGGGACACGGTGGGGACATGGTGCAAGGACAGCAGGGACATGGTGGGGACACAGTGCAAGGACAGTGGGGACACTGCAGGGTCCTGGGGACAGCAGGGACATAGTGGGGACACGGTGCAAGGACCGCAGGGTGAGTAGGCTGGACGCAGTGTCCCCTGTTCGAGGGGGCTTTCGGAGCAGCTGGTCACACGGGGGGGGACACAGCGTTACCCAACAGCTCCGCAGACCCCCGGGACCCCTGCCCGGCCCGGCGGAGCGGGCAGAGGCACTTTGCCTGTTGGGGGGCAGCGGCGGGCTCAGCGGGGCTGGGAGCCCACCGGGGGCCCCGGGGGTGGGAGCGTGCGTGACCGGTCCGGCTCCGCCACGGCCCCGAGCGCCCGGTGTGTGTGTGTGTCCCCCCAGCCCGGGGGTCCCGGCCAGGCGGGAGCGGGCGGGGGGACGGGGGCGGAGAGGGGCGGCGAGAACGGCGGGGGAGGGCCGGTGCAGGCAGGGCCGGTGCAGGCAGGGCCGGGGGCCGCTCCGCTCCGCTCCGCCGCGGCCATGCCGGGGCTGCCCCTCGCCCTGCTGCTGCTGCTGCTGCTGCTGCTGGCCCCCCCGCCGCCCCCCGCCCGGGCGGCGCCCCCCGGCAACCCCCCCCGCGGGCTGGCGGCCGCCCCCGCCGAGCCCGGCCGCCCCGACGCCACGGGGATGGGCACCCCCGCGGGGGCTGCGCCGGGAGGCACCGCGACGGGACCCCCCAAAGGCACCGGGGCGGCCCCCCCGAGGAGCACGGCAGCGGCGGGACCCCCCAAAGGCACCGGGGCGGCCCCCCCGAGGAGCACGGCAGCGGCGGGACCCCCCAAAGGCACCACCGCCGGCCCCCCCCAAGGCGGCGGGGCGAGCACCTCAAAAAGCACCACGGCCACGGCCACGGCCACCCCCCCGAAAGGCGCGGCGGGGGGGGGGGGCCTCCAGCCCCGGCCCCCCCGAGCGCGGGAGGCTGAAGGAGGGGGGCCCCGGGGCCAAAGGTAGGAGCCGCGGGGGGCTGGGGGGGGGGGGGGGGGCGCTGAGCTGTGAGTGTGTGTGCGCACACCCGTGTGCACGGCTCCGTGTGCCTGCGGGGGAGTGTGTGTGTGTGTGCGCGGCTCCGTGTGTGCACAAGTGTGTGTGTGCACAAGTGTGCGTGTATGCGGCTCCGTGTGTGCGCAAGTGTGCGTGTGTATGTGTATGGCTCCGTGTGCAGGGGTGTGTGTGCACAAGTTTTTGCATGTGTGTGCGTGTGCATGGCTCCGTGTGCAGGGGTGTGTGTGCGCACGGCTGTGTGTGTGCGTGCAGGGCTGTATGCGCACAACTCTGTGTGTGCAGGGATGTGTGCGTAACTCCGTGTGTGCGTGCACAGCTGCGTGCAGAGGAATGTGTGTGCACAAAAGTGTGTGTGGAGGGGAGTGGCTTGAAGCGTGTGTGCATGGGTGCGTGTGTGGCTGTGTGAGTGTGTGTGCATGCAAGTACGGACATGCGTGTGGTTTGTGTGTGTATCTGCATCAGCACGTGTGAGTGTGCACTCTGTGTGTGCACGTCTGCATTTGTGCACTTCCTGTGTGTGCGCGACTTGGCATTTGTGTGTTTGTGCGGTGTGGGCATGTGTGTGTGTGTGCGCGTGTGTGTGTGCTGGGGGCCGTGCACACCTCCAGGGCTGGGCTGCAGCCTGTGTAGGGTGAGGGGGTGCCCCAGGGTGTCCCCATCAGCGTTGGGGGTACTGAGGGGGGCTGGGGGGTGTGTGTGTGTGCAGGGACGTGTGGGTCCCCAAGGGCCGACAGGCTCCTGCCCCGGGGTGCTGCGTGGGTGGCCCCGGACCCCACCACCCCGGGGGTCCCTTTGCCCGTCTCCAGCCCCAGCGCCCAGGAAGAAGCTGGTGCGGGTTAAAGTCGTGAAGAAGAAAGTGGTGAAGAAGAAGCCAAAGGCTCCGGCCAAGGACTCGGCTGCTCCGCAGGAGCCTCGTACGTATGCTCAGTGCCGGGGGATGGGGCACGGGGACATGCGGGGCCGCACAGGCACACACGCGTGTGCACATGCCTCCGCGCTGTGCCCACACCTCCACACTGTGCACATGCATCGAGTCCAGCGTGAGCCGGGTGCTCGGTGCCGGGGTGCACACCCACACGCCTCGGCACGTGCACCCACGCATGTGGGGAACGGCCCCAGCCCTTTCCCCCTGCTGCGGGGGGGGACACAGCCACCACCCTGGCTGGGCACATGCTGTCACACACGCATGGCCCCCGCGCTGTCACACATGCACCCCCTGCACACGCACAACCGGCAACACTGTGCACGCGCCCAGCGTGTGACGGCACAGAAACACGCCCTGCAAACTGTGCACACGCGTGTGGACACACACCCATCCTGCAGTGGGGAGGGGGACGCTGGCAGGGCTCCCCACATCTGCTGTCCTCCCTGCCCCTCTGCGTGACAGGGAGCGGGCTTTGCGTGACGCAGAGCGGGGTTTGCGTGACGCAGAGCAGGGTTTGCATGACACGGAGCAGGGTTTGCCTGACACGGAGCAGGCTTTGCCCCGGCTGCAGTCATGGCGCAGCCACGGGGCCTGGCTGCATTCCTGCGCCGGGGGCTGGAGCTTGGGGTCTCGCCCACGTGTTCGGGTCTGGCCCCGCAGAGCCTGGGAGCAGAGCCAGGGTGGGCAGCAGGCAGGGAGCCGGCGCAGGCAGGGCTGCTGCTCCTTGCCGGGTGTGTACATGTCCGGCAGCATGGCACGGCATGGCACGGGACCTGCCAGGCATTGCCCCTGGGCTCACAGAGATGGGCAGCCCTGGGGGAGGGCCACCTGCGTGGGGGCAGCCGTGCATGGGGGTCTCTGAGCGAGCCCAGCCCCCTCTGCTCTGCCCCCAGAGTGCCCCCCCTTGGGGCTGGAGTCCCTGCGGGTGCTGGACTCCCAGCTCCGAGCCTCCAGCGACAAGCGCTATGGCCTGGGCGCCCACCGCGGGCGCCTCAACATCCAGGTAGGAGGCATGTGTGTGGCATTTGTGCGATGCTTGGCGTGTGCGTGGCACGCGTGTGCTGTGTGCATGGCATGTGCATGGCAAATGCAGTGTATGTATGGCATGTGCGTGGTGTGTGAATGGCATATGTGTAGCAGGGGCTCCCCAGCATGGACCCCTCCATCCCACCACGGCCAGTAGGAGCCAGGCCTGCCGGCAGCACCACATCCATCTCCATGTTGGATGGGGGGGGGCTCTGCCACAGCCCCTTGAAGGGTCCCATTAAACCCCGGACTTGGTCCCCCAGCCAAGTAGTGCCCGTGGAGCTCGGACCACCATCCCGGTGCCGGTGCTGTGCCGCTGCCGTGGGGGCACAGCGGGGCTGGGGGCATGCTGGCGGTGGGGACGTGTGCCAGGTAGGGCCCTGCGTCCCCTTCCCATTTCTGACACCCCCCACACCACCCGCAGTCGGGGCTCTACGATGGGGACTTCTACGATGGCGGCTGGTGTGCGGGGCAGGAGGACACGGAGCAGTGGCTGGAGGTGGATGCCCGGCGGCTCACCAACTTCACCGGTGTCATCACGCAGGGGCTCAACTCCATCTGGACGTAAGGCGCTGGGCAGGGTCAGCCCTGGGGGGGACGGGTGGGGGTCCGGGACCCCACTGACCCTCTCCCCTGCGCAGGTATGACTGGGTGACATCCTACAAAGTCCAGGTCAGCAATGACACACACACGTGGCAGCCGTGCCGCAACGGCACCGAGGAGGCGGTAGGTGCCTGCGGGGAGCAGCCCTGGGCAGGGGTGGTGGGAGTGAGGACCTCCTGGCACACCCAGCACACCCGGCTCCCCGAACAGAGTGAGGGCACGGGGGATTAACCGTGCCGGGGGATTAACCGTGCCGGGGGGGTTAACCACGCTGGCTGGCGCTGGGCTGGGACACAGCTCTGTTGCCTTTGGCCTCCCCACCCTTGAGCATCCTCCAGCGCTTCCCCCCACCGGCCACCAGGCACAAAGGCCGCTTGTCCCCGGCTGCCACCCCGGCCGCCTGCCAGGCTCCCCCGGTGCCCACGCGTGAGCGTGGTGGGGGCACGGCGCTGCGTGGCACGGCCGGCCGTGCCCAAAGGCGAACACGGCAGCCTGGTGCTCGGGTGCGCGCGCGCGAGCGCTGTGCACTCAGGGTCACGCGTGTGTGCGAGGACGGAGGGGGCGTGCAAGCACGCCGGTGTGTGCACGCGTGTGTGCGGGGAGGCCCGAGACGTGGGGGCTGCTGGGGCTGGGGGCTGGGACCTGCCACGCTGCTCCCACGGCCAGCCCAGGCACCAGTGCTCGGGGTCCCTTTGCCAGGGCT
Source organism: Gypaetus barbatus (assembly GCA_028022735.1). NCBI lineage: Eukaryota > Metazoa > Chordata > Aves > Accipitriformes > Accipitridae > Gypaetus > Gypaetus barbatus. The sequence goes on from CM051532.1 coordinate 90,989,327, forward strand.
GTGCCGGGGTGGGTGTGGGGGTCCCTGTGCTGGCCGCGGGTCTGGGGGTCCCTGTGCCAGGGCTGTGCCAGCGGCAGGTTTGGGGTCCCTGTGCCAGGGCTGTGCCAGGGTCGGGTTTGGGGGTCCCTGTGCTCATTCCTGGGGACCGTGCTGGGGTCCCTCCTCTCTGGGTGCTGGGGTGACGGGTTTGGGGGGCAGAGCAGCAGCGCGGTCGCCCCAGGCCCTGTGGCACCGTTGGGGCTCTGGTTCCTCTGCAGTGCAGAGCTCAGCCCCCCCCCAGTCAGCCCTGTGTCTGCTCCTCATTAGGGGCTGGAGAGGGGCCAGGGGAGGCCAAGGCTGGATGTGGCTGCGGCGCCTGTAACCCTTTGGGCCCCGGTGCACGGCTCTGCTGCAGCAGTCTCCTGTCCCCACGGCCCCCGGATGGCTCCCCCCCAGCACAGGGACCCGCAGGGGCTGCATCCATCCATCCCCCCTCCCAGGTCTTCCCCGGGAACAAGGACCCTGAGACGCCGGTGCTCAACCTGCTGCCCTCGCCGGTGGTGGCACGCTACCTGCGCATCAACCCCCAGACCTGGTTCCAGAATGGCACTATCTGCCTGCGGGCAGAGGTCCTGGGCTGCCCGCTGCCAGGTGGGTGCTTGCTGCCTGCTGCCCCTCGCCTTGACCCACGGGTGCCCGGGATGAGCACACTCTGCCGGGGCCATCCCTAGGGCTAGGGTCCGGGTTGTTCACACATCCCGGGATCTCTGACCGTGTCCCCCCCTTGTCCCGTGTGTGCCTGCCCCGCTCCCCGCAGACCCAAACAACATCTACGCCTGGCAGAGCCAGCCCCTACCCACCGACAAGCTGGATTTCCGCCATCACAACTACAAGGAGATGAGAAAGGTGCCTGCCCTGCAGTCCTGGTGTGGGGCAGGGGGGGGTCCACACCCCTGCAGGCACCCCAGCATGGGGTAGGGGGTCTCTGCGCCCCCGGGGTGCCCGCGGACCCTGACCCAGAGCACTGTGCCCTCGCCAGCTGATGAAGCGGGTGAATGACGAGTGCCCTGACATCACCCGTGTCTACAGCATCGGGAAGAGCTACCTGGGCCTCAAGATGTATGTCATGGAGATCTCTGACAACCCTGGGCAGCACGAAGTGGGTAGGTGCCCTGCGGCGCTGGGGCAGGGAGGGGAGGTGACAGCTGAGGTGGCCAGGGACATCCACTGGTGCAGGATGGGGACGGGGTGGCCAGGGATGCCCAAGCTAGTGTGGGCAGATGGGGGACGGGGTCCCCGGGGATGCCCAGGCTGGCACGGGGCATAGAGGACCGGGGCGGCCGGGGCCCCCGCTGCCACAACGCGCTGTGCCCGGCAGGTGAGCCGGAGTTCCGTTACGTGGCGGGGATGCACGGCAATGAGGTGCTGGGCCGGGAGCTGCTGCTCAACCTGATGGAGTACCTGTGCCGGGAGTTTCGGCTGGGCAACCCCCGCGTGGTGCAGCTGGTCACCGAGACCCGCATCCACCTCCTGCCCTCCATGAACCCCGACGGCTACGAGACCGCCTACAAGCTGGTAGGGTCGGGCTGCCCGGCCCCGGGGTGCTGAGCACCGACCCGCCGCGGGGCGGTCCCGGCACCAGTCCCCGGTGACCCCGTTCCCCTGGGCAGGGCTCGGAGCTGTCGGGCTGGGCCATGGGCCGCTGGACCTACGAGGGCATTGACCTCAACCACAACTTCGCCGACCTCAACACGGCGCTGTGGGATGCCGAGGACAACGACCTGGTGCCCCACGAGTTCCCCAACCATTACATCCCCATCCCCGAGTACTACACCTTCGCCAACGCCACGGTGAGCCCGGCCCCACAGGCACCCCGAAACCCACCCTTCCCTCTGCCCCAGCGTGCCTGGGTGATGCCCACCCGTGGGCGGGCTGTGCCAGGGACAGACCCCTGGGGTCTCAGCCGTGCACCCTAAAGAGGGGGCGATGGGAGCCTTTCCCCCAGCCTGGAGGGGTGGGGGTTCATCGCCGGGACCTGCCACGGCCCCCTCTGACATGGGGTCCCCCCCAGGTGGCCCCCGAGACGCGGGCAGTGATTGACTGGATGCAGCGGTACCCCTTCGTGCTGAGCGCCAACCTGCACGGGGGGGAGCTGGTGGTCACCTACCCCTTCGACATGACCCGCACTTACTGGAAGGCACAGGAGCTGACCCCAACCGCCGACGATGGGGTCTTCCGCTGGCTGGCCACCGTCTACGCCACCTCCAACCTGGCCATGGCCAGCGAGGAGCGGCGACTCTGCCACTACGACGACTTCACCCGCTTCGGCAACATCATCAACGGGGCCAACTGGCACACGGTGCCCGGCAGTGAGTGGAGGGCTGGTGTGGGTGGGAGGGGTGGTGGTGGCCGGGACCCTCCCGACACCCCCACCCCATCCTGCACAGGCATGAATGACTTCAGCTACCTGCACACTAACTGCTTCGAGATCACGGTGGAGCTCTCCTGCGACAAATTCCCGCACGCCTCCGAGCTGCCGGCCGAGTGGGAGAACAACCGGGAGTCCCTGCTGCTCTACATGGAGCAGGTCAGGGACGGGGACCCCCTGGGTGGCACCATGGTCCTGGGGACACACACACACACACACACGCTGCAGGGTCCCACAGTGGACGTGGGCACTGAGGGGTCAGGGTTTCGGCAGGGGCCGAGCAGATGGCAGCAGGACACGGCTCGGGGGGTCCCCAAACACCCCCGAAGCTCCGTGTCCCCCTGCACCCCCTCCCCGGGCATGGAGCACGGGCTCGGCATGCGAGGTGTGTGTGTGACCTGCAGCACGTGTGTGCTCCGTGCCAGGGGGGGGCATGTGCCCCCGAGGCCAGGGCAGGCATGTGCCCCGTGCAGCGCAGACGTGCACCCCACGCGTGTGCAGCCTGCAGGGCACCCAGGCTCGTGCACACCACGTGTGGCAGGGACGTGAGGGTTCATGCGCCTGGCGTGCGTGTGCCGTCCGTAGCACGCCGGTGCAGTGGGTGTGCGCTGCCTGCCACGTGTGCTGTGGCACTGTGCCCCGCACCGGGGTCTGGGCACACACGGTGCCAAGTGTGGCACACACACACATCCACCCCACGGTCCCCAGGTGCACCGCGGGATTAAGGGAGTGGTTCGGGACAGAGACACGGAGCAGGGCATTGCCAACGCCATCATCTCTGTGGACGGCATCAACCATGACATCCGGACGGGTACGGTGGGATGGGGATGGGGACAGGGACGGGGATGGGATGGGAATGGGATTTGGGGATGGGGAGGGGATCGGGGAGGCGATGGAAATGGGGATGGGGATGGGAATGGGATGAGGTTTGAAATAGGGATGGGGACAGGAATGTGATGGGGGAGAGGATGGAGTTGGAAATGGGAATGGGGTAGGGAAGGAATGGGAATGGGAATGGGATGGGGACAGGGATGGGGTGGGATGGGGATGGGAACGGAAATAGGATGAGAATGGGGATGGGATGGGGACAGGAATGGGGTGGAGGATGGAGATGGGGCTGGGGTGAGGTTGGGGTTGGGGATGGGGCTGGGATGGGGACAGGAAAAGGATTGGGGATGTGAATGGGATGGGGATAGTGATGGGGATGAGGACAAGGGCCGGGGCTGGGGATAGGCGTGCGGCAGCACCAACGCCCCCCATGGCACCTGCCCCGCTGTCGCAGCCTTCGATGGGGACTACTGGCGGCTGCTGAACCCGGGCGAGTACGAGGTGACGGCGCGGGCCGAGGGCTACGAGGCGGCCACGCAGCCCTGCCATGTCTCCTACGAGAACGTGCCCACGCCCTGCAGCTTCCACTTGGTCCGGGAACGGCGGCAGCGGCTGCGGGGGCGGCTGCCCGGGGGGGCCCGCCTGCCCCCCGACCTGGTGCTGCGGCTACGGCGCCAGCGCCTGCGCCGCCTTCGTGCCCACCGCCGCGCGCCCTGACCGGGGGGCTGCCCCGGGGCCGCAGGCTCGGCACGGGGGCCGGGGGCTGGAGCCCGTGCCGTCGGCGGGGCCGGGAAGGCGCGGGGGCCTGCGGGGGGCCAGATCCGGAGCAGGTGCTCCCAGCGTTGCCGCTGTGCGGGACGCCTTCCAGTAAAGTTGGCTGTGCTGCCTTCGCGTCTGCTGCCGGGCCTCTGTCAAGGGGACGGATCCTGTCCCAGCCTGGAGGGTCGGTGGGGATGGGATGGGGACGGATCCTGCCCCAGCCCGGCCCGAGGGGTCAGTGGGGATGGGATGGGGATGGACCCTGTCCCATGTCCCAGCCTGGCCCGAGGGCTTGGTGGGGATGGGATGGGGATGGATCCTGCCCCACCGTGGGGGTCAGTGGGGATGGGATGGGGCCAGATCCTGCCCCACGCCCCAGCCTGGCCCGGGGAGTCGGTGGGGATGGGATGGGGACGGATCCTGCCCCAGCGCGGGGGTCGGTGGGGATGGGATGGGGACTGATCCTGCCCCAGCCCGGGGGTCGGTGGGGATGGGATGGGGACGGATCCTGCCCCAGCCCGGCCCCGGGCTTCCAGCAAGCCCCGCCCCTCGCGAGGCCCCGCCCGCCCTATGCCCCGCCCTTGCCCTGAAGGTCAATGGCGCCTCCGCAGACGGAGGCTCCGCCTCCACGCCCTGGCCCCGCCTCTTTGCTCCGCCCCGACGGCGCGCCCAGCCTGCCCCCCCACCAGGTCCAATCACGTGGGCAGCTGTCCCGCCCGCTGGCGTCACGCTGTCTCCTCCGCGGGTCAGCCCCCGCCGCCCCTCTCTGGGCGCCTATTGGCTCTTGGAGGCGGGAGGGGCGTGCCCCCGGAAGGGGTAGCGGCCAATGGGCCGCGAGCCCAGTAAGCGTCAGGCGGGCGCTGGCGGCGGCGCGGGTGCGGGCGGGGGGTGCAGGAGGAGCGGGGGGGACACTGGGGGGGCCTGGGGGGTTTCTGGGAGCATAGGGGTTTTGGGGGGTGCTGGGGGCACTGGGAGGTTTTGGGGGGTGCTGGGGGCATGGGGGCACTGGGGGGGCCGGGGGGTGATGGGGGAATGGAGGCACTGGGGGGGGTGGGGGTCCGGGGGTGCTGGGAGCATGGAGACACTGGGGGAGGGTCCGGGGGGTGCTGGGGGCATGGGGGTACTGGGGGGGTCCGGGGGTGCTGGGAGCATGCGGGCACTGGGGGGGTCTGGGGGTGCTGGGGGCATGGGGGCACTGGGGGGGTCCGGGGGTGCTGGGAGGGTCCCGGGGGGGCTGAGGGGGCCCACGGCGTGCGAGGGGGGTGGACTTGTGGGGAGGTGTGCGGGGTCACTCCTGGGGGTGCTGGGGAAGGGTCCTTTGGGGGATATGGGGGGTTAGGACAAGCCCGTGGGGTGCAAGGGGGAGTCTGGGGGGGGTGTCTGTGAGATGGGGGGGTCCGTGAGGCTGGAGGCAGCCGGTTCCCTGCCTGCACCGGCCCGGCTCCACAGGCAGCGGGGCCTCGCCGGCTCCACGGGACCCCCGAGCCTGCCCCAGTGACGGGGGTCACCTGCAAGGGCTGAGCATCCCTCCGCGCCATTCCCACCCTAGCGCGCACCATGGTGGAGTACCGGATCCGGCCGTACCGCGAGGAGGACTATGAGGCGGTGCGCGAGGTCTTCGCCACCGGCATGAGCGAGTACGCGCCGGCGCTGTGCCTGCACGTGCTGCGGCAGCCCTGGGCGCTGCTGGTGCTGGGCTGCACCTTCTGCCTGCTGCTAGCCAGCGCCCGCTCCCTGCTGCTGCCCGTCCTGGCCCTCACCCTGCTGCTGGCCCTGGCCCGGCACCTCCTGGGCTGTGCCTGGAGCACCTACATCGACCGCTGCCTCGGGGACGACCTGCGGGACATCGGGGCCGCCTACGCCGAAAGCGCCGGCGCCCGGTTCTGGGTGGCCGAGGCGGACGAGCGGGTGGTGGGCACGGTGGGTGTGCGACCGGCCGACGACGGCGCCGACGGGGAGCTGGCGCTGAAAAGGATGTCGGTGCGGAAGGATTACCGGGGCCTGGGCATCGCCACGGCGCTGGGTCGCACCGCGCTGGCCTTCGCGCGGCAGCGCGGCTGCCGGGCCGTGGTGCTCAACACGCTGATGCTGCAGCACGAGGCTCGCGCCCTTTACGAGCGCCTGGGCTTCCGCCGGCACCGCCACTACGTCCTGCCCACCGCCTACGGCCGCCTGGTCAACTGCACCATCACCACCTACCGCTACGATCTGTCCGGCACGTCCTGAGCCTCACTGCAGCCCCGGGGAGGGTGGGCATCATGCCCCGGCACCGGCACAGCCAGGCGTGCTCCCCACGTGGGGCCGAGGGGTACAGGGGGAGCCCGTGCCTGGAGCCCCGCCGCGCTGGCTGTGCCATGAGCCGCTGCTCTTGACCGTGCCCGCTGGACACGGTGCTGCTGTGGGGCGCTGGGTCCCCCCGGCTCCGGCTCGTGCCTTGCCGTGGAGCCGCGCGGGCATTGCTTCTCAGGGAGTGTGCCGCACGCTGGCACAGGGGTGGCACGGGGGGTAGGGACCCTTGTGCCACGCGCGGTGGGGGGTCTGCGGGGTGCAGAGGAGGGGCTGGGATGGCTGCCCCCACCCTGCCAGGAGGTGCCACGCTGCTCCCCACCAAGCCCTGCCCGGCTGTGCCTTGCCTGCCCCCGATACCTCCATGTCCCTTGGGGGGCATGTGGCTGCCCGAGGGAGACCCCTGGCCATGTGTCCCCCGCCCCGGCTGCTCCACAGTGCCTGCGGGTCAGGTGCTGCCCCTGTACGGGCTGGAGAAATAAAGGACTGTCCGCAGCGCTGGGCTGGGTCATTCTTCCTGCACTGGCACAGGGTCCTAGGGTGGCCGCCCCCGTGGGATGATGGGGGTCCCCAGCACCGCGAGTGTGCCCGTGGCATCCCCATGGGAAGGGTCCAGCACAGAGCTGGGGGGGACAGCAGCAAACTGGATCCACGGGGCATCACCATAAGCCCGTGGGGACAACCCTCCCACATTTTCCCCCAGACCCACTGTGCCAGCGGGGGTCCCTGGGCAGGGGATGGTGGTCAGCTGGTCACTGGCCAGTCTTCCAGGGTGAGGACACCCGCTCCTGGGGTCTGACTGTCCTCGAGGGCTCCTTGTACCCCCACCTTGGACCCCAATGGCCTTCACTCGAGGGATGAAAGATGACTTGGCCATAAAACGAGGCCCAGCCCCACTGGCAGGGAGCCTGGCAGCACCAGGCACGGCCACTGCCTGCGGTTGGGTCCGGGCAAAGTTCCCGGTGGGTCTGAGCTGGGTGAGTTCCGTGGGGCTCAGCCCCCTCGCTAAAAGGGGAGTTTGGGATGGAGAGGGCTGGGGGCTACAGCAGCCCTCAGGGGCTGGTAAAGGGGTTAAATGTGCCTGGACCGCCCCCCCCCCCAGCCTCCAGCGAGGCTTCCCCCACCGCGGGGGTCCAGTGCCAAAGCATCTCTCCATTTGGCGGGGATGGGGGTCGCGGGCGGTGGCGGGGGACGGGCTCTGCCCGTCCCCCGCCACTGCCCGCGACCCCCATCCCCGCACAGAAGCAGCCCCCCCTCCCCATTCACCCAGCCAAGGCTGAGCGTGACCCCATAACGTTCTCAAGGCTCGGTTTATGGCAGCATCCCAGCATTAGCGGAGGCAGCACTTCCCCTTCGGCGCCTGCGCTTGCCACGTCCCCGGAGCCGCCGTCAGTCCGGGTAAGGGCCGAGCTGGGGGTACAGCCTGGTGCTGTCACCGGAGCCCCCCCTGAAGCTGGCCAAGACATACCCCCCCCCCCCCCCCCCTTCCCCAAGGGTTGCAGAACGATGGGCTGAAAGGAGCTGGCATCTTTCTGCGGCAGCGGCGGAAGCCGCCGGCACAGGCCAGCGCCAGGGCTGCAGGAAGCAAAGGCCCCCACCCCGTGCAAGGGGGGTTGCCAGACCCCCAGGGTCTGGCGAGGGACCCCCCCCATTTGCCTGGGGGACCTGCACAGCTGCGGTCCCCGGTTTAATGAGTGGCAGAGCCGGTAGCAGCAGGCGGTGGGGGACTGGGAGTCTGCCAAGGGGGGGGTGCGGGGTGCCAGGACCTTGAGGCGGGGGGGGGCTGAGGTCACGCTCCCCCTTAGCTCCCAGTAACGAGGCCAGTGTAGACCCCCACGGGGTTTTCGGCAGCTTGGGGTCCCCAACCCCTTCCCTGGGGCAGGGGGAGCTGTCCCTGCTGGGGGTCCCCATGCCCAGGGTGGCTCAGCCCCCCACCCCGAGCAGGGCCACAAGCTCACGGCATATCCCGAGCAGCCCCTGGGGGTTTCTGTACCTGTCACACACACCACCCCCCCCCCCGTGTCCCTTTGCCCTCCTCCCACCACAGCACCATGGGGCAAAGGACGGGCATGCAGGCAGCTGCCCGCCTCTGCCCAGGTTTCGTCGTGCCGCAGCTCCTGGGCGGCCGGCACTGCCGCCGGTGAGTGCCGGGATCCTGGGGCTGCTCGGGAAACGAGAGGGGCAGGCACCCCCAGATCCTCCTGGTCTTCCCTTCGTCCCCCCCCCAGGCCCTGCTACCCCCTCCTGCGTGTCCCAGCCTGAACCCGCTCCCTGCAGCCTGGGGTGGGTGGGATGAATCTCCGAGGCCCCATCAAGGGGGAGATGGGACCCCCCAGCCCACTTCACCCCTGTCTTCACAGAGACCCCCCGTACAGGACCGGCCCCCGGCATGGCCTCGGGAAACAGGGAAATCTGGGATGAGACGGGTGATGCTTGGAGGGGGCTCATGGGATCCCCAAGGGGAAAGAGGGGTATGGGAAGAGGAGTGGTGTGGGGGGGGGTGGGCAGAGACCCCACAAGGGGCCAGGGTGCCCAGATGCCCACCCCAGGCAAGGCTGGTGATGGTGATTTTTTTGTGAGAAGAGGGTAATTATGCCAGCGGGGCAATGCAGAGTGCAGGCTGGTGCCCCACCAATGGGAGCTAATGCAGCTGCATGGTGTTCAGGAAGCGATTCCTGCCCATTCGCCGGCCGTGCTGTCCCGGCGATGGGGTCTGGGGATACTCTGGGGGTCCCCATCCAAGGCGGGCACTGCCCTGACAACCCTGTGCCGTGCCACAGGTGCTGGCAGCCCATGGCGTCCTACCACATCCGACAGTACCGGGACCAGGACTACGATGCCGTGCGGACCCTCTTCGCCCGCGGCATCTTGGAGCATGCGCCGGCCGGCTACCGCCACTTCCTGCGCTCGGCATGGGCGCAGCTGGGGCTGCTGGTCTTCTTCGTGGCGGTGCGGGTAGCTGCCGGCTACTGGGTGCTGGGGCTGGGGGCTGTGGCGCTGGTGCTGGTGGCCACCTGGCTCCTGGTCCGCTCCTTCAGCACCTCTTACGTGCACCAGGCACTGAGCACCGACCTCTGCGACATCACCGCCAGCTACCTGCGGGCACCCGACTCCTGCTTCTGGGTGGCGGAGGCCGGGGGGTCTGTGGTGGGCATGGTGGCCGTAGCACCGCCGCAGGATCCGGCCGAGAGAGGGGTGGCCCTGGAGCTGAAGCGAATGTCGGTCAGCAAGGACTACCGGGGTCAGGGAGTCTCCAAAGCACTCTGCGGGGAGGTGCTGCGCTTTGCCCGGGCACGGGGGTACGGGGCGGTGGTCCTCTCCACCTCCATGGTGCAGGTGGCGGCCCAGCGGCTCTACGAGGGCCAGGGCTTCAAGAAGGTGGGCGCCTTCAGCCCCTCACTGCTCGGCAGCCTGCTCTGCTTCCAGATCTTCCACTACCGCTGTGACCTGCCCGGCCGCACTGCAGCCCCACCACGCTAGGCACTGCCGCGGCACCCCAACCCCAGCATGTGAGCCGCCGCCACGGCACACCTGACCCCAGCCCCGGCACGTGAGGCACTGCCGCGGCTCTCCTGACGCTGGTCCTGGCACACTAGGCACCAGTGCAGCATCCCCAGCCCCGGCATGCGAGGCACGGCCGCAGCACACCTGACCCTGCCACGCTAGGCACGGCCACGGCACCTGCATGGGGTGGGCAGCGGGGGACGGAGGCTGTGCCTGGCCAGGCTGCTGGAGCCTTTCCTAGTTTTCTAGCAGTGAGAAATAAAGAGAGACCTGTGGGAAAGCCGTGTGGGGTGTGTATGTGGGTACGCGTGTTGCGTGCATGTGTGTGCAAGTCTGCGTGTTGCCTGTGTGCGCGCGCACGTGGCCACCGGCAGGGCTGTGCGCACGTGGCTGTGCATGCAAGTTTGCATACGTGCATGTGTCTGCATGTCTGCACGCCCGTGTGCGTGTGTGCACATGTGTCTCCGTGTGTGCCTGCACATGACTGCCGCCCCCCCCCCCCCCCAAGGCCTCCCCGTCCCCTCGCCTGGCCACGGGGCTGTGAATAACCCGGGCAGGGATTCGGGGGCAATGCCCGCCGGATCGGCAGTGCTCGCTCTGCCGGCGGGAAGGGCCCAGGGCCATCCCAGTGCTGTCCCAGAGGCATCCTGGGGGACACCTCTGTTGTCCCACGGGCGGGTTCGGTATCCGGCGTGCGATAAGCCAGTCTTACACAGAGATGAGATATTTCTTTTATTTCATGTTTGCGCAGAGGTGGGTGCCAGGTGGTGACTCCACAGAGCTAGCACACCACACCGAAGAACTGCAACGTCTTTATCCTGTTACTCCATTAGTAAAAACCTGCCTAAATTTACACTCCTTGGTTAGTAATCACCACCCCCTCTGTTATTGGTTAGTTACATTTAAATTAGTCTCGTCTGCTGTGTAAATTGGCACGCATGCTCCTTGGGGGGGGGGGCAGGGGGCAAGTCTTCTTGGTCTGGATTTGAGTCCGTGGTCACGATCTCCCCTGCCGCCTTTACCTTCCCCCCTGCCCCGTTCACGTTTCTTGGGCAATCACCCGGCTTTCGGTGCTTTTTGGGGCAGGATGTTCCCTTTTTATCAGTCTTTAGCTCCTTCTCCAAGGGTGTAGTCCTTAGCAAGGCATGCCTCGTTTGTACAAAGTAACCCGGCCTACACGACAAAGCTACTGTTTAATGTGACACCCTAAATCGAGCCGTGTCACTACGACCGAGGCGTTAACCAACACACGGCTTTAATTATTCTGCACCTTGGGGGGCAGGGGACAGCATGGGGGACAGGGACATCCCGGGCGCCCAGCGCAGGAGGACCCCCGGGGTGCTGGGCGGTGGTGGTGGGTGTCATCCAGGGATGGCGGCAGGGGACACCCCGGGGACAGGGGGACCTTGGGGCCCAGAAACAGGCCAGCGGACGTGCCCTCACTCAAGATGGCGGCGGCGCCGACCCGCCGTGCCCTCACTCAAGATGGCGGCGGTTCCCTTCCCTCTCCTCCGCCCCTCCCCGTGCCTTCACTCAAGATGGCGGCGCCCGAGCTGGCGTAGGAAGCGCAGGTAGAGGCCGCGCCGCCGGTAGCGCCTGTCCCGTCCCGGCACCATGGACTGTTACACGGCCAACTGGAACCCGCTGGGCGAGGAGGCCTTCTACCGGTGAGGGGGGGGGCGGCGGCCTGGGCCCGGTACCGACGAGAGGCAGCCCCTGCCCGTCCCTGGGGCCGGCCAGGGGGTCCCGGCGCCGGCCGTGGGGCTGCTCGGGGGGGTCTCAGGGCTGGTCATGGGTCCCGGGGCTGGCCGGGGTGGTCCCGGGGCGGTCATGGGTCTTGGGGCTGGCTGGGGGGGGTCCCGGGGCCGGCTGGGGGGTGGGCACTGTCCCTAGTCCCCCATCACTCGGTCTACCGCCTGTCCATCCATCCGTCCGTCTGTCTGTCTGTCGCCTGCAGGAAGTTCGAGCTGTACACCATGGAGTGGAGCCTGAAGGAGGACCTGCGGGACTGCCTGGTGGCGGCTGCCCCGTATGGGGGGCCCATAGGTAAAGGCTGGGACCCCCAGGACCCCACGCTGGAGCAGGAGCCCCCCAGGCACACAGGACAGGGGCTGTCCTGCGCCCTCGGCAGTGACGGCAGAGGGGCCGCAGCTCAGACAGACTGTCCCATCCCTCCCACAGCTCTGCTGAAGAACAACGCCCGGAAGGAGAAATCCCCGGGTGTCCGCCCGCTGCTGGAGATCTACTCGGCCTCGGGGCTTCTCCTGGCCAGCATCCCGGTGAGCTGGGCTGGGGTCGGCCGCCCCCTCCTTTAAGCTGCGCTCTGGGTGCTCCTTGGAGGTCTGTGATGTGCCAGGGAGCTTAGGACAGTCCTAGCTGCCCCTCGGAGAACGCCGGAGGCTGTAGCTCTCTGCCCCTCACGGGGATAAGCCCACAGGCAGGAGGACCGTGGAAGGCCTCACCAGTGGCACCAAAGGCTGGGTTACCAGCTGGGTGTTGCAACTGAATCACTGGGCTGCGAGACCGGCAGTCACCTCTGCCTGTGCCACTCGCTTGTGTGCCCTTGGGCAGCTCCTCTGGTCTCTCCGTGGGGAAGCTGGATGCTACCATGTGGCCTCAGCACTTTAAGCTCTCTGGGAAAATGGCTCTGTGCAGCTCCCACAGCCCCCTGAAAGCTTTGGAGAAGCTGCTCAGAAGTGGTGGTGTGTGTAGGGGGTGGAGCAGGGGAGCTGTAGGGAGAAGGAGGCTGCCCAGCCCTGGCCGAAGAGGACAGGGTGGGACAGGAGCCGCAGGGTTGGTGGCATAGGAGCATCCTCCCTTCCCCATTGTTTGGGGCTGGGGCGGATGCAGGGCAGTGAGGACGTGGAGGGACGGGGAAAGCTGCCACAACCACAGGGCCCTGCAGAACCAGGGGTGTCAGACCTCCGGATGCCCAACTGTGGCCATTGGCTTCACATATGTCTCCTGGAGGGACATCTCTGGGGTTGGTCTGGTTGGGAAGCAAGCAGCCCCATGGTACGCTCACATGTCTCCTGCCCACAGTGGAAGAGCGGCCAGTTGGTGCAGCTGGGCTGGACAGCCAGCGAGGACCTGCTGTGCATCCAGGAGGACGGCACCGTTCTTGTCTACAACCTCTTCTGCGAGTTCAAGCGCCACTTCAGCATGGGCAACGTGAGTGGGGCAGGATGGGGAGCTCAAGAGATGCCCGAGGTTGAGTTTGTGCAACGAAGAAGTGAAATGCTGCGAGGCTTCCCTGAGTGCTCCCCCAGCCCCATGAGGCACAGCAGGGCTCCTGGGGCCAGAATGATCCCCTCTTCACTGCAGGAGCAAGGCCTATCTGAGCTGGAACATGTACCAGCAGTGCAGCGCAGGGCTGGGCTCACTCTTCCCTGGGGTGGTTTTGTTCCCAGAGCAGCGGCAGCATGGTGCTGAGCCCTGGCTGCCCTGGCCTGGGCCCAGCTCTCTCTCTGGTGTAGGAGGTGCTGCAGAACCACGTGCTGGAGGCAAAGGTCTTCCACACGGAGTATGGCACCGGCGTGGCCATCCTCACCGGTGCGCACCGTTTCTCCCTGACCACCAACATTGATGACCTGAAGCTGCGCAGGATGCCCGAGGTTCCTGGTGCGTCCCCTCCCTGCTGCCTCCGGCTCCGGCCAGGCACGGGGGCCTGACGCTGGTTCCCGGCAGGTCTGCAGAAGCCGCCCTCCTGCTGGGCCGTGCTGTCCCAGGATAGAGTCACCATCATCCTGCTGGCAGTTGGACAGGACCTCTACCTCCTGGACAACACCTCCTGCTCTGTGGTGGTGAGTGAGCCATGGCGGGTGTCCGTGGGGAGCAGGGCGGTCTGCAGCCCCCTGCACTCACTGGCAAGTCCTTCCCCTGTCCCCCGCCATCCCATAGGATGCTCTCCAGCCCCCTGCACTTGCTGGCAGGTCCTTCCTCCTGCTGTCCCACGGGCAGGTGTGTACAGCAGGGACATCTGGCCGCATCCTGGCCAGGGGCAAAGGAGTGAGGGTTGAGCGGGCACAGGGTGGGAAGGGACACCCCAGCTCTGACCAGTCCTCAGCACCTTGCACAGCATCAGTGCTGGTGTGCGGCACGTCCCGTGTCCCGAGGTGTGACCCTCATCCTTTCCCTGTCCCAGACCCCTCCTGGCATGAGCCCCTCCGCCGGTGCCTATCTGCAGATGGCCGTGTCCTTCAACTACCGCTGCCTGGCACTCTTCACCGATACCGGCTACATCTGGATGGGGTTGGCCACGCTGAAGGTGAGCGTCTTCCTTCCCTCCTCGTGGTGGGGCATTAGGGTGTCAGCCCACCCCTCCTCTCCCAGTCTGGCAGACAGATCCAGCAGTGTGGGGTGTCCAAGCAGGTTTCCTCGGGGTCCCCATGGAGTTGGGGCTGCAGGTCGGGCTCGCTGCCGTCCGCAGGCATCTGCACTCCTGCCCTCGGGAGATCCACCCTCATTTGTTCTCCCTCTTTTGTTCTCCACCTGATTTTATGCCTTACTCCCCACTTTTTCTATTTCTGAACCCATCTTTCTGCTGGCCTTGCACCTCCCTTTGTCCAACCTCCCCCCAGTTCAACAGCCCACCACTAATTACTTTTTCCCTGCTGGTCACAGTTCTGCTACATTCATGCCCAAACTTGCTGGTCCTAGTACCATTTCCTGGGCAGTCTCATCCTTATCACCACTGCAGGTGTGGTCACTTCGGTGTAGGGCCCTTGCTTGAGAGTCATGATTCTGCCTTGCAAATTCCCCCACACTGTGGGGCTCATGCTGGTGAGGTGCTGTTTGCCTTCCATGCCCTCTGAGACCAATCCTTCTCCTTTCGCCATTGTTTGCTTACCAGGTCTCAGTCAAGCATGAGCAGTTTTTTGCTCTATGTGCAGGCAGGCTGTGTGCCGCATCAATGGAGGAATGTTTTTCACGCTTGGTTTAAGCACTCATGCAGCATCCTCGCCCTTTGGCTGCGTCAGCCGCAGCCCTGGCTGCCTCCAGAGCTAGAGACAGGGCCAGGTGCTCCCGCAGGACCTGCTCCCAGTGCAGCAGCCATGCTCCCAGTGCCCAGCGCAGCCTGGGCTGTGCTGTTCACCCCCTGGCAGCTCTCCTCAGCACATGGCCCTGGTGCACGTGTGATGCCACCTGTCCCTGCGCTGCTGTCCCCCTGACCCAGCTCTCTCCCACTGCAGGAGAAGTTCTGCGAGTTCAACAGCAGTATCCGATCTCCGCCCAAGCAGATGGTTTGGTGAGTGGTCTCCCCACCGGCCCCCTCTGCCCCTGGCTGTGCCCACCCATGCTCGTCTGGTACCCCGAGCCTTTGCAGGCGTCCGCTTGGCTCTGCGGCCACCCCCTGCCTCCCTGGGGCAAGCAAGACCCTCTCATGTCCCCGCTCCAGGCATGGGGGGCTACAGCGGCGCTGGGGTTAAGCCAGGGCTCCCCGGCAGGTGCATGCGTCCCCGGAGCCGGCAGCGTGCCGTGGTGGTGGCCTGGGACCGGCAGCTGATGGTGGTGGGGAACTCCACGGAGTGCATCCAGTATCCTTTGGGGAAGAGGGACCTGCATCATTTCCAAAGGCCAGCCCTCTGCAAGCCCTGCGGTCCTCCACAAGCCCTCCTTGGGCCACCGCCATCTCTGTCATGGACACTGGTGTCCCTGGAGGCCCCCTCGGTGTCAGCAGGCCCCCAGGATGGTCAGAGGAGATTGACGTTGTTCTCTCCTCTGCAGTTCTGACACGATCTCCCCTGCCTGGCCCCAGGCAGTCCAGTCCTGTACAGCAGCGAAAGCCCCTCCTGTCTGCCTGCCCCAGCCTCTGTTCCCTTTCTCTGAGCCTCCCTGCTGAGGGGAATCTGCTCCCCCTCAGCTCCAAGAGCAGAGCCGGTGCTGGGAGCCACCAAAGCCCCCGTGGCTGGGGGCGCTGGCCCTGCCGAGCTCCAGTCCCGATTCCCCAAGGGCAAAGGCTGTCATGGGTGGGGGGATTCCTGTCCCTTCAAAGTGCCAATCCCCTGCCCTCCTGCCTCTCCATGGAAAGGGGGTTCGTGAGCCACAGCCCCATGGGGACAGGGGCTCCGGGGGGGTCATTCCGTGGCATTGCTGGGGCTGGCCTGGCCCTCGGCAGGGTTGGGCTGCACCCAGAGCCGCTTTCCTCCTGCGAGGCCTTAGCGGGGAGTGCAGATTTGTCCTGGATGAGGACTCCTACCTGGTGCCCGAGCTGGATGGGGTCCGGATCTTGTCTCGCACGTCCCACGAGTTCCTGCACGAGATTCCAGGTGAGATGGCACCGAGCGGCGAGGCTGAGTGGGACCCCCTGCGACTGGGCAGGCAGGTCTCTCCTGCCCTGCTCAGCGGCCAGGATGCGGCCAGTGACTGTGGCCAGCTCTGAGTGCGGGGGTCCAGCCTGCCCAGCCCTTTCTGGAGGCTCAGGAGGTGGTGAAAGCCCCACAGCAGAGTAGAGCCATGCCCTGAGCCCGACCAGCCATCCAGTGCAGGGCTCTGAACCCAGTCCCTTGCCTGGCCCTGGGTTCCTTCCTTCCCCAGCACCGTGCCAGTTCTGGTCCCGTCCTTTGCAAGCTCTGTTGAGCCCCTGTGTCCTGAGCAGGGCCCTGCAGGCTGCCACCTCCCCCTCCTGCTGCTAGAAGCCCTGGGCTTTGAGCTGAGGCCTGGCACAGCTCAGCACTCCTGTTCCTCACCTCCCGCACTGCTATCACCCTTGTGCTTCCAGAGCGGAGGTGCCCGGGAACTGCTGTGGCTCTGGGGGGGATAGTAGCTCCTCAGGACCCTGTATATCCTGGCAGCTGCCCCTGCCTCCCTGTCTCTTGGACCCTTGGGTTGGTGTTTACTGGGGGCTGGAAGAGCGGCCCCGAGCTGGCCATCGCTGCGGCTCTGGCCAGCTCCTCGGGCCAGTGGTGGCCATGCTGCCGTCCCAGCGAAGGATGGTGCTGGCATGGGCTCTCCTGTGGTCCTGAGCTGCAGGAAGCGGCAGTGGGGGAGTAGGGTGCAGCGGGTGCAGGTGACACTCCCGGGCTGAGGCAGCCTCTCACGTGGTTTTTTTCCCCCCATCCTGTCTCTGCAGAGGCCAGCCAGGAGATCTTCAAGATCGCGTCCATGGCCCCAGGGGCACTTCTGCTGGAGGCACAGAAGGAGTACGAGGTACGGCCTGCTGCCCTGCTCCAGGTCCTGCCTGTCCCAAGGAGGTTGGGGTGGCTCCAGTGCAAACCGCTGCCAGCATTATCCCATGGTGATGGGAAGGGGGAGATCCCGGAGGTCCCTGCCGGGGCCAAGGTGCCAGGGCGAGGGCTCCCTTGGCCCCCGGTCCCAGGGGTGCTGGGGCTCCCAGGGCTCACCCTGACAAGTGAGCAGCCTGCAACTCACCCCATGGGCCATGCTCCCCTGCAGAAGGAGAGCCAGAAGGCAGACGAATACCTGCGGGAGATCAAGGACCAGAAGCTGCTCCCGGAGGCGGTGAGCCAGTGCATCGAGGCAGCCGGCTATGAGCACGAGCCAGACACCCAGAAGTCGCTCCTGAGGGTGAGTGAGGCGAAGGGAGGCTTCGGCTGCGGCTGAAGGCATCTCCCTCCCGGGTTGCGGTCGCGCTGTGGCCGACACAGCCCCAGCACTGCATGCCTCTTCTCACAGGCAGCCTCCTTCGGGAAGTGCTTCATCGACAAGTTCCCTGCGGAGAGCTTTGTGCGCATGTGCCAGGACCTGCGGGTGCTCAATGCCATCCGGGACTACCAGATCGGCATCCCCCTCACCTTCACCCAGTATCCTCTGTGGGATGGTGCATGAGTGATGACCCTGGGGCGGGTGCAGGATCTGGCCCAAGCAGGGTCAGTGCTGTTTGGGGCTCCAGGCCCTGCTGGGGTGGCCACCTCATAGGTGGAGTGAGACATGGTGGAGAAAGCTGCAGAGCTGCTTAGCTGCCGTCCCTGCGGTGTTCGGGCACCAGCTGTGCCCTGGGCCCCATGGCAGCGGTCTCTAGCTGAGACCTCTGTGCTCATGACACCCTGTAGAGCTGTCCTGTGGTGCCTGCAGAGCCAAGCTGGCCCTATGGCCATATGTGCCAGGTCTGGCCCAGGGGTGCCAGGCAGGGATGCTGCCAGGAGAGGGGCAGGTGCCCAGCACGCATTGCCTGCTCTCTGTGGGGTTTTGCGGTCCAAGATGTCCCTTGACTGTCTCCACAGATACAAGCGGCTCACCATCGAGGTCCTGCTGGACAGGTAAGGGTCCCTGCGAGCTGGGCCCAACAGCCCCATCCCCCAGCTGGGGCCGAGGCAGTGTCCAGCCACGCTGCAGTCCCCATCCCCACGGTCCCCGTCCCCCTGGCTGGGGGTTGAGCAGGGTCTGAGTGCTCGGGGCCTCCTGCAAGGCTGGCCGAGCTGCTCGACTCCTCAGACCCATGTGGGGCCATTCTGCTGACCCCCCATATGCCACACCAGGCTGGTCCTGCGGCGGCTGTACCCCCTGGCCATCAGGATCTGCGAGTACCTGCGCCTCTCGGAGATCCAGGGTGTTAGCCGCATCCTGGCCCACTGGGCCTGCTACAAGGTAAGGAGGCAGCTTGGAGGGCTCTGCCCATCTGGGGCTGTGTGGAGACCTCTCTGCTCATGCCCTTCCAGGTGCAGCAGAAGGACAAGTCTGACGAGGAGGTGGCCCATGCCATCAACCAGAAGCTGGGCGACACGCCGGGCATCTCCTACTCCGAGATTGCCGCCCGGGCTTATGACTGTGGCAGGACAGAGCTGGCCATCAAGGTCTCTTGGCTGGGGCCGTGGCGTGTGCAGCTGGGCAGTCATGGCGGTGGTGGCCGTGCACTGACCACCCCTCTGCTGCCTGCAGCTGCTGGAGTATGAGCCACGCTCCGGGGAGCAGGTCCCGCTGCTGCTCAAGATGAAGCGGAGCAAGCTGGCCCTCAGCAAAGCCATCGAGAGCGGGGACACCGACCTGGGTAAGGGTCAGGGCTGGGCAGAGGAGGGGCCCTGCAGAGGAGGGGCCCTGCAGAGGAGGGGAGGGATTTGGGGTCTGGGGGAGCCCGTTCATAGCTTTGTGCCTTGTGGGATGAGGGTGGCAGGAGCTGCTTGAGCCCTGCGGGGCAGTGCTCACCCTCGGCACGGGGCTGTGCCCTACACCTGAACATACCCTCACTCCCCTCCTACTGCTGCTGCCTGGGGCCGGCCGTGTTGGGGGGCAGGAATCCGTCCTCCCCTTCCTGAACCGTGCTGTCTGCCCCAGTGTACACCGTTGTGCTCCACCTGAAGAATGAGCTGAATCGCGGCACCTTCTTCATGACGCTGCAGAACCAGCCGGTGGCCCTGAGCCTGTACCGCCAGGTAGGGGCTGCCACTGCACACCTGGACCCCGGGAGCCACCGTGGTGTGATGGGTGCTGCTCCCCATCCCCACGTGCCCTGACCCTCCTGCCCCATCACTCCCCAGTTCTGCAAGCACCAGGAGCGGGAGACGCTGAAGGACCTGTATAACCAGGACGACAATCACCAGGAGCTCGGCAACTTCCATGTCCACTCTAGCTACTCGGAGAAGGTCTGTGCCTGGCGGTGGCAGGAGGAGTGGGGAGGAAGGACTGGTGGGCTCCGGGCTGGCTTCTCCTCACCCAGGGAGCTACTTGGCCATTGTCCCCTTGGGGCTCTGTGCTAGCAGACACGCAGCCCATCTTGTGCGTGCCGGGAGGTCAAGATCCCACCCAGGGCTAGGCAGGGCCCAGACCTCTGCCCGTCTCTGGGGATCAAAGCAAAGCAGTGCAGAGCCAGAGCTTTGCCTTGGCTGTGTCTTGGCACCAGACATCCCTCCTGCCCCACCTGGGGGGGCTCTGAGGGTGCTGCCCCATCCCCGCAGCATGGCATCTGTGCTGGCAGGAGGTGAAGTGGCCGTGCTCTCTATCCTCAGCGCATTGAAGGGCGAGTGGGAGCTCTGCAGAACGCCCTGGACGAGTACTACAAAGCCAAGAATGAGTTTGCTGCCAAGGTGAGTGTAGCCAGGGCCAGGGAGGTGCTGCAGGGGGGGCGCCTGCTCTCCTGGGGCTGGACAGGAGCAGAGCTGGGCATCGCTGGCTGGCACGGGGCTTCAGCTGGGCCACCTCCGCTCGACGTGGCACCGCAGGTCCCCCTGACTTGCTCCGCGGCCAGGGTGGGGTGGGCTGCTGCCATCGCTTGCTGGGGCAGGGACCCGCTGGGCCCCATGAGCAGAGCTGGGACAGGGACCCTTTAGGCTGGTGCTTTGCTCCCCAGGCCACAGAGGATCAGATCAAGCTCCTGCGGCTCCAGCGACACCTCCAGGAGGACTTTGACAAGCCCTATCTCGACCTCTCGCTGCATGACACCGTCTCCAACCTCATCCTGGACGGCCACCACAAGCGAGCCGAGCAGCTCTACCGGGAGTTCAAGATCCCCGACAAGAGGTCGGTCCCAGGGTGGGGGGTTGGCTCCTCTGTGCAGCCCTGGGGGCTCACGCTGGGCAGGAGGCTGTGGGGTGCTAGCAGCTAGAGGAGCCGGCTTGACCTGTGTCCCCAGGTACTGGTGGCTGAAGATCAGCGCCCTGGCCAACCGTGGTGACTGGGAGGAGATGGAGAAGTTCTCCAAGAGCAAGAAGTCGCCCATTGGGTACCTGGTAAGAGCTTTTCCTGCTCAGGGGGCCAGCCCTGCCCTGTGGGTGGCTGTGGGGCTGGGCCGTTGGGTGAAGCAGCCTGAGAAGGTTGGCGTGGGGCAAGGGCTGAAGCTGGGGGCCGGGAGGGCCCAGCAGCCAGCTCCCCCAACCCTCCCACCCCACTCCTCTCTGCTCCAGCCATTCGTGGAGATCTCAGTGAAGCACCACAACCGCTACGAGGCCAAGAAGTACGCGCCCCGCGTGACCCCCGAGCAGCGCGTCAAGGCCTTCGTCCTGGTGGGGTGCGTCTGCTCGCCCCCAGCCCGGGGGGGGGGCATGGGGGTGGCTGGGAGGGCAGCTTGGGACAGGGTCGCAGCCTGCAGGAGCAGCTGGTTCCTCATGTAGCATCGCTGGGGTCTTGGGGGGCCTCAGGGGCAATGAGACCCCCAGGAGCATAACGAGGCGGGGAGCACCCCAAGCCTCGTCCTCTGCAGCTGCTGAGGGCTGCGTGGGGTGCCTGCCCTTGCTGGGGCTGGTGTCTCCAAGAGGTGGGGGAACGGTGGTTGGGGCTGCTGCCCCCCTTCTGTCCCCACACCGCCCCCAGCTCCCCCGCTCTGCCACAGGGACCTGGACCAAGCGGCCGATGCTGCCATCGAGCACAAGAACGAGACGGAGATGAACTTCGTCCTGTCCAAGTGCACCGCCAGCACCGACGCCGCCGTGGCAGAGAAGCTGAACCGAGCCCGAGCCCAGCTCCTGAAGAAGTGAGCCCCAGCGGTGGGGGGCCCTGCCCTGGCCCCTTGCCCACCACACGCTCCAGGGCGGGGGTGGCTCCAGCCCCCCTGTCCTGCCACTGGAGCCACTCCGGGCTTCTCAGCCCTATCCCCCCACACCTCCCCCTTGCTGCGGGGGGTCCATGGACGAGGGCAGGGTGGCAGAAGGGTGTCCATGTCCTATGCCAGGGCTGGGGTCACCCTGGCAGTGTCCCCCTCGCAGCTGCTACGAGGCCGAGGTCTTCCTCGCTGGCTGCGAAATACAGCGGGATGCCCCCCACCCTGCTCCAGTGCCTACGCAGCCCCCAGCCCCTCTTGCCGTGTAGCCCCCTCCCTTCTTGTTCAGTAAAGAGAAGAGTTCGCTGTCCTGTCTCCTGCTGTAAAATGCTCAGCGCCCCCCCTCCCGCCGGCACCCCCAGCCTGCTCAGCACCCACGATGAGGGGGCTCCTGGGGGCCACCGGTTACAGGGGGCTGGGGGGGGGGGGGGCTGTGGGACATTCATGGTGGGCGTTGGGGTGCGGGGAGGGGTGCCAGGGGCCCTGGGGGGGTCTGGAAGGGGATCGCTGGGTGCCCCCAAAGTGCGCGGCGTGTCCTTGCGGGGGGGGGTGGGCGCGATGTCTCCTCCGTGCTCCGCCCGCCCGCCAGGGGGCGCCGCGGGGCTCGGCCCCGCCCACTCCGCCTCACGTGGTCCCGCGGTGCATTGTGGGGCGGCGAGATGGCGGCGCTCAGTGCGGGGCGGGCGGCGGCCGGGGTGAGGGGGGATCAGTGGTGGATGGGGGGGGGGGGGGGAGTGTCAGTCTGGATTGGGGGGGTCAGACTGGGTGGGGGGATCGGGGCTGGGGGTGAGGGTTTGGTCTGGGATGGGGGGGGCCGGTCTGGGATGGAGGGGGGTAAGGTCTGGGCTGCGGGCGTGAGGGGTCTGTCTGTATCGGGGGGCCAGTCTGGGCTGGGGGGGGTCAGACTGGTTGAGGGGGTCTGGCTTGGGGGGTGGGGGGCCGGGCTGGGGGTGGTCGATGCAGATCGGGGCGGGGGGGATGTCAGTCTGGGACAGGGCGTAAGGGCTGGGCTGGGGGGTGTTCAGGGTGGGGGCTGTGGGGCCAGGCGGGCCCAGGGGGTTTAGTGTGGGCTGGCAGGAATGTGCAAGGGGTGGGGGGTCAGCCCAGAGCAAGGGGTCGGTCTGGGTTTGGGGGTGGGGGGCGCCTCCAGGCTGGGGTGTCTCACCTTCCCACCGTCTCTGCCCCAGGGTCTCCTGCGTGCCCACACCCTCGGGGCCTGGAGGGGCCTGCGTGCCTCCGCCGCACTCCAGCAGATCCCGCGGGCCAAGGTGAGAGCGGGGGTCCCAGTGCCCACCCTGAGCGCAGTCAGCCCCCAGCACTTGCTGATGGGGTGCAGAGCTGCCGTGGGGAGCAGGGGAATGGGGGAGAGCGAGGGGTGGGCAGCAGCGGTCCCTGGGCGGTGGAAACACTCCCGGGCTGCTTTTTGGAAGCAGATTTTCTCGCTCTCGGAGCAGCGTGTTCTCCCAGCAGTTCCGCTCTGGCTCCCAACTGCGGGGGGTTGCTGGCAGGGTGGCGATGGCGAATGTTTTTCTGCTGGTACAGCTAAAAACACTAGTGCAGCCAGGGTGCAGCGTTGATTGCAGCAGTGAAAATTGTTTTGATCTAATCCTTGCTGTTTAGTGCTAAATTTACTGTAACTACCTGTAGTAGTTGACATAAAATAACACAAGAAATAGTGCGATAATTATTAGAGCGCAAATAAGGTAAGAACAAGTGGTAGCTTAGCATGTTATTCAGGCTCTGTTGTCAGGAAATAAGAGCTGTGATGGAGAGGTGAGTTGTTTTCTGTGCAACTAAGGGTGGAAGAAACAATCCAAGCGCTGGCTGGCGAATTAACGTCCTGTTTGTCACGTTCAGACCAACAAGATGGTGGGTTCCCATTTATAAGCGAAGATGTCTGATGTTATTATTTCAAACACTAAAGGAGAGGGCTCAGCAGTGAGGCCGTTCTTTTGGCCTTGAGCTGGGGGGGCCCATGCCACGGTTCCCTCTGCAGGTGCTTTGCTCTTTCTTGAAATTTAGGTAGGCGAGGTTTTCTGCCCTGGAACTTGATTCCAAGATACTAAAAATCAAAAGTAAAGACTATCTCCTATTTCTTTTCCCACTTGCTCTTTCATTTTGCCTTTCCGTGATCACCGTTTCCGTGCACACTTTCCGTGATCACTTTCCGTGATCACCTATGCTTTGTGTCACTGAGGCATGGGCATTTCTCAAGTCACGTTGGCGTTGCTACTCGTTTACTCCTTTTGTTGTCCAATTAAATTGTTGGGTGAAATTCTTGTCTCTGTGACTGTCTAGTCCCTGAGGCTTGTTCTGTGAAATCTCATGCCTGGAGGTCAGCTCTGTACGGGGAATTACTGGCTAAAGAAGGTGGGGATTAGTAAGAGGACTGTGTAAAAATAGGAGGCAGCTATGGTGGGGGAGGAGGCAGCATTGATTTGGAGGTGGATCTCCTGTGGAATGTCTCAAGAACTATCTTGGAGACTGATTTTGTGTTCAGGACCAAAAAAAAAAAGCATGCTCAACAAAAAGCTGTGAGACGATGTGAATGCAACAGGAAGATGAGTCTCAGGCTTAGGAGATGCTGAGGATATGAAGTAGGAATGAGGGAAGTTTAATAACACAAGATTGTGCTATTAGCTCCCAGTAAGAAGGATTGCTGCTGTACAGAGGGAGAAATCATACCTGGAAATGTTGTATGAGGAAAAGGTCTTTAGGTTGCCAGTGGATCACAGGATATCGGGTGTTTCTGCTGCACGGTGTGTTCATAACAGCACAGGAGCAGAAGCTCTTTAAGTTAGAACTCACTGTTAGTGCTGCAATAAATTTTTGTTACTAAAAGCTGTGCTGTGGGTGCGGGTATTCTTCCCGTTGTAAGTAACCTTCCTCTAGTTCGCTGCTTGCAGGTTAGGGCTCCTGTTTGGATCAGGCTCTGGGGTGCAACAGAAGGTCTGACTCTTCTCTGCTTTCTGTGCAGTCAGAAAATGCGAAGTCTGAGGGCACATTCCAGGTCACCATGCTGCCCGGAGACGGGGTGGGCCCGGAGCTCATGCACGCTGTCAAGGAGGTGTTCAAGGTACGGCTCCTGCCCCTTGCTGGGATGGAGTGGACGGAGAAGGGAGGACCAGCAGCTGCAGAGTTGGTTAAAGATGCTGCTGATCCAGAGGCCCTCCAGGACCAACCTGTCTGTCTGCTCCAGCGCAGAAGAAAGCCGGTTGTGAAAACCCTGGGATCTCACCCCTTCCATAAATAGGTTCAGCTTGAGCAGCAATCTTGCAAACTGTCTCATTCATCAGTGTGAAAATATTCCCAGCCTGGGACTGTGTCCTGGAGCCAGCAGAGTCTGGGTCCATCACCCACTGAGTCCTTCTCCCTCTGCTGAGCAGCAGCAAGCACTGGTGCAGTCTGGGCTGGTGACAGGGAGGGCACAGGCCATCCTCACTGCTCCTGTCAGGAACGTGGCCGCAGGGCTGTCATTGTCCAGCTGTCCAGAACCGTTTATGTCCTTCTGACCTTCCTAACCTTCAATGAGCTCTGCTCTCAGGCAGCAATGTCAGAACTCAGGGAGGAAGTCAGTAGTTAATAGTTGTGTCTCCTAACAGACAAGTTCTGCCGCATCAAAGGCAGCAAACATGGGGTTGTCTGCCACGGTATAGGTTACGCAGCTGAAACTATAATTACAGTAAAGAAGGGGAGTCCTGGTGTTAAAGGTGACAGAAAACATCATTGTTCAGTTGGAACCAAAGTAACCCAGAGGTCCAGGTTCAGCATTTCATGAGCCCAGTTCCCTTTTTGTCACCGAGCCGG
The DNA here is from genome assembly GCA_028022735.1 of Gypaetus barbatus. Lineage (NCBI taxonomy): Eukaryota > Metazoa > Chordata > Aves > Accipitriformes > Accipitridae > Gypaetus > Gypaetus barbatus. The sequence goes on from CM051532.1 coordinate 91,014,346, forward strand.
CAGTCTGGCTGGTGTAAGGCTTCGTGTCCCAGCTCTCCGAGCCCCCCGCCAGCAGCCCACTGTAACACTTAGCGTAACTTCCCTGCCGAGACTCTGATCTGACGGGGTGGCGGGTCTGTCTCTGCATCTCTCTCGTGCAGGCTGCCAGCGTGCCTGTGGTCTTTGATGAGCATCACCTGAGTGAGGTGCAGAACATGGCGTCAGAAGAAAAACTGGATCAGGTGGTTGACTCTATGAAGGAAAGTAAAGTCGCCCTTATAGGTAAGGACTTGTGGCAGCGGTCTGTCCAGCACAGAGGGGCTCTCCACTCTGCCTGCAGGAAACGTTGCCTTATCTCAAATGCCATTAGGTGCTTTCAGAGGGCAGGAATTTCTGCGCTTAGGTCCTGGAGAAGGAAACATGCTGTCTTTAAGCTAAGCAGCAAATTTTGACTGAAGTACTTACTGAACTTACCAAAGGGGAGGTCATATCTGGCCTCTGCTTTTGAAACAAGATCTCCTAGTATGGCCCAGAGAAGCAAAGAGCCTTGTCAGGGTCCCCTATAGTGAGAGATCAGTCTCCACGCTTGGCTGAGGTTCTGCTGAAGCTCCCCCCCTCCCAACCCTTGCTGCCCTGTCGCCTGGGCTCAGACGATGTCCTTAGCGGCTGTCAGCTCTGTGTTCTTACTCCTGCTCAATGTTGTCTGCAGGCAAGATCCACACCCCCATGGAGTACAAGGGAGAGCTGGCTTCTTACGACATGAGGCTCAGGTGAGCTCGGTCCCCTGCTTGGTTGCCAGGGCTGGGCACCGACACGTCAGTCGCTGGGAAAACCGTGTTCTGTTTGGTCGTGGTGTTCTGCCACTGAACCGGGGGCCGAAGGAAGTGAGTCTAGGCCAGATGGGAAATTAACATGTCATCACAAAGCAAAATATCCTGAGGGACTGCCTGTGGCCAGGAGCTGCCTCTGTTGAGTGTGGTCCTGCTGCCTGCTTCCTTGGGGGTCCTGGAGAGGAGGGGGTGGGTGGCTGGAAAGCGAACAGTGGTGGCCTGTCTTGACAGAGGGTCGTCGAAGCTGTGCTGTGACGAGGTGTGGCTGGCTCATGATCTGTGAGGGGAAGGGTGGATGGATGGACAGATAGACGGATAGGTAGGTGGATAGGTAGCTATGGGAAGGCGTCAGGAGGTGGGGAGCTGTTGGCACCATCACCAGCTGTTACCCCCAGTACTTGTAGGGAACAGTCACTGCCCCAGAAATAGCTTATGATGAAATGCTGACTCTGCTGCTGCTTCGCTTGCAGGCGCAAATTAGACTTGTTTGCAAACGTTGTTCATGTGAAGAGCTTACCCGGCTATAAAACACGCCACAACAACTTGGACCTTGTGATCATTCGTGAGCAGACGGAGGGGGAGTACAGCTCTCTGGAACATGAGGTACAGGAGCCTCCCTCCAGCACGCGGGTCCTCTGCTTGGGTTATGGCTGGCCTCGTGGAGGGACAGGGAAACCTGCCCCGAGATGTGTGGCCTTCCTTGTTGCCGGGGTCATGTTCCTGCTTTCTGTGCCAGAGCTGTTCAGCACCACTAAGAAACTGGCTGGAGCAGCAGTGATGTACCAAGTGACAGTGATGCAATTAGGAGAGTAGTGATAGGAATATACACAGACCCAACGAGGATGGTGGTGGGCTGCAGGAGGGATAATGCCAGAGAAAAGGGATGTGGGTATTAAGGAGCCTCTTGGTGGGGGGTGATCTGGCGTCAGGCAAAGACAGCTCATCCATCTCGAAGTGCCGGGACTGTCGGCATGGTGTGGGTTGGTGAGGCAGGGTGCTGGGCTGCATGGCATGTGTGACGGCTGCTCACGCTCCCTTTCCTGTCCAGAGTGCAAAGGGAGTCATTGAGTGCCTGAAGATCATCACCCGGGCCAAGTCGCAGCGCATTGCCAAGTTCGCCTTTGACTACGCCACCAAAAAAGGGCGCTCTAAGGTCACAGCTGTGCACAAAGCCAACATTATGTGAGTGCCACAGGAGCAGGTTTGGAGCGCTGTCTTGATTGTCGGACACACAACCGCTGTCACGTCCGGGACATTTTTGCTCTCAGCTTTTGATCCCAAGAGCGCAGTGCCAGGCTGGTTCCAGAGAGGCTGGGCTTTCCCTGGGGATCGTGTTTTTTTCTCTCTGTATGGTCTCGTCTCCAGCACGAGGCCTGACAGCTGCATCCCAGAGGCTGTCAGCTGAGAAGGGGAAGAGCTCTGGCATGGAAAGCTGATCCCTCATGGCTCCCCCTGGGCCCTGATTTCACCACCTGTGGGTGTCCTGTGGTGTGGGCTGCTCTAGGGTTGCCTGCCTTCCCCTGCCCTGCTGCGGTGGGATGCCAGTTGCTATTGGATTACCTGCTGCTGTAATGATTTCACTGCTGTCCTGCAAACCCTTTGATGTGTTTCTCATCTCACAGGAAATTAGGCGATGGGCTCTTCCTGCAGTGCTGTGAAGAAGTGGCAGAACTGTACCCCAAGATCAAATTTGACACCATGATCATTGACAACTGCTGCATGCAGGTGAGGATCCCGTTTCCCTGCCCCAGAGCTGTTCTGCACCACCCGCTGCTGCTGGGCCTGCTGAGCCAAGCCATAAAGACTGAAACCTGAAAAGCTGCTGCTGCCGACACCTTTGCTCCTTGCACAAGGCAGGAGCCTTCTCCCTGCTCTGCTCCAGCTGAGGGCAGGAGCTGCAGGGATTAAAGGTGGCAGGGGCATTTAGAATCATAGAATCACAGAATTACTTAGGTTGGAAAAGACCTTTAAGACCACCGAGTCCAACAATAAACCTAACAAACGCTGCCAAGTCCACCACTAAACCATGTCCTTAAGCGCCATGTCTACACGTCTTCTAAATACCTCCAGGGATGGTGAGTCCACCACTTCCCTGGGCAGCCTGTTCCGGTGCTTGAGAACCCTTTTGGTGAAGAAATTTTTTCTAACAGCCAATCTAAACCTCCCCTGAGGCAACTATGTCTCATCTGGGCTTGCAAAACTCTACCAGGTGATGTAGGTCTGTGGCTTCTGAGCCATTTCAGCAGGGCTCCCTGTGCTCCCAGCTGTCACTTGAGCACAGTTTGGTGATGTTTTCAGAGACGATGGGTTCTGATGCTCCACTGGATTTGTGCACGCTGCCCTGTCCTGAGGGCTGTCGAGCTGCCCAGCCCGTCTTGAGTGTGCAGGGCCTCATGTCCTCCTGTTCCCTCCATGCAGCTGGTGCAGAACCCCTACCAGTTCGACGTCCTGGTCATGCCAAACCTCTATGGGAACATCATCGATAACCTGGCAGCCGGCTTGGTGGGCGGCGCTGGTGTGGTTCCCGGGGAGAGCTACAGCGCCGAGTACGCCGTGTTCGAGATGGTAAGGAATTTCGGCTCCCCGGAGGCTGCTGTGCCGTACCAGCACCCTGGGTTACTGGGGTGGGGGGCTGCTGGGGACAGGGGTGTGGAAGATGGTCCATTGCCGTGGCTTCTCCTCCCGCAGGGCGCCCGCCACCCCTTCGCCCAGGCCGTGGGCAGGAACATCGCCAATCCCACTGCCATGCTGCTCTCGGCCGCCAACATGCTGCGGCATCTCAAGTAGGTGCCTTTCAGGTGGGGGTGCGGTGGGGTGGGCAGCGCGGGCTGACGGAGGGACTGACCCACGGCTCCTTTCCTCTCACCAGCTTGGAATTCCACTCCAATTTGATTGCAGATGCGGTGAAGAAGGTGATCAAAGTTGGAAAAGTGAGTATTGGGCAGCCGGCCTTGCCGCCTGTCTGTAGCTGCGTGAGTGTTTGCGGTAGCGAGCTGCTCTGCGTTCTCTCTGACGGACAAGGGCGAGTCTCCGACCTCCTCACCCATTTCTGGCTCAGAAACCTGTGTGCGTGCAGCTGTGGCTGTAGTCGGCTGCAGTCAGCCCCTCTGCGCTTGTCCCGGGGTTGCTCCTGCTGCCTGTAGCGGTGCTTGCTGGCTAGGGAAGGTCTGGCAGGGCTGGGGAACGTCAGACAGCCTCTCTCTTGCGTGCTGCCCCGCTGGGGTCTCTGGCCGGGTGGATAGAGGGAAGCTGCTCTCCTCTCCCTTCTCGCAATCATTTCAGTCGGTTCACGATCACGTTTCTCCCTTGTTTCTCCCCTTCCCTGTGTTGGATTTTTAGGTTCGGACACGGGACTTGGGCGGTTACTCCACCACTTCTGACTTCGTGAAGTCTGTGATTGACAACCTGCACCCCCACTATGGTGCCTAGGAACCCCGCTCGCCCCGGGGAGTCGGGGACTTCACCCTGCAGCCGCTTCCCATAGCTTACAGCCCAGCAGCGCATCCTTCCCCCTCCCTGCAGCTCGCCCTGGCCGAGGTTCCCTGCTGCCCCCGGGGAGGAGGAGGAGGATGAGGGTGGCTCTCCTCCTGCCCAGCCCAGAGCCCAGTAACCACCCCCTGTCACCGCCAGCAGGGATTGCTGGAGGCACTGAGGGCAGGGCCCTGTTCGGAGCGAGGATCCGCGGGGTCCCTCTGGTTTGCGTAGGCAGCGTCATCCCCCCCGTGCCCTCCCTGTGAGGAGGGCAGTGTGGATCTCGGGGCCGGCTGGGGCGACTCAGCGATGAACGGGCAGCGCCCCAAGCTCAGCAGGCAGCTCCCAGGGACAGCGGGACCACTGTGACGGTGGGAGCCTTCCCCTGCCCACAGAGGCTTTAGCAATAAACGGGACCACGGGGCTGAGGCCCTGCAGCTGTGACCGCACAAGGGCAAACTGCTTGTGCAGAGCGAGGTTCCCCTTTCCGGCACAATCCTGTGGGTAGGGACAGGCGGCTGTGAGGCTTTGGTGCCCGCTGGGAACTGGTGCAGGGTTGGCTCTCTTTGCCCCCACCCGCGCTGTGAGTTTGTGGCTGGTCTCTGAGAGCCGGGGGAGGACCTGGGGAGCAGAGGGCTCCGAGCTGAGCCCCCCGAGGTAGGTCAGCACCTCTGTGTGCAGCCAGTGCTTGTCCCTCAGCAGGCAGCACCCAGGGCTGTCCAAACTGCTGCACTGCTCAGCGGCAGCACCCCGAGCTCTGCCCAGCAGTGTGAGCCCCTGGAGCCCGTGTGGCTTTCTGGGGGGGGGCTGGGGGCCAGCAGCGCTGTGGGGCTGGGCTGCGAAAGCACATGGTGGGACCGCAGAAGTGCTGCCCTGGCCGGTGACCCCCCCCAGGCAAGGGGACTGTGTGCGTGAGAGAGCGACTGGGACATGTATTTAACACTGTGCTGTGTACTCATGTTTGCAAATAAAGGGTCCAACGCTTCCACCCCCCCCCAGCTCTGCCCCTGCCCCACACCGCACCGGTGCGGCTCAGGGTTGGCCCAAGGCCCGAGGGGAACCGGGGTGGGTTGTGGAGCAGCTGCCGAGGGGGCTTGGCCGGGGCCAGAAGCCGGGCTGGCAGCGCACACAGCACCCTGCCTGCTGCGGTGGGAGCGGGGTTTCGGCCGGGGAAGGGCCAGGGCTGAGCCCCGGTCCTGCACCACTGCTGCCAGCCCCTCACCATCCCCTCCAGCCTGCTGGGGCAGGTGAGCCTAGGGAACGGCTCTGCCTGGAGAGGGGCTGCCGTGACTCCTCTGCTGCTTCAATTCCACCCCACACACACACTGCAGCAGGGGCTGGGTGTGCTGGAACCAGAGGCAAGAGGCCCAGCGTTTGTGCACACCCACGGGCACACCCTGACGCTCGCACAAGCACCAACGGGGTGCACCGAAGCTCAGGGCAGCCGTGGCCCCTCTCGACCGGCATGGGGCAGGCCCTCCGGGCGCTCCCAGCAAGGGCTGTGAAGTTGCCTCAGGGGTGGGGGCCTCCTCCTGCAGCACAGCACCCAGCACAGGGCTGGGGGGGGGTCCCTGCCCTGCTGCAGGGACCCCTCCCTCCTCGCTAACGCTCCCCTCTCCTTGCAGGTGCGCACGGCGGACATGGGGGGCTACGCCACATCCCTGGATTTCACCCAAGCCGTGATAGCTGCCCTGGATGTCTAGGGCCCTTCGCCTCGTCCTCCCTGCTCCCGCCGTGCCCACCCGGTAATTTATTGCTTCCCTCTAATAAAAGCAGCTTCTGCAGCACGCCGGGGGTCTGCCCGGAGTGCTCCGAACACACACAGCCCCATGGCTTCTCTCCTCCCGCAGGACGGCCGGGGCAGCCCCCCGCGGTCACCTCCTGCCCGGGCCAGGGGAGCTGCAGCCCCTCCCGGCCTCCTGCGCCTTCAGCAGCTGCAGCAAAACAAGACCGAAGGGGATCGACAACAACCTCAGCCCTTTATTGAGGGTCACTCACACGCCAAGGGGTTTCCTGCCCCCTGCACCAGGCAGGCTGTGGGCGCAGCCCAAGCCCCCCCCCCAGGGGAAGGGGCTGCAGGGGGGGCTCAAGGAGGCAGCGCTGCCTCAGGCACAGCGAGGCTCCCGCGCCGCCCGGGGGGCTGCGGGCGCCTCAGCCTGGCCAAAGGGACTCACCCAAACCACCAGCTGCCAAAAGGCCTTTAATGCGGCCGCCCCGCTGCACTACACTGCGGGGGGGGGGGGCAACTGCCGCAGAACGCCGGCGGCCGGGCAAGGGGCCGCGCCGAGCTGAGCTCCTGTCAGTCTGTGAGTCCATGCTGGACTCTGTGCTGGAGCACAGAGCTCTGCCCTGCTCCCCTAGTCCTCTGCATCCCTGGCCTTCTCCTTCTTCTTCTTCTTTTTTTTCTTCTTCTCCTCCTCCTCCTCCTCGTCAGCCTCTACCATTAGTTTCCTTTTCTTCTTGGGCAAGGCCTCTTCTTCCAGCCCGTTCTCCTCTGGCTCCGAGTCCGTCTCTGGCTCCTGCTGCTGCTTCTTCTTCTTTCTCTTCTTCTTGGGCTCGATGTCGTTCTCCTGAGGGGAACGCCCGGGTCAGCAGGAGCTGTGCAGGAGCCGAGCCCAACCCGGGAAGCCCCACGTCCCACCTCCCTCACCCTCGTGGGGCTGGGGCCCATCGCAGCCCCCTACCTCCACCTCCCCTGCGGCCGCAGCCAGGGCCTCCAGCCGCCGCTTCTCCCTCTTCTTCTTCTTCTTCTCCTTCTTCTCCTGCTTCCTCTTGACCTCAGCCACCACCTCGCTCGCCTGATGGAGGAGAGGGGGAGCTCAGCACGGCGGGAGAGGTTCCCAGCCCAGGACCCATCCCCACCCAGCGCCGCTGGTCGGATCAGCCTCATTAAATCAGTCTTTTGCCTCCACGGCGGGTCAGGACGGTGGTGTGACATCACATCCAACAGCGGGGCCAGGCCCTGCCCGTCCCCACGCAGCCTCACCTCCACCACGGCCTCCTTCATCACCTCCAGGTTCTTGCGGGGCGGCTCCCCCGTCTCGTAGAAGGCCAAGCGCTCCTCCACCTGCTCCCGCAGCTTGTCCCCGAAGACGCTGGTGGGGACTTCTGTGGGGAAGGGAGAGGGGCTCAGCACCCCCTGCCCTGCCCCGCCCCACCCCGCCCCATGCTCTGCTCAGATCACAGGAGTCACCATTCACACAGTGAGATGCTGTTGACGAAAAATATTCCCATCATCGCAGAGGCAGCCCGGGACCCCGGCCCCCCCCCAGCACCTGAGAAGCAGTCGATGCGGGAGGCGATGGTGCACTTGTTGGCCAGGTAGCGGGAGATGCGCCCCTTGTTCTTAGCGGCCGCTCGCCCGATGAAGGTGGAGTGGAAGATGAGCCCGTACTTGGGAGTGTTCCCTCGCGTCTTCAGCGCCCTGGAACCGGCCGGCGGAGCGGTCAGGGAGGGGACGCGGGAGCGCCCGTGGCCGAGGGCACCCCCACATCGAAGCCGCCACCGGCTGCCACTCCTCCCCCAGTGGCCCCAGCTCTCGCCCGCAAGCGGCCCAGCGCGACCCACTGGGACAGACGCCTTCCCCCACGGCCCCGCTAACCTCCGGGGGTGCCCGGGGCCACGGCCCCGCCGGGCGAGACACAAAGCCACGGTGGTCGCTCAGACACTGGGGCTGGCTGATCACATGCGGCCAAGGCCGTGGGGGCCCGGCGCATCGCAGCCGGCGGCCCAGGGGCCTGCCATCACCGCAACCACCCCGCAGCGGTACCTGAAGAGGGCTTTCTCGGCCCCCAGGATCTGCACCGTCGAGGCCGGGTACTTGGCCAGGTTGGTCAGGCTGCCGGCGTGGGAGATGAGGCGGGCGCCCACCTGGGAAGGAGGAGGATGGGGGTTACGGCCAACCCCCATCCCCGGGAGCCCGGCTCCGGGCTGCGCGCAGCCCCCCAGGCCAGGGATCAGCAGGAAGAGGTGTCAGCAGGACGGCTCAGTGGATTGACAGATTTGCTCAGACATCATCTCCGCGGCCTGGGGCAACCCGGGGCGCGCATGCGCTCGCACTCACCACCTCCCCGATGAGGGCCGAGAGGCTGGGAGCCACCTGGCTCATCTTGGAGCGGAGATATTCCTGCAGGCCCTTGCGGTACTCGGAGAGTGAGATGACGCGGCTGGAGAAGCTCTCGATGTTGATGAGGTCGAGGGGGGAGATGTCCATCCCTGGCAAAACGGGTGTCGGTGGCTGAGCGGCACCTCCCTGGGCAGGCGTGACCCCTCCCACCGCAGCCCACCCACCCTGGGAAGCGCAGCACTGCAGTGGAGCCACTGCCGTCGCTTGTCCCCACTCACCCATGGAGGAGCGGGAGGCTTCCAGGATGGCCTGCGCCTTGGCACTGTCCATGACGATCTCCTCCAGCCCCTCCAAGCTCTCCTCGCTCAGCTCCTTGCGGTTCCCAATGAACTTGGCCAGCCGGCAGTAGGTGTAGTTCTCGGAGACGATCTTGATCAGCTCGGGAAAGTGGTACCCGTACCACTCCCTGGGGGGGGGAACGGGGGACGACAGCGTCAGCGCCACAGCCTGACCCCTGGCCCCGCATGTCCCTCCGGGCACGCTCCAGCCGGGATGCCGTCGCCCCAGCCGGGTCATGCCTTTGAGGCGCTGCTCTCCCTCCCCGTTCTGTACAGGCAGCCGGAGGGGCGGCTGCCTGCGGTAAGCGTGGGGAGACGGGCCCGTGCTGCCCTCCCGCCCCAGGGACCCCCGCTCACCGCACGCGCATGGAGAAGGTGTTGATGTCCTTGTCCAGCTGGTCCAGGAGGCTGATAGACTGGATGATCATGTTGTCCACGCGGTTCACGTTGAACTTCACCTTGGCCCGGGAGTAGCTGTGGCCGAGGCCCAACTGGGCCTTGGAGGCCGACTGGGCGGTGAGGCCCTTCACCAGCGCATGGAAGTGCAGGCGGATCCCTGGCCGGGGAGCCAGCCGTCACCGCGTTGTCGATGGCAGCGGGTGTCCCCCCCCTCCCCGGCCGGGGCGTCCCCCTCCGTGTCCCCTCCGTGGCCGGACTCACCCCGCAGGATCTCGGCCACGACCCCCCCGGTCTGGCACTGGTAGCCCAGCTCCTCCAGGATGGCAGCCCCAATCTTGGCATCGGCGACTCCCAGCAGCGCCTTCTTCTTCTTGGCCGGCATGGAGGTCTCTAGCAGGAGCCGCAGGTCCTCGTGGAGGATCCCTGCGAGACAGGGGAGGGTGGGGTGGTCAGCGGGACCACGCAATTCCCCGCGGGGGGGGGGGGTACCCCGGTGCCCCCGGCCCCACCGCAGCCCACTCACCCTCGGAAACGGCATTGATGTTCTCCAGGGCGCTCTGGGCCGACTTGAAGGGGGCGAAGGCCACCAGCTTCACCACGTTGTGGAACTTGCCGACGGTGAGGACGCTCTCCTCCACCTGCGGGGGGTGGGTGTCAGGCCCCCGGCGCACGCGGCGGCCACCGGAACGCGCGGCCCGCGGGAACGGCGGCAGCACCAGGGTACGAGACCCCCGCCCCGGCCCCCCTACCCCCCGCCGCCTCCCCGGGCAGGACAGACCCGCCGTCCCCGGCCCGGTTGCCCGTCCGCGGCCCGTACCTGCGGCAGCAGCAGGCTGATCTCCTCCACCTCCCGCACGGCGAAGAGCGCGTACCCGGCGGCGTGCTCGAACAGCACGTGGAGCAGCACCTGCACCGGTACCGGTCACCGGGGGCTCGGGGCGGCCGCAGGCCCCGCTCCCGGCCCGCCCCGCGCACCCACCCCGGCGCGGCACAGGAGCCCCCGGCCCGGGCTCCGCGGCGCCCCGAGCCCACGCACGCCCATCCCCGGCCCCCGCGGGCACCGGCCCGGCCCGATGCGGGCGGATGCGCCCGGCCCGGCGGACACTCACCATCCTGCCGCTACCGCCGCCGCCGCCCGGAACTGGCAGCGCCCCGCCGGAAGCCCGCCCCACCAGTCCGCGGCCAATCAGCGCAGGCTGTCCTCGACGGATCCGCCCCCCAACCAATCAGGTAGAGGAGCTGGCGCTCCCGCCTCTCTTTGCCGCCTGTGCCAATCAGGCCCACAAAGTGCCGCGGCCTCCCGCCCCTTCCTCCCCTCCGGCCAATGGGGGCCGCCGGCGCGCCTGCCGCCCCTTCCCGCGCTCCGCTCCTTACCCCGCGCCGCACGTGGCGGGACCCGACCCCCCCCCGGTCCCCCCGGTCCCCCCGGTGCCGGTGCAGGAAGGCGCGGGGCCGCGGGCAGGTTCAGGGCAGCTTTATTCGAGAGCGAGAGTACCGGGGGGGGCCGCAGCCCCGGGCCCAGCCCCACGGGCGCAGGGCGGGAGTGGGGGGGGGGACACGACTCCCGCCCCCCTCCCGGTACAGCCCAGGCCCCGGGGGGGGGGGGGGGTCCCGGGGGGCCGGCGGCGGTTTGTAGTGTCTGACAGCGCTGGCAGCAGCGGCGGCGGGGCGGGGGAGAGCCCCCGGCAGGTCCCGGCTCGCCCCCGGCAGGGGTGGGGGGGGAAGCGGCTCCGGCTCCCGCCCCACGCGTGGGGGGAGAGGGAGGAAAAGCGACCGGTCCCTCCCGGGCGGAGGGCAGGGCCGGTACCGGGGTAGCACCGGGCTCTGGCAGGGGACGCTCAGGAGGGGGGTGGGGAAGGGGGGTGCAATGAACCTCAGTCGGTAGGGGGGGGGTCGCGGGGGGGCGGCTCCCGGCTTAGGAGACGAAGTGGCTCTGGAGCTGGTGGAGCAGCTCGGGGGTGAGGAGCAGCCTGTGCGCTTGGCTGTGCCCCGGCTGGCAGGGGAAGGTCACTTTGCCGTAGAACGCCATGCCCTCCTCCTGCTCCCGCTTGGCCTGCAAGAGCCGAACAGCCGGGGTCGGGGTTGGGGGGCGGGGGGGCAGCCGGTCCCTGCGCCAGCCGGGGCTGCGGGGACCGGGCTGTCCCCTCTCCCCACCCTGCTGCGGTGGGGATGGGATGGGTGCCACGGGTCCTGGGGCCCCAAAGCACCGCAGCGGAGCGAAGGGGATGGAGCACGGAGGTTCCTGAGCCCCCGGCCCCGTCCTTCGGCCGCTGCCCCAGGAAGAAGGGTCTCACCTTCAGGAAGGAGGAGGAGGGGAAGATGCCGAAGTTGGTGGGGACGCTGGCACCCAGCTGCTGCTGAACCATCTCTCTCATCGTATCATCCTGAGGGGGTGCAGAGAGCACAACAAGGTCACCTCCAGAACCGCACCGCTGCCCCACGGCTGCTCCTGCCGCTGCACGTGGGCTCGCTGGCCCCCTCAAGCCCCTCACCACCCCCCAGAGCCCCTCACCACCCCACATCCCCAGGGACAAGGCAGAGGGGTCAAACCTGACTTTGTTTTGGAAGGGGAAAGGGGCAGCACCTCGTCCCCCACTGCCGCAGCCAGAGGTGCTGCAGGGCGCACCGAAGTGCCGGCAGCACCGACGGGACGGCAGCACCAGCTACGGTGCTCACACAGAGACGTGCCCGTTCATTTCCCCCTCCCCAGCCCAGGGGGACAGGAGGGCTGGGCCTGGGGTGCCACCGGGACACCCACCCTCCTGCGCCGGCACCTCGCCACAGCAGCAGCCGGAAAGCTGCCTGCAGCCCGGGCGGGTGGGGGCAGCACGGGGGGAACCTGCCTTACCCTTAGGGTGTCGACGCTGTTTTTGAGGGACCACAGGCGGGCCGTCTGCTCCAGCAGCCGTGCTGACGAGCTCCTTGCTACAAAGACAGGAGGTGAGAGACGCAGGCTGGCAAAGCGCGGACAGGGCTGCACGGGTGTAACGGCGGCACCGGCGCTCATCCAGCGCTCCTTTCCCCAAACGACTCCAACACAGAGCACCGGGGCCTGCCTCGCCCAGCCCTGATGGACGGCGAGCCCTGCGGCTGGGCGCAGACCAGCACTGCAGCACAAGCGAGGCAACAGCCACCGCTGTACTGGCTTGTCCGAATGCCAATGCAGGAGAGAGGGAGGTTTGCAGGAGGGAGAAGAAGGAAGGTGTCGTCCTCCCTGGGGCTCGGGGTCCATTCAGCCACAGGCACACGGCACGTGCAGAGTGCCGGCTCGGCCAGCTTTATTACCAGGGGAGGTTTTGCGGGGGGCAAGAGGCTCCCGGCTCAGCCAGCAGCGCCGAAGGGAAGATGCTGAGCCATGCTGACTCCAGGGAGCAGCTTCAGCCCCTGCGCGCTGAACCGGTGCCACACTGTCCCCAGACATGAATGCCCACAGCCAGGGGGACGCGGACGGCTGCCTCTCGGGGGCACAAGGCTGTTCCCTGCTGCGCAGGAAAGCCCCATCAGCATGAGCAAGCCAGGATTGCTGCCACCAGAGCAGACCCCTGGCAGGTAGGTCTAAATGGGTAGGCTGGAGCTCTGCTCTGGAGCAAACCCTGCTCCGGATGCTGGCTGGATGGGGAAGAGGTGCCGGTCCTTCCCCGGGGCAGAGGGAAGATGCGGAGGTTGCTCACAGAGCGTGGGCCAAGCTCCCTCCGACTCACAGCTGCCCATGACCTCCCTCTGCTCCCCAGGTGCTTCAGCCACGGAACGTTCGTGTGGGACCTACCCGACTTGGTCTGCTTCATGTCCACAACCTTGGCATTGGCGCTCATCTGATAGAGGGTTTCCAGGAGCTGGCTGGTCTTGCGATACAGCGTCTGTGTGCCTGGACCTTCTCCCTGCCTGTTCTTGGGGAGGGAGATCTTGGGTACCTGCAGAGGCATCAGGCTGGCCAGCTCCAGCTTCATCTGGGCTCCCTGGGACCGACAGGGAGAAGGTCATTAGGGGCAGGGTGTTTATTTGGGAGGAATTGAGCAGAGAAAATGCGGTGTAAAGGCAGCAGAAAGGAGAGCCCAAACGAAAAAAAAGGGACTTAAAACTATAGTGAAAACAACCAGAGGGTGGATCTTCCAAGGGTGGGAGCACGGATGCCCACGGACAGCAGTGATGTCCCAAACGCACCAGCACACCAGAGGGAAGCCCTTGGATAACCAGCTGAGCACATGTAAGACTTGGGGAGCAGGAAACAGGTCGGCACCTCAGTACTTAAGAACCGTAACTCGCCAGTGGCCACGTATGTGACTCATTAGATTTAAGAGCTATCATTAACAGCTTCACAGTTGTGCATAATCATCTGCATAATTATATGTCTGTGAATTAATATTACTGGAATGTTATTCAGTTAATTAGATTACTTGCTGCTTTGCCAATTTCCTCATAGTGGTTCATTAATCAATCAATGCCTTAATCAGTCTGCATCAGCTGGTATTTGGAGCCCCCAGTCTGAAGCGAGGGACCAAGGCTGGGCAGCTATGCCACCAGCACCCCCAGCTCTGCTAGCCGCTCCAGCTCCCAGCCGCCGACCTTGCGCTCGAACCAAGCCCGGGGCTCGGCCCATTCCCCAAAGGAGCCAAAGCTCGTCACTAGTGGAGAGCTCGCTGCGGGCCCCGCAGCAGAGCTGTGCTCCTGACCACCACCAGATGTGGTGGACTAAGCGCCCTTCTTCCAGCTCATCCCACGCGGACTGCATCCCACACAGACTTCCCTGGCCTCTTGGGACACGACTTTGTCCAAGACCACCAGCCAAAGGCAGACACCAAGCCAGCGCAAGCCCACAGCCCACAGCCTGCCGCCGGAGGAAGGCGAACGCCCCTGAGCAGTGCCGCAGCGCTGCAGGACGGCCCTTCCCTCGGGCTGCCACGGTCCCAGGGCAGAGCCCAAGCCTCCCGCCGCAGGAACGGGAATGGGCACAGCCATGCCCCGACTGGGCTCTTCACAGAGCCCCTCTGTGTAAAGCAGAGTCCGACACGCCTTGCCATTCCTGTTTCTTTTCCTGAGGAAACCTGCAGTGCGGAGGGCAGAGCTGCTCTGCAGCATTGGAGGGAGCACGTCACCGCCGGCAGTGCTGGCAGCAGCCAGACCCTCAGGCTGCTCTGCCCGGCCCTGTGCCGTGGCACCCAGCTCCCCCCCCGCCCTCCCTCTTCTCCTGCTCGACCTCCCAACATACGGCATGTCCAAGCCGCGGGGTCCGGCGTGCCAGGACCCACTGGGACCTGCTCAGCGCTGCGGGCACCCAAGGACCGCTGCAGGGTGAGGTACCTCCCCACACCTCACCTTGAGCCGGTTGTTCTCATTCTTGAGGTGCTTGATGGAGAGCTGCAGGGCATCGATTTGCTGGAGAAGAAGAGGCGAGTCCTTCACCTGGACGGGTCCTGAGCCGCCTCCTGTCACCTGGCCGGCACTGACACCTGCAGACGGGCACCAACAGCAGCAACATCAGCAACCGTCACACACGAGCGCAGGGCAGGACTGCTACAGCAGCACTGGACATGCAGACAGGCTCAGCAAAGGGACAAGTGTCTGCAGCGTGGGGGGAAGCAGCGTCTGCCTGTGTGCACCCAGGCACCGACGGAGCCATCACAAACATGCGGCACCTCCCATCCCGCTCCCATGGAAAAGGCCAAGACACCAGCTGGCCAGGACAGCACCTCACCCCCCCATCGCCTCCTCAGCAGCCCGGCACCAGGCACTTCCAGTGCCCGCTTCCCAAAGACTCGGGGCTGTGCCATGCTCTGGGCACTCCAGGGACTCATCTCTCTGCTGCAGGAGTCACACCACTCTGCACCCATAGCAGTTTCATGCTCATCACTCCCTTCCTGGACTCCTGGTACTGTCCAGGAGTGCACCAGCCACGAGTTCCCCTGCGCCACAGGCTGCTCAGCACCTGAGCCGAGTGCTGCCCTTGAGCAGGACCTGCGTCCTTCCCCCTGCTCCCAAACCAAGCCTTGTCCCAGGGCCTTGCTTGGGTGTCTTGGGACGCTAGTCCCCCCCGGCATGCACTTCTGGGGGCTGGAGGAGGCAGGGAGCACTGGCATGCTGGGGTGCAGTACTGTACCTCTCTGCTGTTCCTCTGCAGTACAAGGAGAGGAGCCAGAGGAAAGACAAGAAGAAGCAGAATTAAAGCCAAGGATCAAGTCTGAGAGGAGCCATGGCCAGAGGAGCTCTGGTCACCCATGGCTGTGTCCTGTGCTGACCCCCATCCCCTGACTCTGGGAGCAGCGACCATGCCAGCAGCTCCGCCGGGGCAGCAGGACTCCACGTGCTGCTGCTGCAGGATCCGGCCAGGGCCGGCGAGCCCCGACCGCGTGCACGGCTGTGAGCAACTCAAGCAGGACACATATGCACCCACAGCATGGCTCCTCCAGAGCTGGCCCAGAACAGCCACCTCTTGCTGTGGGTCCGAAGGCACGGTGATCCATGCTGACCTGCTCCGAGGTGCTCCGTCCAAGCCTCCCTGTGCAGGGGTGGAGGAGCAGCTCCTGCCCACTGCCCTGCTGCACCCAGTGTGCACTACACCCCTGAGAGCTGGGGTCCCCGCAGGCTGCGCTCCCTGTGCTCCCAGCTTCCCCCTCTGAAACGCAGCACTCGTGAGCAGGCTGGTGCTGGCACAGTGCTTACAGCGCTGCACATGCTGTTCGGGACCAAGAACATGCTGTCAGTGTCCCTGAGAGCCAGAGCTCATGGCCGCAGTGACTCCAGGAGAGGCTGCAGCTCCATGAGGGCCAGGAGCTGCTGCATCCAGGAGCCAGGCTGCATCCAGGTGTTACCCAACCCAGATCAGGTCAAAAGGACCAGGAACCTGGACCCACTGGATCACTGCCACGCTGGGGCCAGAGGGCCAGGCTGCTCCATAGCCACCCTGGTCACAGTCCTAAAGGACACCGGGGCTCCCAGTTCAGGAGGTCGCACAATGTCCTACAGCCAGAGCTCCTGACAAAGACGCCAAAGACCCGCTCCTGCCACCGGGCATCTTTTGTAGGACTTTTTCTCCAGATTGACAAAGAAGGTACTAACACCCCTTCTAGCCAGCACAAAGACCTGCAACCTCAGCAAGCACCCGTCCCGCAGCATCACCCACCCCTTGCTGCTGGGTTTCACGAGAGCCCAGGAGACACAGAGAAATCGGGTCTCATTCTCCGAGCCAGCCAGGTCAGAGCAGCAGAGCCCAAACAGCCCGTCCGTGCCCTGGAGAGACACGGCAGCGGAGGCAGGAGCTGCCTGCAGCAGCAAGGATGTGCCAGTGGGCAGGCACAGACCGCTGAATCTCCACGGGAGCATCCCCGTGGGAGGACGGGCCCATGGGCTGGGCTGGGCAGTAGCAGCATTTGCCTGCCCACGCCAGCCAGAGCAGGGTGCCCTGCCGCCAAGGGCCCCCCCAGCCCAGCCAGCTGCAGGGACACCCCAGGCTGGCTCCTCAGAGGTGCCACCATTGCCCTGCCCACCCAAGCACGGAGCTGCCAGACACTGCTGGGGAGCTGCAGGCTCTCTGCACTCCCCAGTCGTCATTACAGCCTGAACACCTCCTGTCTTCTCCTCTGCCAGCCGCACCAGAGGCTCTGGCTTGCTGCGGGAGGGCTGGGCGGGCAGAGCAGCAGACTGTCAGAGCACCGTTCCCAGTCTGAGCTCCCGCGCTGCCTCCCAGGCAGGCATCACACAGACACTGCAGGGAATCCTCTGCACAGCTCCTGGACTCTGTGTCGGGAGGACATCCCAGGCTCCCTTTCCAGCCTGCAAATACCGCACACCAGCTGCAGAAGTGTTCCAGTGCTCTGGGGACGCTGGTTACGCACCTCCGGCAATGCCAGACACGATGGAGGCAACTCCAGAGGCAGGGGTGCCACGCAGGCCCTCGATGGTTCGCTTTGACTGGTTGTTCAAGCGCTGCTTCAGCTCCACCTTCTCCGATTCCAGCTGGTCGATATCTGCCTGAAGAGCATCCATGGTCTCCTCAAACTCCCTGGGAAGAGTGCACAGAGTCACAGCTGTAGCTGGAGATGATCCTCCAAAGGAAAGAGGCAAGCAGTCCAGGACCTGAGAGCTCCTGGCTTTGTCAGCATCCTGCTACTGCTGTGCTTCAAGCACAAACCTGCTGATCCAGGAGCTGGAGCCCCACCAGCCTCTACTGCAGATTGCAATATAACACACAAAGAAAGTATTTGTCCATATTGAACACTTAGCCATTTTGCCCAGCTTGCAAGACAGTCCTCCCTCCACCCTGCAAGGTTGCACCTCCCTGCTTGTCCACAGGCTCGCTCTGCCAATGGACCTGTGGCAAGAGACGCTTGGAGCACAGAAATGGTAGTAAGAATGTGCCAGAACAATGGCCCTTCCCACAAAAGCATTTGAACCGGACCCTTCCCAGGACCCTCTGCCAGCCTGTGCTCTGCTGTGCACCATTAAAATGTGCCAGCTCCCCTGTGGATCCTCCACCAACATCCCCCTCCACTAAGCCACAAACCCTGCCAGCCAGCCCGAAGGACCACCAGCTGTCCAGTCCTCATCAAGAGACCCTCCAACAGCAGCCCCATCTCGCACTTACTTCTCTTTCTTTTTGAGCAGTGTCTGGGTCTCATCCAGCTTCGTCTGTATCTTTTCCACACGGTCATCTGCATCCTTGGATGCACTGTCCAGCTTCTTCTCCAGGAGGCTGAGCCGCACGTTTGCTTCGCTGAGCTCCTCGCCCTGGAGCGGCAGGAAAGAAATCAGAGAGCTCCAGGGCCCTGGGAATGGTGGGCCCTAGGAAAAGTTCCTTGCAGCGCTTGGCGGGAGCCTGCCCAGAAATCAGAACGCCTATCCACTCTGCACCTACGCTTGGCACACGCACCCATCACCAACACTTGTCATCCTAGAACATCGTGGGGGAAAGGCCAGGACAGTCTCTTGCAGGGAGGCACCAGCCAGACAGCACCTCCCTGACAACTGGAAGAATATTTCCAGGACTAGATCTAGCTGGGACTCGGGACCGTCAGCTCCACAGGCAACAAGTCACCTGGAGCACAAATGTGACCACTACAGCAGCAAACACCTCTTCACTGACCAGCCAGGAAGGCATAGATCAACTGAAGAACAGCTTACCTTGATCTTGAGGGACTTTTTCAGTTCTTTGATGACCGTCTCCCTATCCTCCAGCTTAAGCCCCAGCCCCTCAGCATCGGTGATCTCTGCCCGAAGAGCCGCTGCCCGTAGGTCAGCAGGTGGGGTGGGCTGTAACAGAGACCGGAGGAACATGATATAAAATTGGTATTTTACGAAGAATTCCAGTAATTGCAGATGGGGCCACATGGCAAGAGGGGGACCATTCCCAGTCTCCCCGAATGTTGCAGGCAACTGCTACACCTCCTCAGCTCTCTGCCCCCTCATCGCACCCAGAAGACCCTTCTGCCAGGGGAAGCAGCAGCAGGACTGTGGGAGATTATGGAGCAGCTCAGATGCTCTGGCTCTGCCCGAGGCCCCTGCCACAGCCAAAGCCCACCTTGGTCTGTGGCCTATCCGCATCGTATTCTCCCTCTTGCATAGCTGTGGCCATCTTGTTCATGGTCGCGATGAGGATACTGCAAGACTGACGCAGACACTCGTAGGGGTTGATGCCCTGGGTGCCGTAGATCTGCAAAGGACGGGAAGAAAGTGGCAGGTGCCCCTGGGGTGGGCTCACAGTCACCATTACAGCCCCCTCCTGACTCCCCACAATGTGCCACAGGCCTTGAGCAGGCGCAGTCCCTTCGGTGTGGCTGCAGAGCAAAGCCAGCTGTGAGGAAGGACAGCACAGAGCAGGGGACCACAAAGCCCTCCACATTTTGGCATTCCCTGGCCACATTCCCAGGCGTTTGTTCCCAGCCTTCACAAGGCTCTCCCATCTGAAGCTGCTCACGGGCAGGTCTGTAGCGCTGGAGTGAGACGGGTCCCGGCTTTACCCTGCTGCAGCAGGGAATGAGGGGCAGACAGGGAGGGAGTTTCCTACCTGCTCGCTCGCTTTGAAGGCCAGATCCTCCAGCTTCACTGCCAGTAGCCCCTCATTCTCTGCCAGAGGAGCAATCATCTGTGCCCCAGCAGCGGCCACCTCCTGCAGCACGGCCACCACCCACGTCAGGTGCTTGCGGCAGTCCAGCAGCGTGTCTGACACCTGGAAGTCGGGTGGAAATGGGATGGTTGGGAAAGGCAGAGACAAACAGGTTGCTTTCCAGCTCGCTTTCCAGGCACTGCGGCTCCTGGCTGCGCAACACTTGCCTTGCCCTAGTCTGACAGCTATTGAGATTTTAACTTGCTTCTGAAGCATCACTAGGAAGATGGGAAACACCAGGAAAGATAGAAAGAAACTCATGGCTGGAGAACATTAGGTTAAAAAGTCCATGTCTCTGTTCCGACTAGAAACACGAAGCCCAGAGACACTACCTCCCATCTCAGCTCGCACCATTTTCCTCCATCTGTGCAGTGGGCTGCTGCTCAGCTTAAGCAGGGCATTGCACACCAGCGCGCTCCCTCCCTGGAGCCAGCAAGGACAGCAGTGATCTATCAGCCCAGTACAGCCCACAGCTCCCAGTACGTGGCTAAGATGGCCCTGTGCGGGGCAGTGCTAGGGTGTTCTGCTCTGCCAGCCAGCTCACCTGCTGCCCGAAGCCCAGTGCCGCAGGGATACCCGGAGCATCCGTCCCAGGCATGCGGCGCCTGATCTTCTTGCAGAACTGGCGAATGTCACTGCACGAGGTCTCCAAGTCCTTGAGGAGGATGGCAAGGTCAGACGCCTCCTGCCCAGCCTAGGGTATAGAGAAAGGACTTCAGAAAAACTGACAGATGTGAGGGGAACCCAGCACAACCCCACAGAGCCACCCCGAGCATGTCCTACCTGGAGGAAGGATCGCAGCCGGCACACCTCCACCCCCATGCAGTCCAAGGCACTCTGGGTGAACTGCAGAGCACAAACACAGGTACCATCAGCTTGCGGCAAAGCAGAGACCAGGCAAGAGAGCTGCTCTAGGGCAAACTGGGGCTTTCGTCTTGGGCATTTCAGGGCAGACCCTCTGTACACCTCCCTGCCACAACTCCAGGATTTACAGGAGCAGGAAAACAGGCTGAGGCATTCAGTCAATGTTTGTTTTACTCTGTGGGGCACAGGACACCGGTACTTCCCTTAGAAGCTCAGGGCAGTAAAACACTCCCTCTTAGGCACTAGGTTCTCCACACTCTCATTGCTGCTCTTCTCTTTCTACCCAGACATCTGCAGGGCAAATTGCCCCATGTCTTCTTCCCCTTTCCGTGACCTGGGAGCCCTCATCACCTCTGTGCCACCACTGGCAGCAGGAGCTGGGGAAAAGTGATGGCAACAGGGAGAGGGGTAGAAGAGGCACTTCAACTCACAAAGCGATCTCAGGGGGGAGCAGAAAGGGCAAAGGCAGAAAACATGCAACAAGGAAAGAGTCAGGTTATTTTTCCCCACTTCACCTTGATGTGGTCGGCCAACTGCATCGTGCAGTCTTCAGCCTGGTCAGCCAGGTGGATGCTGTACAGATGCTAGGTGAGGAGAGAGATCAGCAAGAGATGAGCACCCCTCAAATGTTTCCACACATGCAAGCAAACAAACCAAGTGGGAAAACGCATGACAAAAAACCCCAAACATTGAGGGTTTGGCCTAATTTTTAATTGGAAGTGAAAACTCTTGCAGTGACCCCCACCAGATCCTCTCTGAATGCTCTGCCCTCCAAAAGAGCTGGTGGCCCTTAAGTCAAAGGGTCAGCAACCCTGGCCTGCAGCACACAGGTACAGAAATTCAGAACAGCAGAACCACATCCCTTCTGCCTGCGTCCTCCCAGGGACAGAGAACACAGCCCCCAAGTCACAGGCTCACATCCTGCATGCTCCGGGTGCTACCAGTGAGCTTATTCACAGCTTGTCAATGTGCCACATGAACGATGTATCCAAGGTCATAATTTCCAGCCGTGGCACATGCTGGTGAGGTTGCACCAGTTCCCTGCCCTGCAGGACAGAAGCACTCCGAGCTTGGCCAAGAGCCCGTCGCTCTCAGCTCCGCAGACCCACCTGGTAGTACTTGATGGCTTTGGTCAGTGGCTCCACATTGACCGTCTCGTCCAGCTGGTCCTTGTGCAGCAGCTCGATCAGGAAGTCCAGCGAGCGCTCGTGGACGCTCATCTCGGGGTATAGCATCCCCACCTTCTTATACACCTCCACGCTGCATTTGTTCAGGGCCCTGGTAAGGGAACGCAGGCACAGTCGGCTTGGCTGGGACAGGCGCATGCTCCAGACAGCATCAATACAGGGCTTTGCTGCTGGGTGCCAATCTCAGACCACTGGAACCCCCCAGGACTGCCAGCTGGACCCCCAGGAGCACTGTAGCTAGAGAGCAGTTAACAAAGGTCAAAACATCTGTAGAAAACCAGGGTATGAGATAGGCTGCCTGGGTGCTACAGGAAAGGGAGCCACTGAACAGAAAAACACTCAGTTCTCTAGGCCAGAACTCAGTGCTGGAGGCAGGAGAAGACTTGCCGCCTAGCACCATGTCCTGATTTCGGCTGGGACAGAGTTAATTGTCTTCCTAGTAGCTGGTATAGTGCTGTGGTTTTGAGTTAGGTATGAGAAGAATGTTGATAACACTGATGTTTTCAGTTATTGCTAAGTAATGTTTAGACTAAAGTCAAGGATTTTTCAGCTTCTCATGTCCAGCCAGCTAGAAGGCTGGAGGGGCACAAGAAGTTGGGAGGAGACACAGCCAGGGCAGCTGACCCAAACTGGCCAAAGGGATATTCCGTACCGTGTGACGTCACATCTAGTATATAAACTGGGGGGAATTGGGGTGGGGGGGGATCACTGCTCAGGAACTAACTGGGCATCAGTCGGCGGGTGGTGAGCAATTGCATTGTGCATCACTTGTATATTCCAATCCTTTTCTTATTACTATTGTCATTTTATCAGTGTTATCATTATCATTATTAGTTTCTCCTTTTCTGTTCGATTAAACTGTTCTTATCTCAACCCATGAGTTTTACTTTTTTTTTTTTCTGATTCTCTCCCCCATCCCACTGGGTCGGGGGGAGTGAGTGAGCAGCTGCATGGTGCTTAGTTGCTGGCTGGGGTTAAACCACGACACACCAGCAATACACCAGGCGATCTAACGAGTTCATCA
The DNA here is from genome assembly GCA_028022735.1 of Gypaetus barbatus. NCBI lineage: Eukaryota > Metazoa > Chordata > Aves > Accipitriformes > Accipitridae > Gypaetus > Gypaetus barbatus. The sequence continues at coordinate 91,036,600 of CM051532.1, forward strand.
GCCATGCTAGTGCAGAAGCAAAGGGATGTCTCAGCGCCCTGTTTCAAACTGAGCCACTTTGCTGGGAGCAAAGCTGAGCACACCTCAACGTGAGTACCTTCTCCGGCCACGGCCGTTTTGGTGCCTGACGGCATTTCCCAGTCTCTGAGGAAAGCCCTGGCTCGGCAGTGCTGTCAGGGCACTGCCCAGCAATGGGCTTACACTGATCAAGCGTTCAGGCTGACACTCAGTGAAACCTTCCCCACAGGAGTAAGCCCTGGGCACTCATGGAAGAGGGCACTGGGCTGCAAGGGAGAGCCTGCTCTTGGGGACTGAAGCCCAGAGTCAACCCCAAACGCAATCAAGCTTAGCAAGAGACTGCAATGCATCTCCTGGCAGGAGAGATGGAAAAAAATCAGTGCAGCAAGGCTACTTCTGGCCTCAAGACACGGTCACAGCTGAAGAATGAGCAACACGTGCTAGAGGATTGGATCCCTTCACATGTCAATTCTTGGGAGGAAAACAAGGAAGGAGTTACAAGAGAAGTAAATATTCCCATCACAAGGCAATAAATGGGATCCCTCAGCTTTCTTCCAGCCTAGCTGCCAAGATATCTTTAACTCCAGTGGGGACCAGGCCTTGCTGCGATGCTGCAGAGCTCCTCCATGCTTCCAGATGGTGCAGCGGGTGGGGATCGAGGGTGAGGAGAAGGGCTGGGTACTCACTGTTCATATTTGTGCAGCGTAGCCTGAAGGAGGCTCAGGGAATAGACCAGCCCGGCAGCAAAGCTCAGCTGCTCTCCCGCCGCGCCCCTGAGGCCAGTGCGCTCTGCACAGTTTTCGTTCAGATCAAACTTCTCCTGAGCCTGTTTGCTGATCAGTTCAGCCTGTTGGGGTAGAGGGCAAACCTTCAGAGTCTTCCTATGCTTGCTCTGATCTGTTGCACTTAGCCACAGACCAGCCAAACACCCCACACACACTCCCAAAAAGCAAGCTTTCCTGGGAAAGATTTCTGCAGAAGAGAAGGGGAATAAAGAAGGACAGCAGAGCACCAACCCCCTGGCCAGTGCTGCAAGACACCGAGGCTCACAGGCCTGCCCTGCCCGAACTGGCAGGCTCGACCCACCAGTACCACAGCTGGGTGATCCAACTGCCGACCTACGACCACCTGTGGGCAGGGACTCCCGCTTTCTCCTCCTCCTCCCTCCTCCCAGACAATTTCAAAAGTTCTCCAAGTAAACATTCAAAATCCCAACTTCAGCTGGGACAGAAAGGAAAAATATATTTCCTGCAGAGCCGTGGCAGAGCCACTGACTCCTGGTTAGCCCCAGTGGCACAGTGGGTTTGAAGAAGACACTCCAAGCCCCATCAGCCCAGTGCAGTGAATGGTCCCAGCTCAAAGCTTCAAAGGAAGAATTAGCACAAGCTCTTGACAAGGCCTAACTCCCCCAGGCAGGCGGGAGCAGAGGCACCCATCCCACCTTGCAGATGAGCCGAGGGATGAGCAGCAGCACCAGGATGCAGTCATGGTCCCCTCCGTGGCGCAGGAAGCTGTCGGGCATGAAGGATGTGAGGAGGGAGACGTGCCGGTTGGCCTGCTGCACCTCCATCTGCCGCAGCTCCATCTCGATGGCCTGCAGGAGACCCAGGGTCAAGGCAGCCCACTCAGTCCCCTCCCCAGCTCACTGCGTCCCAGCCCGTTCAGTATTTTACAAAGTTGGAGCCTCTTTCCTCCTGGGACACAGCTAACACCTCGCTCCCTGGCTGTCACAGGAAACATTTCTCATTATGACCAACGGGTGCTCTGTGGAGGTGCCCAGGGACTGGTCTGGAGCTCTGCTCTAACCCCGGGTACAGGGTACACCATGTATCTGTGCTCACAAGCATTCTTTCTTTCCTGCCAGCGTTCACAGTGTGATAAAAACAATGCTTACATTGTCAGCTCTGAGCACGCTCTTTCACAAGAAAACATCCCTTTTTGCACAGCAGTATTTGAACTTTGACATTTCTCTTAGGAGAGAGAAACATCCTGACAGTCGCCTCAGCCTGTTTCCACGACTGGCACAAGCACCACAGGCCAACGCCGAGAGCTGTGCTCCTGCGCCAGCCCCACTGCATGGGGAATACCCACTCCGAGCCTGGCACCCACATGCCAGTGCCATGCCTCGGTGCCACTGCTTCAGGAGCCTCGCACACGGGAATGAATGTACCCTGTTCAGTTCACACGCCTGGTGCACAGCTCTCCTGCTGGCCCTACCTTAGCATGGGCTTTTGTCTCTGCAAATTTAATCTTGAAGTCAAACATCTCGGGAGGAGGCTGCTGCTGCTTCTCAGCAGACGCTTCTTGCTGACTCATGAGTTCTCGGTTCACATCCTAAGCACAGAAAGAAGCTGTGATGAGACATAGAGACAAGCAGCACAGAGGAGATCTGTAATCCCATACCCTCTGCAGTACATACACACCTCACCTCCCAGTGGCCCCTTCCTGGGGGAGGGCAGGGGGGGATCACTGGGGGCGCATTGTGCAAGACACACAATGATGGATGAAAGCAAGGAACAGGAATGTAAGTGCTTTCCAAATGCTCGGCTGGCCACACAATGTATTGAAGCCAAGGAATCCACACAGACTCATTACCCATCTCCTTTCACTGCCAGCAAAGCCCAGGAGAACCAAGCCCAGTGCTGGAACAACCCCATGCTATTCTGTCTTGTCCAGGACTTGGTTCCCAAGCCTGGAGCACAAGCAGCACAGTGCAGTAAAAAGCTGAAGCAGCCATGTGTTCAGAAGTATTTTACAGTGCTGACTTCAGCAGGGGCTCTGCCAGAGAGCCCCATCTGGACACAGGCAGAAGGACAGGCAGGGCCGTCAGAGGTCACGAGAAGCACATGCAGTCTGGCACTGCTGAAGGTCCCCAGGAAAGCTCAATTAGGAACCTGCTCTCCAGCATTAGCCATCTGTGTTCTGCCGTGTCCATCTCCCACGAGAGCAGGAGGCAGTGTGCCATCCCTGCCCCCAGGGACCACCTCCTCTGGTAATGCTCTTGCCTACATATGCTCAGCCTCCTCGTCACTGAGGTGGACTCCCAGAGGAGCACGGCTCCAGCGGGAACTGCCCCGCTGCTGTGCGGGGGGCACCGAAGGGCTGCACCTGAAGGTGTGCAGTCAGCTCTCTGTATTTTTTGATGGTCTGCTGGTAGTCGGCCACGGTCTCCTGCGCAGCCTCCACACGCTTCTCTGCCTCGCGGACCCGCGCCGACGCCATATCCAGCTGCTCCCGTAACTCCAGCTCTGTCTCCCGGGCGTTTTCCTGCAGCTCGTCATTCATCTCGTTCATGGCTTCCTGGCAAGGAGGAGGCAGCACGGGATGCGGTTACACCACAGCCTAGCAAGCAACGGCAGTTGGGCATTTTCAGAGCAGGGCAGAGGGGCACCCCAGGGTGTAAGGGGCACATTCTGCAGAGCAGAAGGGTGCACTGTAGGGAAGCAGCACCGAGCGTAATGCCTGCAGAGAGGTTTCCCAGTCCCCTCTGGCACCGCTGCCAGGCAGTTCACAGTGCCTCAGGCAGCCTCACTGCCAGGCGGTCGGCTGGACCAGCCCTCGCATCAGCCCAGCCACACACCAGGCACGAAGCAGGCAGCGCAAGCCCTCCAGTACCAGCCCTTACTCCAGAGGAGTCCGTCTTACCAGGTCCCCGACAGTCTCGCGCAGCTCCCGGACCTTCTCCTCCAGGTCTAAGTTTCTCTCCGTCAGAGTCTCCACCATCTCTTCAGCACCCAAAGCAGCATCCACCTGCAAGCACACACCACATCATCCTCCAACCTGGAGCTCAACACACTGCAGCAAACAGCTCAAAAATCCTTTTATACCACTGTGGGATCACTCTGCCAAGCTGTGGGACATGGCTGATAAATCCGTCTCCTATCCTGAGCTTAAGCTCCCTCCTGATAGCAGGGAACAGCATCCCTCAGGAGAGCAAACGATTCAAACCAGAACGGCCAGCAGCCCCAGAAGGAAAAGCATGTGAGAAGAGAGGCTTGGCTTTGGCTCTTAGAGATGTTACTGGCTCTTTAGCTGCAGCATCAGGGCACAAGGTTGAACAGTTCCAGGTCAGTGTAAATGATGCTGACCTTCAGGCTGAGTCTTGGCAGACTTGTGACAATGCTTTCCAAGCTCCCTGTCCCCCCTGACCTAGGCAAGCAGTTATACACTTACAGTATTAATGGAGGAATGGGCATTTCAGTCTTTGCATTAAGAAGCATCACCTCTGCTAGCAGCCCATCTTCTACCTAACTCAGGCTAATGCTCAGAGAGCATGAGGCCAGGTTCCCTCCAGAACTGCAGTTCAGAGGATTGCACAGGCTGCTCTGCAGTGAACAAAGAACCTTCCTAAGGGCTGCTCCACACCTGCATCAACATCTCAGCCTGGCCAGGAACAAGCCTCATGAAGATCACCCAGGCAGGAAGATGTGATGGATCAGCACTGAGCGAGCAGTAAACACAGACCAGCCCTGGAAAGCAGGACACATCATCCATGTCCTGTGTTCCAGAGCCACCCGATGGCCAAGCAGAGTCCAGCATAGTTCCGCTGCTGGAACAGGGTTTGCTTTTACAAAGGGACCCAGAAGTATTAGTCCCTACAGATGTATCACCGAGCATGGCTCTCCAAGAGTGACTGACAGAAAGCGTTCTGTGCCAGGAGGTGACCCAAGCTTGCCTGACAACAGTTGCTCGATGCCCCAAATGGCTGCAAACGTCCCCTCCCCGCCCATCCTTCCCCCAACACTCACCTGCTCCTTTAGCTCATCAACCGTTTTCTCTGCCTGCTTCACCTCCTCCTGAAGCTTCTCTCTCTGCTGACGCAGGGACTCCAGCTCTGTGTTTTTCTTCTCCATTTGCTTTTGAAGCTTCACGTGTTCCTGCTTCTCTGATGCAGACAAGTCCCGCATCCTTTGACAGAGCAACCAGACCCATCACAAGCCCAGCAGAGACCCAGGTACCAGAGCAAGAGAAGCCATTCCCTTCCCAGACATTGCTCTTGGTTGGCACCAGCAGAGTCAAGACCCCCTGCCTGTGCTGGCTGCCCATGAGCAGTGTGAGCAGAGCTCCTTTGGAGCCTCTGGCAGCCCTTCCCTGGGGGGGACACGAGCAGCGTCCCCAGAGAACAGCTCATTAACAGCGAGGGATGGGGGTGAATCAGTGCCTGAGATGGCACCTTCCTTGAAAGAATGAGAGCAATAGGGGATGGAGAGAACAGAAGAGGAGAATGTAGAAAAATAGACAACAGAGACAGGCAGGAAAGAATAGCTGTAAACGGAATAGGCTAAAGCACAGAAAGGAAGAACCCAGTGAGCAAAAAAAAAATAAGTCACATTCACAGCCTTTCACAGTGTAAAAGAGAAGGTCAGCAGCAGAAAGAAGACAAAGCACAGACAAGGAAAGGTGCTTCGTCATGCACTGAGAACAGAGCTTTGCTTATGTGTACATTGAGGCCCCTGTGCGAACAGCTCTGCTAACAGCCCCAAAGTGGCTCTGCCCAGGGAGTGCAGGTGCTGGGAGCTGCTCTCACTTGGACCTTCTTTATACCTCCCACCCCAAACACACACTAGTTTGGAAGTCCTTGCAAGGCAGTTTCTTGTGTTTCCCATCAGGAGGGGATGCTTCCACCTCCTCTACCTCTTCCTGGCCTACAGGAATAATTGTCTTTAAGCACAGGCTGTTCTCTGCACCAAAGGCAACACAGCACCCTGCACACACTGAAACACAGCCACACAGGAGGAGTGAGGTGGGACAGAAAGCAGCAGTGTGGTTACCAGAGGGACCCCACCTGAACATGTGGCTTCCAGAAAGAAAAGCCCCAAAGCCCTAAGCCCCAGCAGATGGGCTTGACCAGGGAAAGGCAACAACCAGGTCCCAGGCTCAAGAAGCCTGAAGCAGGACCTGCGCAGGAGGCATCTGGAGAACTGTCTTGTACAGGCTGCTTGAATAAACCTGCAGCTGTGCTGGAGAAGCAGAGCACTGCATGCACAGAGGAATGAAATACAGAAGCTTTCTGAAGCAGCTCATTTTCTCCCGATCTACATTAGTCTCCAGTGACAAGAGATTCCCCCTTCTCTGTTGCATGCTTAAAGGAGCACCAGAGCTCAGAAACAACCCAAGACCAGCTAGCAGGTGTTACATCAGCTGCTCAGGGGAAGTATTTGGATCAGTGCTCTGACACAAACTCCTATTAGGCTAAGAGAGCGTGAGATGCCACAGGAAGAAACTCACTGGCAGCACCCCAGCTTTTGGGGAGCACAAGTGGTCTCCTACCTTACAAGAGCTTCCTTGAGTCTCGCGTTTTGCTCTTCCAACTGCTTGACTTGGTAACTGGATGCTGCTCCATCTGAGCCTGCAGTAGAAAGGAAGCATTATTCTGCTTGTGCAGAAATAGCAGCTGCTAAACAGATCCAGTTCTCTTAACACTAAGTGACGTTACAAACACCAGTAAGAGGACAGCTACATCACACCAAGGGGAAACGCACCAGTCCCTCTCCTGCAGCTGAGCAAAACTGAAGCCTGGTGCATAACACTGGTGCTCGTAGGCTGAGAGATTCCCCTGATGCCACCAAAGCCAGTTAGTGCAGATGAAGAATCACTGTACCAACCTACAGACTGTTCCCGAGCAGCTGCTGGGCTATGGCAGTAGCACAACACTGGATACTGTGAGTGCTCTCAGCTCTCAACCCTCCTGGCCCTCACAACTCAGTGAAAACAAACTCAAATCAAAGACGTTGCTCATGTCAGAAATTTCCACACCTCCCTGCAGATTACTCTTGTCCTCCCTGCATTTCTCCCAGTTCCTCAACATGTCTACCTTTCTGTCACATCCCTCAGCCTCCCTGATCATCTGCTGCTTCTATGGGTTTGATTTTGTTTTCCAGTGAATGCCAATACTACAAGTGTTTAAAGGCTGGCTTGTTTCCTGCTGTGTATAATTTTAAAGCTCACCTTGAATATCAAGAACTAAGAGGCACAGGAGAATCAAAACAAGGGTAATGCACTGGTTTTGAAGCTGTGCTCAGTGTGAAACTGGGAGGTTGGATCAGTAAGGAACAAAAGCAGTTGTTACCTCCCACATAAAGTCTGTCCCAGTCAAACACTTTTTGTGGTGGGATCCACTGTCCCCAGGAAAATGACAAGCATTAAAACTAAGCCTGAGCTCCTCGAAGCCCAGGACAGGACCCCTTGTCCCCAGACTCAAAAGCACAGCAGCTCCATCTCTGCCTTCTCAGTGAGGCTGGGACTCCAGTGAAGATAAAGCTGAGCTGCTGCCTGCTGCTGACCTGCCCACGTGTGATGGTTGTACCTCTGCCTGCCAAGCAGGGCCGGGGATGCAGCAGAAAGCACCAGTGGCTGCCGGGGGAAATCACAGAGGCAAAGCCTCAGCCCCACCGCAACCAGCAGTGAGGAGCCACCACTGCTCCAAGGCAGTCAAGTGTTCTCCTCCCCGGTGGGGAGCTACCTTGTGCAGTGGGACCCAGGCTGAGACCACCCAAAAGCTGGCCCCTTCCCACCTTTCTCTTCAATCTCATGCTTCAAGATCTCCAGGTCCATTGTGAGATATTCCACCTTCTCTTTCAGGGAGTCCACCTCCTGCTGCAGGGACTCTGCTCGCTCTTCTGCCATCTCCTTGTCCAGAGTTGCCATTTCAATTGCGTCGGCAGTGTCTGCCATCTCCTCCATGTAGCGCTCCTTGGCTTCCAAGGCATCTTTGGCTTCCTGCGGTCAAGCACATATGGGTGAGAAGACCCTGAAAGCCCAAGGCCAACGATGGAGAGACCCCTCTCACACACAACGAGCCTTGGACAATTATGTCTCTCATGGCTGTCCCAAAGGAGGATCAAGTTCAATTAACAACAGCTTATCTGGGCTGAGAGGGGAAGGCCCACTGCCAGTGCTCCAGGGTGCCCACCTCCCCTCTCCTGAGGCCTCTCCCCTGCTTCACACCTTCTCCCATCCACAAAAGAGCCCAGCAGAAAAACAATCTGCAGGTGAGGACAGACAGATATGAAGACAGAAAATATGTAGGCTTGTACTGGAGCACACAATCAAATAAATCACTGGGGAAACAAACCAAGAATCCACCCTGGAAAACTAGGGCAGAGAGAAGCAAAAGCTCGGCTAGGTCCTGCCGTCTGCCTGGGAGCAGCAGGGACAGATGCGAAGAGCAGGCAACCTGGCCTTGGGGAGAAGGAAAAGAGGGAATTCACCAACCTGCAGCAGACATTTCAAATGACACCCCAAGGCAGGGCTCAGCAACAGCAGAGCAGCCACAGGAGAAATGCTGCTAAGATTCATTAGCTCCAAAGCCCTGTGGCTTTCACTGGCAGTGACTCATATCAACCAGCCCTGCAGGGCAGCTCAAAATGTGTTAGTTTAGCTAAAGGGAGATGAGTTTTAACAGATCAAAGTCCGCATTAGACAGTCAGGATCAGGACCCCCCCCAGGAAGCCACTGGAGAGAGGAACCCACTCCAGAGCAGGCCAGGAAAGACACGGCATATGAAGAAGGGAGCACCCATTTACGCCCCTGTCACTGGGGCAGGGAGGACTCGCACGCCCAGCACCCACAGGGGCTGAGGTGGGCTGGGAGCCCTGCAGATCGTCTACTCCAAGCCCTGCTCAAGCTGGGGTGGCTGAGCCAGCTGCCCAGGACCCTGTCCGGTCATGGCTCATACATGCCCAGGGATGGAGACTTCAAACATCTCTGAATAACCTGCTCCAGTGTTTGATCACCTTCACAGGGAAAAGGTTTTTCCTTATGTTTAAACTGAATTTCCTGTATTTCAGTTGGTGCTCCTTTCTTCTTGCACTCTCAGTGGGCACCACGAAGAAGAGTCTGGCTCCAACTTCTTACTTCCCCCATCAGGTATTTATACACATCGGTAAAACCCCTCACACACCCCTCAGCCTTCCCAGATACCCGTCACTGCTTAGCTCAGATGAGACTCCAGAGGACTGGATCACCTCGTCACTGTTTAACAACAGCTCCTGAGATGTTCCAGCTTGCTTCAGCCCAGTTCCCAAATAGACTCAATGCTGATTATCAACTCAGTACAACAAAACAAAAGCTTATATTAATGCTGTATTTAAAATGAAACCCCATTGGGATGTAACTGCTTTAAGCCATGAGTACTGCACAGGAACATACTGCTCACTTTCCAAGTATATTGCTTTAACATAACATAGAAGCAAGCAAGAAGAAGGACAAGCTGCTGCTTCACAAACATTGGAGAGTCAAAGACAAGTGCAGGGCAAAAAAACCCTTCCACCACACAGATGTGGCAGTTTTAAAAATTGTTCAAGACATCCAGGCGTTGGGACAGCGGGAAAGCTTAGGCTGCACGGTCAACATTGGGAGAGATGAACAGATCCTGCAGCATCACCAGTGAGCCTCTTCCTACAGGGCGGGCTCTTACAGCTGGATTGGAAACCTCAATACATGGCAATGCTCTTAAAGCTGCTGGAGCCCACTGATTTTTTAAGCCAGTTGCAAGATCTCCAGGAGCTTTACTTAAGCTTTTGAAGGTGGGACTGGCAGTTTATCAGCAGGTTTGAATTTGAATGGTGTCCCTCCCACAGCACTGGTAGACCTGCAACAGCAGATTAAACCAGAGAAATGTGGCTGCTGCCACACTCTGCTGCCACACTTGGACACCTATCCTGCAAGTTGAGATGGGCAACTTCCTCCTCAACTATGGCAGTCTTCATCCCCATCCATTAAAGGAAACCATTTCTAATGTCAACTTATCTTACCCTGCACAAGCCTGAAAGTTGCACTGATAGAGGAATCGACTCAAGGACAGATCAGATGTTCCTGCCTCAAAAGCCAGGCTGCCTGACAGATGGGGCGGGCAGGCAGCAAAAAGCAAAGCAAATCCTGGGATGCACATCATCTCTGGTACCTTGGCAGGACTGTGCAAAGTCCACCCAAAGGCTCTGCCTGCTCTGACATCTCGTGAGGTTAGAGAACGAAGCTGTGACTTCAGCTCCAGGACAAGCTGCATGTACTGCTGCCATGACAGACCAGACTCATGCTCACATGCTACATTAAACACGCAGCATAGTCTGACTGTATCTGGGATTTGCACTGGCAGCTCAATACCTAAATCAATATTTACACTGGAGAGAACAGCGATATGCGAGGTCAGAGGCCATTTTAGGACCTGGCATGTATTCAGAAGACAGGAGTCAGGACAGCACACAGTTTAAGGCTAGCTGATACTTCATAAAAAAACCCACACACACTTTCAGCAATTGAATTAGCCCTGGAATCACCTCTCCCTATGCAAGCCCCAGGACCGAAGCTGCGCAGCTCCCCAGGGACGCTCACCTTTTTGGCCTCCTTTAAACGTTTCTGGAGATCAGCCTGTTGTTCTTGCATTTTGCTCTTCCATTCTTGCACCTGCTCCAGCTGGATCTTGTACTTCTCAAGCTCTTTAAGCTTCGCTTTGTCTTCATTTCGCTTTATCTTCAGAGTCTCCAATTTCTCCTCCAGGTCCCTGACTTGAGAACGCAAATTTTCCTCCTCCTACAACATCAAACCAAGAATTACTGAAAGGAGCAGCAGCATCCTTTGGAGAGAGCTCCAGATACATTAATTTAACCCACACAGAACCTGACCCATCAGCTAGCCTGTATTTTGGCATTGTTACTGTGCAGTTTTAGAAGAATGCATCACTCTACACTTGCAGCTAGAGAGTCCGTCTGTCATTTTAATCTGTTGATTTTTACTACACGTACAACGTGTGATAAATGTTCCTTGAGACACTGACATAAATCTTTTGGCTGGCAAAAGATCCTGAGCACCTTGCTTTTGACTTCACTGCGATCTATGGATGCCTAAATCCTTCAGAAAACAAAACCAAAAAAACCCCACCACTAACATGTCCAAGTTCACCCTTCAGCAACTCTTCTCCTGCTCCTACTCAGAGTAGAGCAATGGCATGCAAGAAACACGTTTTCACAAACAGAACCAGACCTCACAGAAAGGTTCTATCAAAACAACGTGCACAATGGTACAGACTTACAGCAGCCAGTGGATTTAGTTATTAGTGTGTAATTCAGAAACATGCTGACACACACACGTAGGGTGCACCTCAAACTGCGCATTCATGCCGCGAGTTCACTGTGCTCCGGGCAAGCTGCTCCCCTTTCTTCCTCCCCCAACACCCACCCACCCTACAGAGCATGGCAGACGTTCGTACAGGGGGGTCTCCCCCACGCTCCCTACCCGGGGGGCCGGTGCGCATTGTAACCCACAGTGTGTCAGACCCGGTGCAGCTCTACAAGAGCGAACCAGGTACAAGCCTAAAACCCGGGAATCCTCCTGCCTCGGCAGATTGACTCCTGAAACGGTTTCTGTAGTGCACCCCTGACCAGCTCGCATGGGCAGCCCAAGACCTTCTCCGAGGCTTTTCTAGCCCGTTACCCACACAGAGGTGGGTGCCTCGGGCCGTTCCCACAGCACTGCTGGCTGGCCAGCACCCCTCTGCAGTCACCCCCTTCTGTTCTAAGTGAATTTGGGCCACGTTAGTTGGGCTTCATCATGAAACCAGCTTTACCTGTAGTAAAAGATACAGCTTGAGGAGGATACTAACACCAGGACGCAATGGTCCAGGAGTGGCTGCACAGTGACACACCACTGCAGCTGGGTCCTGCAGCGTTATCTTGAGACCAAAGCCAACAGTGGCTGAAATGAAAGCTAGCGCATGGACAAGGGACACAGGCTGGAGATTTCCAACAAGATGCAAACGCAGCTCCCTCGGGGGTCGCAGCCTCCCCGGCTATAACAGTTCCCTGGCACAAGCCTCTTACGCTCCAAGGGCAAAGGCACACCTGACTTGCCTTAAAACACAGGCAAGGGTGGCACCATGTTTCTAAACAGCTATGCTGCAACTGGAGAACTGCCCACGCAGGAAGGGAAACACCACTCAAGCAGCACAAAGTCATAAAGGTATTGCACAGCCACACGTGAGCTGTTACTGGAGAGTGAGTTAGGTCGAGGCAAAACCCTCGGTTCCCCATTATGGAGGTGATGGGGCAATTTCCACATGCACGCTCATCAAACCAGAGCCTCGGGGCAGCAGTCACCTGGCCTTCATGGAGACACTGACACGCTGCCGAGCTGTTCTGGAGACAGAGAATACCATCAGTTACACTGGCCTGTCTTGAACACAAATCATACATCTAAAGTACACTTGTGTTTTACCGAATGGGACAATAACTGAGGTTGGGAGAGGTGAGTGGAGGTCTCTGCTCTACCTCCCTCTCAGTCATGCTGAGCAGATGAGGCTGCTCAGGTCCTTGTCCAGCCAAGCTCTGGCTGCTTCCAAGGTCAAGGTCCCACAGCCCCTCTAGACCCATGCCAGTGTTTGACCACCCTCACCATGAAAGCTCTTCCCTAACACTGGCCGGAACGTCCTGTGCTGCCACTCACGCCTGTCACGCCGTTCTCCGTCACTACACACCTCTGAGGAAAGCCCGGTGTCCATGCCGTTTAAAGAAAACCCCACCCAAGGTCCCACCTCAAATTCTGTAAATAAGTGTTGGTGCTGTACGACAGACCCCAGGCTCCCCTCGGCACCTGGACTTTACAGTCCCACTCCCCTCGCTTGCAGCCTGCGCAGCTGCTGTGAGAGCCCTCGCAAAGAGCAGGGTAACTGCCTGAAGCCAGGGTGATTCAGCCTTTAAGTGGCATAGCCCAGACAGCCCCTGCCAGAGATGGCCCTGTGCTCTTCACCAATGCCCACTTGATCCCACAGCAGCATCCATGTAATCCCCCGGTGAGCTCCCACCAGAGAAAACTGATCCTGTATTTGCTGGTTCAGCTCCTACAGCCAGAGAAAGGCTGACGCAAACCTGGGCAAACAGCTACGAGCAAGGGCAGGAGAAGGGGACGCAATCCCCCTCTTCTGGCAGTAGCACAGGGTTAAAGCAGCCTCACGGCTAAAGCTTAAAAATCATGAAGCTGGGTGACATTAAGGAACAGATTTTGAAAAAAATCCTACGCAACGCCAAGCAGCATAGGAAAACCACACAGATTTCTCCTCTGCTGCTTTCTCAACCCTGGTCACACAGATGCCACCAGTACTACCAAATGAATGGTTTTTACACCCATTAGATAAACCTGTTACCAGAGTCCTCGTGGGCAACCTGGGGGAGTGGGGACATCCCTTCCTCCCACCCAGTGGTGGCATTTCCAGCCTTTTCCTCAATACACAACCTCAGAGCGAGCTCTTTGTCCTCTCATGCTATTAATTCTTTGCCCTCATGCCCCAAATCTTTCACAAGCTCTAATTTTAACTAATTAATACAAAGCAGGATGGAAGTAATGAAAAACTATTTTAAAGATCGAAAATGGAATAACTATGCTGATATAATTATTAGAAACACCCAAGTTTAGGAAATATTGGACCTCTCTAAGTGGTCTTTGTATCTGAAGGCAGGAGCATTCCCAAAGCGCATCCACTGCTGGTCTCTCCGCTCCAGTTCACCCAACACCAGTGGGTGGAGCGGGCAGTGTTCAGGTCCTCCTCTGGATTTAACGCAGTCGAGCTCTCCCCTCACCGGCAGGTTCAAGCTCCGACTCAGAGCCTCGGCCCCCAGCATGTTCACCTGCCAAATTGCTCTGATGCCACGTGTATCCCACTGAGACCCAGGAAGGAAGAACATGCATCAGGAACCGAATTAAGCTATGGCCTCTTCCCTTCGGGAGTGTCTTTCCAGCTTTGGTCTGTCGGCCTCTGCATTTGTTCTTGACCAACTCCCTGCCAAGCCGTGCACAGTACTCTCTGTCCTTCGGGTGCCTGGCTGCTCTGCTCCTCCCACAGACCGTGGTACCCACACCCAGCACAGCCTTACGGGTGGTCACACAAGCCCTGTGGAGCGACCACCAGCGGGACCCCTCAGAGGATCTCTTGCTCTCCTGTTCCTCATCCTCCTCCTCCCAGTGCTGATAGTAGGTTTTCTCTTCTCCTCCCCTCAGGAGCTACCACCCTCCACACTGGCAGAGCTGACAGCTTACCTGGGCCACAGCTTACCTTTGTGGGCGAGGGAACCGGAGGTGCCACCGGAGAGGTCAGGGAGGGAGTTGGAATAACCGGGGCCACCAGCGGCGTCTGGGCAGGCGTGCTGGGCTCGCTGCTGCTCATCTCCCCACCAGAGGCAGAAGCTGAGCCCGAGGGTCCAGCCGTGCCGCTGGATGCTGCAGAATTGGGGGTCCGGGTGGGCTGCAAAACAACACGGTCAAGGGAGAAAGTCAGATGAGCATATTTCAAGGGAGATAACACTTCCACGACCGGTCCGTCTCCCTGCACTCTTTGACACCACTTCATCTCTGGTTTCCTTTCACCAGGGTGTTTCTCCAGGTCAGCCACTGTCTTACAGACTCACATTTCCAGCACAGATGAAACCCAGAGCATGGCGACAGCGGGGACATCAACAGCAAAACAGCTCTGGCTGGATGGAGTGCATCCGTGCCCTCGCTGTACCCAGACCTGCAGCGTGCTGAGGACCGGCACTACTGCAGAGACTCCCCAGCAGCGTGAATGCTGCGATCTTGCGCTGCTCTGGGAGGAGTCTGGCTCTGCCAAAATTCACAGATAATCAGTTGTTGAAGGGAAAGGTAAAATTTTATTACACCACTGACATACTTAAAAAACCAAAATAGATCTTTTTCTGAGCACACAAGCCCTGCTTCAGGCCTGAGACAGGACGAGTCCCTCTCCCTCCTGCAGTAGCAGTGACAATAAAAGATCGCCTCTCCCTACAAACTGTGCTGCATTTATTTTCTTGTACTACCATATCTACCTATGCTGCTGCTGCAGGTACAGACCCATCTCCTTGCTCTTCACGGCAAGACCAGCTCACGCCCCAAGGTCCTGGGACATGAGGGCAGACCCTGCCTATCAAGTGAGCGTGTCGGAGGGGATCAGAGCAGGGACTAACGAGGGTCCTCAGTAGCGTTTGCAGAGGTTTTGGTGTTCCAGCTGCAGAGGATGAGACGGCAAAACCCCAAAGCACACCAAGACGGGAGCGGGGAAGGTTTCACCCCTGTCCATCCTCCACATCTGGAAACATGATAGGACACATCTGCTGCTCAGCATTTGCAGGAGCCTGAGTCAGGTGCTGCTGTGCCCACGTGTGCCAGCACCACTGGCAGCTTGTTGGGGACGCACTGCGGCAGGCGCCCGAGTCTGCACCCTCTCTCTGCAACTACACCAGCTGGGGGGAAGAAGCACCGAATTTTAGGGGAACAGAAGGAGAAAATGAAAGAGTTCACCAGAGTCCAGGGAAAACCAGTGGAGCTTGGAGGAACCAGAGCAGCAGAGAGCTGCTTCATCAGTGTTCACAAGGCTGTTAATTGCTGGCTGGGAACCCAGCAGTGAGGCTGGCCATGTAACCCAGGTGACTGAGGGAAGCCGATGTCTGAAGCAAAGCACCAGGTCCATTAGAAACCTCTGCTCTTTTCCTCACGGACCTGTATTTCTGGGGCACTCACCTCTGTGGCATCTAACGCTGTGTAAATTAATTTCTGGACTTTTTATTTTACTCCTCAAGACTGGCTTTTTGGTGCATTGCAGTTTCCCAAGGCACATGGCTCACCCCAGGCTGGCCAGGCACATGCAAGGACGCAGCCAGGACACGCGCAGCATCTACCCCTCTGCACCCGCCTGCTAAAGTGGCAGCAGGACGTAGAAACCAGGTGCTCACTTGCCATGCTGTAGTCAGATCTTCTGCCAACTCCTAGCTTATTCTAGGCAAATCTGAGCTAACTCAACTGCAATGGGTAAAACGCCCCATGGACAGGCAGGCAGCTCAGCCCTCCTGTCCCAGGTGCGATCCTGGGCTCTCCCAGGGATGGTGCGAGCCCCTGCCTGGGAACAGTCTCCATGGCACCAAGCCACACACATGCTACCTCCAAGAAATACACTACTCAAAACAAGGACGTTGTTCTTGTTCCTGCTGCTTTAGGGATTAAAAACCCTTCACAGAGTGAGCCTTCAGCTTCTGTGGGGACAGAGCAGCGCTGCCAGGGACACACCTGGTAGTGTTCCACCTATCATTGCATCTGAAGAGCTGGAAACCTTCGGCAGCTGGGGTCAGGGAAGGTCCAAGGGATGTACTTTCTTCCAGAAAGGGCCAAAATGCAGCACGGCATCTCCTAGAGCTCTCTGCACAGCTCCTGGACAGCCTTCACTAATGCTTCCTACTGAAAATCCATTCCCAGGAACCCAGGAAGGTTCAAGCTGCCAGAGAAAGCAGCCTGCCAACTGACCCTATCTGATGTGGACACATCTGTGAGCCCAACCAGAACAGGATGCAATGGCTCGAGAGGGGCCTGCAACGCTGCAGAGTGCCAGAGCAGCTGGTCAACATGGGCAACAGCTCTGATCTCAACACAAGTGCAGGGGTGTCTTCAGCTCCATATAACTCCCGCCCAGCATAGATGAGAGGCTAAAGAAGGAGCAGGAGGTCACATAGGACATCCACTCATAGCTTCTCTCCAGCAGAGGTTGCAGAGAACAAGAACACCATTCAAACTGAGGGCAATGGTACATGATCCACTGAGAGCTCTCCAGGACTTGCCCTGGTAAAGGATAAGCTCCCAGCTGGGCCTGGAAACTCGCTTAAACTCCACACCAGCACACAAAAGCTGCTTACCTTGAGCTTACTTCTCTGCCTCACTGCAAATACATCACATGGACTCACAGCAAAATCCTTGCCGTGTCTCAAGCATTTGGGGAGGAGACATTTTAGAGGAAAATTTAACCTGCAGAAGGAGTGGTGGACTCTCCTCCTCACACTGCGCTTATATACTTCAGTCACCCTTTCTTCTTCCCCGTGAGGTCCTACCTCAGCCTGGGCTCTGGCCCTACAGTGCCAAAATGACAGTTAACAAGATTATTTTTCGGAGGGGAAAACTAGATGCCTGGCAGCTGGCATCCCAGCTGCCCTG
Organism: Gypaetus barbatus; assembly: GCA_028022735.1. NCBI lineage: Eukaryota > Metazoa > Chordata > Aves > Accipitriformes > Accipitridae > Gypaetus > Gypaetus barbatus. Next base: position 91,053,577 of record CM051532.1, read on the forward strand.
GGACTGAATGAATCCGTCACTGCCCTGGTTTGAGTTTCTTGTACAAGCCTGTGAAAATAAAGCCCTCCCTGCAATGTACCCCTTCACAGGAGAGAAACAAAATTGTTCACCATTTACAAACCGTAACTCGGCTATGACAGAGTTCTTTGAGGATTCATTTCCCTTGTTTGCTCTCCTCCAACCATGTGCCCCTTCGCAAGGCAAATCCTGCTGGCTAGGGGCAGACCTCAAAACGTGAGCAATTCTCTGTACTGGAATCAATCCAGTCCTGGCTGACACCTCTTGGCTCTCACCTGTTCTCCAACAAATAACCTCAAGATCCCACTGGAAAGTAACCCACATAAGCTGGGAAATGGCAGTCAGTGAGAAGCAAGTAGTAACATTAACAGGGACACCAAGCAGCGTGCTCTGGGCATTACTACACCGCTTTTATGCTCCACTCCGTTAGATGAGCTCTGGCTAAGAGCACAAAGCTCTTCTATAGCCATCTTGCCCAGGCAGGTTGTCCCCAGCGATTTAGACACGCTCCAGAGGAGCCTCCTGCGAGCTCCTCCACGAGATGGAAGGACAAGAGAAAGCGCACGTTGGAGTTAGCACTCAGCAAGTTGGTATTTAACACAGAGGGGATGCTCAGTGCCCCTGAGCGCAGCTGCTCACCTTGGGCCGCCGGGCGGTGGTCTGGAGGGCAACAGGAGTGGAAGGCAGAGGAGGAGAGACATTCATACAGGGACAGACAGGAGCAGAGATACAGACCGCAGCAGCACAGCAGCAGATGCAGCAGAGAACAAGGTAAAGGAAACAAAAGACATCACGGCAATTAGTGTGCATGGCATCAGGTGTACAAGCTCATTAACCCACACTCCCAGGGCAGCTCCAGGTGGAACCCTGCTAGCAGAGCTCCTACGGACACAGAGACACAGAGCCCGGCAGCAGCGCAGCCTCCCAGTCAGCTTCTCTTGCCTAGCCCAGAGATCGCTCATCGAGCTCCAGCCCCGCTTCTCCCCTTTTAGCAAGGTGCAGGACCACAGAGCTGGGGAGAAGGCCGACTGCCTGGGTTCACCAGGGTCTGCTTACAAGGAGTGGATTTAACTCAATGCACCTTTCTGAGAGGTCACTTCAGTGTGAGATTGAAGGGGTTTTGGTTTTAAATTTTTTTTTTCCTCCTCCCCTCACCCCTTTGGTTTTCTGAAGGGACCAGAGCATCACCAAACCAGCTGCCCACAGAGATGCTGGAGCCCCCGGGCTCTATTTCTCTTTAGTCATAAAACTCGCAGGGACAACATGGAGCTTCTTCTCAAACACTTCCATATTTTCTTTTCATTTCTGGAAATAAATGCATCCATCTACTTCAAGGCAGGACCCTCCACCCCCCCAAATACACCCACCGTTTGCTCATGCAGCATAGCAGTAACATAACCATCACCAAGTCGGTGCTCTCAGGTCGAAGGCTGGGGAGGCCACACCACCCATCTCTGCACATCCTTGCTGTGCACTTACACATCAGTTAACAAATATTTTTCCTGTTAACAAATAATCCAACCATAACTGACATAACAACAGGTAACAGTGAAGCTGGCAGCACTCTTCTGCTGGCCGGCAGTGGGGAAAGCTGGATGGGCAGCGCTCTGGGTGCAGGCAGGGAGCCCTCGGGTGCTGGAAGCCATCGGACGGGGCAGAGGGAACCACTGGCAGGGGCATCTGCTTTCCAGCTGCAGCTTTAAAACACTGGAGTGTGTTTTAAAGCTTTTCACATTCGGCTTCATTTTTTATTCTATTACCTAATCCACAGCTTAAAGTAACCAAGAACAGAAAAGCTCAATAAAAACACTGCCATGTGATCCTACCCAAGGATGCAGTCATGAGCGAAACATTTGGTCGTACCAAGCCCATCAGCAAACGCACAGCCCCTGCAACCCAGCGGCAGACCCGTCCCAGACCAGCGCAGCATCGCACCCACCACCACAGCTTCTCTCTGATATTCAGAAGCAATGGTCGTATTCCCACCCAAGGCCTTGATAAACTAGCCAAAAGACCTTATAGCTACTTTTTTTTTTTAAAAATAGATTAGAACTGGATGGGTTATCACTTCTAAATAGCCGATTACCTATTGCATTACTTAGGCTAAATCCTATTTTGCTCACTTCCAGCCTTTTCTAAAAGGCTGCACTCAACAGGACGCTCATTTCAATACTGAGGGAAGATACCCATCTTCCATAACATTTTCTGCTTGGCAAAATTTGCCAGGAAAACATAATGACAACAGTAAAAGCTTAAAACCCTCAGATAAATGCAGGACTGATTTAGGAACAGTGGTATAAGCTCTTCAGGAGTACTCCAGCATCTTTGAAGAGTCCTGATAAATAAAGATTACATTAAGTGGCACCAAAAATCTGAAAAACGCTCTGAAAAAAACCCCTCCCTCAGGGACTCTGCAAGCCACATGCAGGGAGATGCTTCCACTCCTTGCCAAGCACATGCCTCCCAATGCTGCACATTGTGGGGGAACTCAAGAGAGCCCCCACCACTGGGCACAGTGCTCCCTGCCATCCTGCTGCCTGCTCTGCGCAGTGAGCACTGAAAGCACCCTGGTGCGTGGCAGACACGAGCAGCCAAGGGCTGGGGTGTTTCACATCGACAACCAAGTCTCTGCATTCAAAATACAGCTTAGTGCTGCCCGCCGCAGCAGCTGGACATTGGGGGAAATACTCAACAAGCGACCACTGAACCTCTCCCTAGCTGGACGAAGGGGTGGGGAGACGCCGAGCATCTTCCCCTACTCGAACCACACCAAACCCTTAAAAAAGGGAGAAACCTCTAAGCCTTCTCTAAAAGCTAGACATGCTAAATGACAGAGATTAATCCTGGTTTCATGCCTCCTCTGGTGTAAGGCCATTTTGGTTCCCCTCCACGTAACACCATGTGAAGACTATAAAAAGCTGAAGGGTCAGCTCTGAGATCCCTGAGTGAGCGGCTCCTTGGCCAGGGGCTCTGCTGCTCTCTGGCAGGACCAGAGGGTGACCGGGCTCCCTGCCACCCCAGCCGTCCTCCTCTCCATCCGGCTGTCACACAGCATGCCTCGTGTCAGCAATTCACCCGCTGTGCTCCATGGAACACTCGCGAGTGCCTGGCAGAAAGGCAGCTGGACTGGGACACTGGCTTCTCCCCCTTCTAGCCATTAGGGTATGGCATCCAGCTGGCGAAGAGACGGTGTGCAGGAGGGTGGCAGCAGGACTCCATCAGCAAAGCTCTTCACAGCTACAGGAGCATCCAGGAGCCCTGCTTGGGAGCTGGGAGCAGATGCTCAAACCTCCACCAGGCTCCAGACTATGGAGTAGCTTAATACAAAAACTTTGGGCCCTCCTGGATCCTGGGATGCTCTGCACCACCCAGCTGTGGCTATTAATATTTCATTTGGCAGTTCTGAACTCTGCTGCATAATGTTGCTGCATAAATATTTGATGACATTACACAACCTTTGTTCCCTTGGCAGGTCCTGCACTCAGGAGCAAGGAGAGCATCTGGGGCTCAGAACAGATGCACTCAGATACAAACTTCACTTCTAGCAGCAAGAACTCTGGCAAAACTCCTCCTGGCTACCAACAACTGCCTGCGGTGGGGCCGACATTGCCCGTCTCAAATGCAGGGCTGCAGATCGCAGGTCCCTCCTAACTCAGTTCCATTCCAAGTGCAGGAGTCTCGACCTGGACCCAGCCGGGAGCACTGAATGTTGGCACCGTCACGACTACGGATGAGCACTCTTGTATTAGCATCACCTTGCACCAGGCAGGACTGATACTGTATTGCTAAACACTTCTGCTGGACAGAGTTTGAGGGCTTCTCATGCAGAAAAGCAGAACTTCTCAGACTGCAACTGCTGCTGCAGAGATTTCCACGTAGTTCCCACGAGGGTTTCCAGCAGCAGGTGGAGGGGGCCGGCGTGCACCCCCGAGCAGGGCTGGCAGCTGCTGGAGTTGATGCCCGGGCATTAACTGAGCAAGGGTCAGCACTGCCCACCCGAGCAGGCAGGATGCCATCCCGCTCACCGTCAGGGAACTCAGCCTCTCGGAGGAACCAAGCCTTCTCCAGACAAAACCTGTTGGCATTAACACTGTCTCTACCCCCACAGCACTCCACCAGCAGAAAGACGAGCTCCCTCAGGGTGTTTTTCCCACGGTGACGTTACCTGCGTTATTGCTGGGTATACACTACAAGAAATTTTGCATTTTAAACAACCGGCAACACCTTGCACATGCACTCTCTTACAGGCATGATCACGTACAGAGACAGCATGTGCAAGGGGAAGAAACAATAGGAAAAGCAGGATTAAATCAAGCAGTGGTCAGATTTGTAAAGTTCCCTGCCAGACAGAGTGCTGAGCACTGGGCTGGCCCCACTGCTCCACCCTTCTGCTGGAGGCAGAGGAAAATCAGCATTTGTAAAACTTTTCATTTGGAAGTGGATTAAACAGGAGCTCTTAAAGTAATCACCACGTAACAAAAGTATTTCACTGTATTTGGTGAGCTCAAGGAACCACAGACATAGATCAAGAGCATTTACTGTAATGTTAATAAAACAGCAAAGTCTTCTCGCTGACACAGCATGGCCAGTGAAGTTGCACGTTTATGCCTTTGGTTATTTTTATTTTCACTTCTTCTTTAAGATCAGGCAAAAATTCTCAGGATTTCTCTTTAAGCTGAACAATGATATCCTGGTTATGCTAAAAATAAACATATAGGACACTACCAGAGCACAAACCAGAGTCCGTGCTGTAACCTGCAGAAACACCAGCTTGACAGGGAATCCAGATACGACAAACCTTTGGAAATGTTAAAAGCAGAACCCAACAGCATGGCTAGCATTGCTAAGGTAGGAAAAACGTTATTATTAACATGCAACTTCCACAAGCCAAGCACCCTCCAGCAGCCGGGAAGCCACCGGAGCTCCAGCCGAGCTGCAGAGATGCTGCATGCAACACAGGCACAGACAGGTGAAATGGAGAAATGACTTGAACGGAAACTTGAAAGGAAAAGCCAGACATTAAATGATGCTGCTTTCTCATTCAGCAACCTCCCCCCACCCTGTCTGTCCACAGGCACCTGAAACCGGGTCAAACTCACAATTAAAGCTCAGCAGCATTAACATACAAAAAAGGAAAAAAAAACAGAGCAAAACAAGGTACGTTCAGAAGCAGCGTTAGCAATGACAGTGTGGATACAGCAGCAGATTGTACCTTCCGTGTTGCCGGGGCCTGCCTCATCATTGCAGAAAAGACAGACGGAGAGAGAGAGAGAGAAAGGGAGACAGGGAGGCAGAGAGAGACTGTTAGCACACTCGGTCACAACAATGCGGCTCTCGGCGGCTCTGTCTCGGGAGCACGGGCTGCCCAGCAGCGCTTGCAAATGGCTGCAGCTTCCCTCTATCCGCTCGCCATCTGCCCCGATAATCCAGCAAATGCCTCTCCCGAAGCGCCGGCTGCTACGGACGCGGCTGCTCAGCAGGGCTGCGATGCGCCGAGGCCGTGGGGGCCCATGCCAGCCACCGGAGCCACGGCCGCTTGTCCTCTCTCCGCCGGTGTCTCCAACCACCGCCCCAGCGGCTCATTACATCACCGCCGGTGGGTCTCTCCTCCCCGCGCCGTGCGCCGGGGATGCTGCACCGAGCCGGTGGCGGCGGGCGATGCTCCTCTCGGGCGAGGGGTCCTCAGTAGCTTAGCAACACCCCGGCTCGGCCACCTTGCCGGTGGGTCCAGCCAGCTCCGTCCCTCCGCTCGGCATCCACGCATGCACAGGATGCCCTCCAACCTCTCTTGCCCACAGCCCAGCCCGCCCCATGCCTACGCGCCGCCGCGGCCACGCCGGCCCAAGGGGCGGCTGGGACCTCGTGAGCAAATCCCCTGAGCCCGGACAGACGGACAGAGCTGAGCCCGGACAGACGGACAGATGTCTGCGCGGAGCCACGTCCATCTTGTGATGCTGCTGTTCACCACCCAGCCCGACTCCCACCCTCGCAGCCGCCCAGCTCAGCCCCAGCCACGCGCCTCCTGCCAACAAGGGGATTTATTTTCGAGGAGCTCAATGCACCCCTGCCCAGCCAAGGGTGCCGGCAAAACCCCCACAGCAGGACTGGCCTCGGAGAACCCCTGCCCTAAAAAAAGCCCCCGCCAGAGAGTACTAGCACCCAGCGCGGCATCCAGCACGTCAGCCAGACAGCCGTGTCTGAGCCTTATGACACTGCCAAGCTCAAACCCTGAATTCCTGCTTGGCATCCTTGTTGTCCCTGGACCAGCGCCCCATCAGAACTGCAACACAAGGGTCTAAACGCCAAAGCAACCAGTAACACTCAGAGCAAGATCTCACTGCAAACTCTACGAAATCTCAATGCCCTGACCCCACTGCACGCTAGAGATCCCAGCCCTTTGGATATCAATTCCTTTTACATACACACACATCTTTTTTCTGTGTATTGTATTATATGTGTGTGAACATGGACCTTCTTTTCCAATATTGACAACTCCCATTCCAATTCCATTATTTTCCAATACTTCCACACTAAGGCAGCAGGAAAGAGAGGAGCTCAGGCTGACCCAGGCTCGCACACAGCAACTATCCTTCTTAAATAGTATGTGCATATACAAACCTCTACACACAAAGCATATTTTTAGCACCAGTAGTTATAGACACTCAGTGCAATGCTTGCAATCTCTTGGAAAAAGTCCTTAAAGGCAATTTTCACCAGCAGGTTAAAACTTCCTGGAGCCTTGAGGCAGTCCCACAGTTTGCCATGCCACAGACAGTCTGCACCCAACTGCAAGAGCCATTATCTGCAGTGAGTTTTGATTTCTGAATTAGGAAAGTGAACATCTGTTGTGCCTTGCACAGATGTTCTCCCTGGACTGAGGTTTTGAAAGTTGAGAGCATTAAAATATGTATGTAGATATACATATCGGGGGGGGTGTAAATATATATTCTAAAAATCAAACCCTGTGTTTTTACGAGACTCTTAAAAGTCTTCTAACCCAACAAAAGCCATCCGCCTCCCAGTGCCCATTAACTTAATTTTCTCCAGAGACAGAGGACGGGAAGCTTCAGACTAAAAATTAGCATTTGGGACAGAGAAGCTGGAGTCAATCAGAAGGAGCTAAGGAAGAAAACTGCAACCCCTAAGAGAACCGTGCGTGTGCGCCAGGTGCCCTAGTGTTTCTGTGGGACGGGGAACCGGAGCTGAGCAGACCCAAATGGACCCGCACTGCTCCAGGGAGGTGTCGGGGGGGGAGGAACGGCATCTGCCCCTTCTCCTCAGCCTTGCTGCTGTGCCCATCCAAGGGGGACAGCCAGACGCGCGTCCTCCCCCCAGCACAGCCACGTCCCCCGCTGCTGCAGGAACCCCCCCAGGAACACCCCACGGCTGCAGCTCCCACGGGCACCAGCCCACGGCACAGAAGCCACCTCCTGCACAAGGCGTCCCCGGGCACAGGGACCTGCTGCACCTCCAACTCCAGCAGCACCCGGGCAAGGAGGGAAGGTGGCAGCCGCTGCACCCAGCACCTGGAGGAACAGCATCACCTAACTTAACCATCACAGCGGCAAAGCAGAGCCCTCGCAGTTCCTCTCAGCCCTATGCTCCTGTTACACTATAGGAAGCCTCCAGGATGACTCCACAAGAGCTTAAAAACACTCACCCTGCCCAAGGTAGCAAAATAAAGGCTAAGTGAAGGTTCAATTGCTTTGTAATTACATCCAAGGGGCAGACACAAGCAAAGGGAAAAGCTAAAGGGCAATTTGGCATATTAATCACAGGTAATAACTGACCAGGAGTAAACAGGGTGGGAATTAGGAGATTTCTTAACAGCAGAGTGAGGCAGTTTGGAGACAGCCTCCCAAGAGCAGCCGTGGGGACAGGAGACCCCGGGTTCAGGCACCCGCTGACAAGAGGGGCTTCTGCACGGGGGTCCAAGTGCCACAGCCACATCCCGATCACAAAGCAAGCGGAGAGGTTTGGGGAGTGGGGACAGGGGCCAAGCAGACCAAGGCTCCCCTCCAATTTTTCTGCCCTTTCCTTCCAGCCAAAGTTCAAAACTCAGATACACTTTTTAAGAGACTCAAGGGACACTTCAGATAGCCCAAAATTCAGTAATTAATTACATACATGGAATTTCCTACCCTTTAAGGCTCATACTTGAAACATACAGATCGGGGTTTTATTCTGTTTGATACACTTAAAAACTCTCACAGTATTTTTGCTCTGAAAGTGATTTCAATACTTGTCAGGAAAAAGAGCATGTCCAAACTCTACAGTGATGCTTTCCAAAATCTGCCCTTCTGGGGTCCTCCAGTCTCATAGTAAGTGGGCTGCAATTGTGCTACAGAAATACTGACTGGTACAGACTTTAACTGAAAGCCTGCATAAATTTCACGCCAGTTCACAAAAAGCCCACCCTGGGAGTTGAGTATCACCTATTTGCCTGAAATATCTCCATCACTGCTGCTCCAAACTTCTGTGAAGACCAAGGCGACCATCTGCAGCGGCACTGCACATGCTGCATGGCCAGGAGCTGAATCACACACACATCTGCCCACGTCCTCATTTTATTATCGGACTCCAAAGTCCTTGGGGTAACTGAAAAGCACTTAGCACAGAGTTCAGGTTACAGACTCCAATCAATCGCCTAAAAAGGATGGCAGAGTCTGGGTTTCATTACACATTAAAACTGAGTAGTACTGGCTGGAGACAAGCTGCACACCGACCCCCCCAGGCTCCCCAGCACCGCCCGAAAGCCTTTGGGCCTGATGGGACAGATCGCTGCTGGCTGCTCCGGTTAATGGGGGGAAAGCTGTCATCTCGCTGGATTTTACCTGGCTGAAAGAAAGGGTGAGAATTCCCCATGTTGAAATGCCGTCAGACCTGGACCGCACCTTTACCCTGTGGCCAGATGCAGTCTCGTTTTGTTCATCTCCATCACAGGGAAACGTTGCCCGAGGCCCAAAAGGAAAATAAATGGTGCAAGGCTTCAGTAAATGCGGTACAGAAACACTGGTCATGGTGGGGCCCACTCCACCTCCCTGCTAGTTACAACCAGCAACTCCCACACCAGCGCAGGGTTAGTCGGTCCGGGTTTTTAGTTCCTCTAAGACTCTCCAAGTCCTGGTTTTTGTTTTGTTTTGGTTTTAACCAGTGAAGTTCTTCCAGAGCCTTAAGTATCATTTAACTGGCAGCTCAAGCAGCACGTGGTTGGGTGTCAAACACAGAACAAGGGTGCAGCTTGTGAGATTTTCGCACAGGATAAAAGATTATGCCCCTGGATTAAGTCATAGAGCAAACGTGGATATCCCACGAAAAGAGTGAGAAAGATAATTAATGTAGGAAGCAAGGTATGTAATTTTATTCTAATACTTCAAGCATTTTCTCTACCAGCAGCTAAGATTGATCACTGGTAATTTCAGCGATGCATCCACTCTTGATCTACAGCCTGATGTCAGACCCTCTAGAATTACTGACCCTGGGACCCAACCTGCCCACAGTTTATAGTCAAGATCTTCTATAACACACGCGGTCTGTTGCACCCGCGGGTGACTCCTCTGTTCAGGATGAAGGCTGCTGTCCTCTCTCTCTCATGCAGTTTAGATGTGGCCATCTGGCTCCCAGAAGGCTGCCAGAGACTCTGCCACACTCCTCGCCCAAAGGCACCGGTGAAGGAGGCAGGACTTGAGCGGTGCTCAGCAGGGGAGAGGGGATGACCCCAGCAGACCCCTGCAGATGACACAGCTGGGCAGGGGGTGAGGGTCCTTCCATCTTGCTCGCTGCTGCAGAGCATCCTGAGGGAGGGTGAATGGCTGCACTGGCCGTTCAGAAGGGAGCACACGCAAGCTTTGGTCCCTGTGCAAGGTACTTCTCCTTCCCCATCAATTTATCTCCCCAAAGCACATGTGGGCTTTCACCAGCCTCCAAGCAGTTAAGACTGTCTCTCTTCAATCAGTGTCAAGAATTTTGGGGTATCTGGCAAGCCTGGAAGCATCCTTCTTGGCATTTCCCCTCTCGGCAACACCTCTCATCCTGCAGAGAGGATCACGGATTAAAGGCTGAGCTGTGTTGTTGGTACATAGATCTCCTGGCTTGTGCTGAAGAACCAGAGTCATGTCAGCAACCTCCCAACCCCTTCTGCAGAAGATGGCTGTCAAAAAACCTGCCTAACATTCACTCCAGATCCTGGTAACAGCAAACTCCTCCATGTTGAGGCCTCTTACCCAACCAGCGCTATGTCAGACATGAGGTTTTCCTGGGGAACCAGGAGAGAGTGATGGTCACCCTGTGAAGAGACATGCTTTCTCTGTACCAGAGCAGGGACAAACATACCTTCTACTGTTTTAACTGCACAGCAAATACGTGCAATCTTCACAAAATACATTAGGGTGCAAAAAGCAGGTGACAGCTGTATTCTAGATGTACTGCAGACCTAAGTTTATACAAAGGTGCTTCTGGCAACACATGGGGCTGCCTCAACCTTTGAGAATTCCTAAAGTGCAAAAGAAAAACAAAAATTAAAAAATTTTAAACAGCTACAGAACATAAACACTGAGGAAAGACTAGCTCCTCCACCATGGAGTCACTTCCAGCTGTGGTAACATTGACCTCTAGCACTTTCTATGCATGACAGGCTAAAAAAAAAAAAAGACCGTCCTCAAGAAAATGCCTCTGATCCCACAGCAATTTATTAAAACAAGCCAGATAATGTTCTAATGAGCTGAGAGATGGCTAAATATTCAGATCAAGAGCCAAAAGGAAGTGCTTAGGCAAGCTCTCAAAAGCTGAAGCACCAAGACAAACCAGCAGATTTCAGGAGTTAACCAAGAGAATTGCTTTCAGGAGTCCAGACACTACAGCACTCCACACCAGCGCTGCAGGTACAGCTACGGGCAGCTCAGACCTGCCCCATGCCCCGCATGGAGATGGGAGCCAGATGTTTCTGCCTTTGTCAAACAACAGGTAACTAAAAGTCAGGAAGAAAGAGGCACAGGCTGTGCCAAAGGCAGCGCTGAGCCCCAGATCCAGTGGGGAACCCTCCACCCAGGAGCCGCGTCCAAGGGCTGGGAACCCTCCAGCGGTGGGCAACCCCCCCGGTTCCACGGCACGACAGCCCTGTGCAAACGTCCAGAGAAGAGGAGCTAAGAGTGCTGCCTCTCAGATAACCGGGGTGGGGATATTACACATTCTCACAGGCAAACAGACACTGCTCCCATTTGCAAAGTTAATTAAGAACAGAATTTATCCAGATAGCTATGCATACCAAGTTAGCCTAGTTTTTATGGTACTATCTTCCACATAAGCCTAGATTAAAATCACTCCTTTTCAAGCAATTAACAATTTTCTGTTGCTCAAAGGAGAATAGCACTGGGTGACCACAAAGGAAACTTGCTGAGGCTTCCCCAGGGGGATTTAAAGACACGTTATGCTTTCAGCACACCGGGGGCATCCTGCACCACAGCCCTGCTCCCCAGGGCAATGTGGGCTCTGCCACAGAGCTGACAGCTTGTGCAGACACACACTGCCTTGACTTCCAGACCAGCAAATACAAACTGGACCCGCAGACCAACTGGATTTGTCCTCAGGAATCAGAACTCAACATTACAAGACTTCGACCATAGCCCACATGAGAAAAATCAATGAATACACCAGGAAGCATTGCGCTGGCAAAAGCCGTTAACTGTGTAAGGGCAGAGGTGGCTCACTCGGGATAGTTACCCGCTCATGCCATACCTGAGCACTCACTTTACCACCAGTCCAAGCACAGACTATTCTCAGTCGCAGCAGTGCTTCCCACCTGCCTGTGCCAAGCAGTTTTTCCTACAATGAAGCCTTGAGTGTCCAGGGAAGTTACAGACACTCACGAATTTGGGGCATCGAGGCAGAGAGCACCGGTCTCAAGCTCTCCACTCTCACGCTGGCTGTGGTAACCCCTCTCTTGCCTTGCACTTGGGTTTTCACTCTCAGCTCTGTTCCCAGCTTGCAGCTGCCAAACCTGTTGTTGGTGAGTACGCCTGAGCCTGGCAAACTGTTCTGTGAGACACCTGCTGCCGTGACAGTCTTGTGCAAGGATCTGCTCACCATCAGGTTTCACCCTGCTCCTCAGGGATGCTCAGAGCTCTCTTTGGGTTCTGCATTGGCCTTCCAACCACCTCCAACGCTTGGGCTGCCTGCTCTGCTGAGTTGGGTCACACCTTCCTGGTAACAGATTACACTCCCAGCCCATCAGGACCAGAGCGGCTCACCAGCCCCATCGCCAGCCAGCTCCTTCCTCCTCAGCTTTGACGATGATTCTTCAGAGCTAGCAGAGAAAGAGCTTATTCTAGGTCAGCAGAGTCAGCCCATCAGTCCACAAAGGACTGAATTGTCAGACAGGATGGTACTGCATCCACAGAAACAAACACATCTAGTATCCAAACCTAAATGCCTTTAGGCATTTAGCCAGCCTAAACTGGCTACGACTTACGCAGAGCTCCCATGGACAGTAAAAGGTAGCAAACAAATCTGGACACCGTCAAGAGCGGAGGTCAGGATCCCACCAGCATCCCCTCTCCCTCAACAGCTCTTCTGCTGGCTGCAGATGGGCAAATGGTGTTAGCAGGGTAAGGGTTTCCAAGTGGCATTTTTAAAAGCTCTATAAGCATACGTTAATGAAGAACCACCGAGTTTCATTGGCCTGAGCATGTCACAGTAAAGCCTGTTTTGGATCAAGAGCTGATTTATACAGAGATAGCTTTTAAGTTATCTGAAGGCATTCAAAAGCTCCAGTAGAAACTCTCTCCAACTCCAGGTCGACCCAGAGGACGTAGGCTTTCCTCCACCGTGCAAGTTTAACCGTTACCCGAACTTGTCCGGCAGAAGGGCCACATATATATTAAGCATTCTCAGACAGAAGCAACCTTGACTCGTGGCTGTAAGTCCCCTAGCGAACAAAGTGCCATATATACTGCTAAGGAGTCACATGAAAGCTTACACAGATTTAACATTCAGTTAAGAGAATTAAGGGTATTACAGTAAGGGGGGCAGGGCAGTAGCTGCACTAATGAGCCAACTCCTCTCCTAATGCACATCTCTGTTTTCTAAATCTAGAATATTTAAATTCTTTCCACATCCAGGATTCAATAAACACCAACACGGGGCTGGCCACACACCTTGCAGAGCTGCCCACTTCAGCAGAAGCAGCAGATGAGAAAATGCAATTTAACAAGGGGGGGGGGGGGGGGAAGGTGTCAGATGCTTTAGGGCTGTCCTTTAAAAACGCTCAGTGGTATGTAAGAGAAGTTACTTATCTTAAAGCCATGCAAAGTAACAAGGAGCTTTTAGCACCATCACAGATAAGAAGATTGCTGAATCTTATCTGGGTTTGGAGCAGGAGCAGGAGCAGCCTGTGATGCTGCCGGGGTTAACTCCGGCTCATTTCCATGGTACCACCAGCTTGCGGCGCCAGATGCTGCTCAGCTCACAGCTCCGTAGGTCCGCTGGCCCTTCCCTTGATCAACAGCAAAATAACCACCATTCTGCAGCACGGACCTTGCCGCAAGTTCCCATGAACGTCCCTCAGAGGCATGAAGAACTGCCACGACAGTTTGTCAGCCGGCCAAGAGGAATAGTAGCCGTGTAAAAATCGGCACACAGGTTCATTTAGACCCTTTTGTAGGACATGTTTTCGGCAGTTCGGATGTGAGGCACGTTTTATGAGATAATCAGATTACTCTTTCCCTTAAAGGATTAATAGGGCTTGGGTCGGCCCCTCTTCTTTAGAAAGAAAGCATCTGGAATCAGATCGCTCCATGCCCTCATCAGGCTGAAACAGGCCATCTGCTCCCCACACAGAGACGCTGCCACTGAACCCAGCTAACGATCGGGCACAACGACAAACGGGAGGACAAGAGAGGATCAGAGCGAGATCAAGTGCCCAACAGAGAGGGAGATGAAGTCATGCTCATTACAGAGCTCAAAACACTTGAGATCCAGCTCAGGCACACAGAATGCCAGCTGGGATGATGAAAGGAATGGGAATGTTACTGGAGCTGGGACAAAGCCAATCCATTGGGGGCGGGGGGGAAACAGGCATCAAACTGGCTTTAGCTCATGCTGTCACAGGATAGGTGATCTGTAGTGAGAGACAGCACCCTTGGGCAAGAGAGTTATTTATCATCATGGTCACACAGCTCAAGCGTACAGGGACAGCACTGGATGCGTGTTACGCGTAGATGTGGTACTTAGGGACATGGCAGTGTTAGGTTTACAGTTGAACTCGATGATCTTAAAGGTCTTTTCCAACCTAAATGATTCTATGATTCCTACTCCAGAGAAGGGCTCACAGCCACTCACACTTGAGCTTGCTGCAAACGTAACTAACAAACCCTGTAGGACCAACCTTCTCCCACCTGCCACCAGTTAAGAACTTGCTCCCTGCTTCAGCTGATCTGGGACTCTGCACTCAGTGTCTCCAAAGGTCTTCAGACACAACCAGGCACCGCAGATGAGCCTGTTTCACCTGCAAGCTGCGGACACATCTGTTGGGCCCATCCCCTTCCAGCTGGAGCTCTGCACAACTCAACCACCACTGCACAGTCGGGGCAGGATTATGCTGCCCAGTGGGACAACGACCCAGGGAGCAACTGTCCAAACTGTGCCGGTACGGGACAGTGGAGGCCGAGCCAGGCACCTGGCACAGCCACATTACAGACAAGGTGGGACTAGACTAGGTAAAGCAGACAGGACACGACCCGCTGAGAAGGCAGAGTGTGTTCAGACGCTGGCGTCCTACCCCCAGTGTCCCCACCAGCCAGGCAGAGCTCACGGCACAGGAGCCATGAAACAGGGAATCCAGTGGTGACTTTTGGGTAGAAGGAAGCCAGCTCTCCACCATCATCCCACCAGCTGGTGCGTTAACACACACCAGCTGAAGGGGCTCCGGACCCCTGCTCCCACCCCACAGCCGCAGGACCCCGGGGCTGAGCTGGAAGCCCCCACACAAACAAAGAGCCACTGTGGTGCCAGCCAGAGCCACTGCACCCGGGTCGAGGCTGGCAGCTCGCATCAGGATGGTGGTTGTGGCACCTTAGACGGCAGGACAGAGCAGGATGCCCGGGCAGGACACCCGAGGAATACTCTGGCTGCTCTCCCAGGCTCCGAACACCCACAGCTCAAGGACTCCCCGAGCCAAATATAATTTACGTGCACTTTGTATTTCTTAAGATTTAACTTTAGAGAACCTGTCCAGCCTTTCTCTGCATCCCTGAAAGTCCTCACCACCCCCAGCATCCTGGGGCAAGAGTGGCACAGGTTCGTCACACGCAGGATGATGAAGTCCCCGCTCAGCCCACTCTCAGCCTGGGGAGGCAGCTCCCACCACAGCCCTGGGCAGTGGACCCAGCACCTCTGTCTCGCTGGAAGGTGACACAGTGTAATCCCAGGCACTTCAGCAAGAGAAGAGGCAGGCTTGCTGACCACATGGTCAGTGAAACATCAACCCAGGTAGCACAGAGGAGATAAAGGAGCACACAACCCACTTCACTCTGAAACTTAGCAGAGAAACACCCTCTTACTGCTTTTTAAACAGGCTTTTGGTGTTCTTCCCATCCCACCCAGCATACCAGCAGCCTTGGCAGCCCAGCCCAGGCAGGGGCTGGCAAACACTTCTGAGACAGGCCAGCACCTCCCCACGTGCCAGGGGACAGCCTGGACCACCAGCTCCCGAGCAGCCGCCAGCACCCCACAGCGATCCCGAGCAAGGTGCACATCGCAGATGCCTGTGTGAGGAACGAGGACACCCCCTGACAGCCCACACCCCTACGCAGCATCGCAGCTAACGGGAAGGACCTCCAGCTTCGGGCGGCCCCAGAGGTGACCCAACAGCTGCCCACCACGCTCTAGAGCCCCGTGGCGCTGCCAGCCCTGGCAATAGCACGGTCCGTGCGACCAACAGCAAAAGCCAGAACAGCCACGACCTCATCGGTGAGAGGCCCTACCCCATTGCTCCCGACGAGCTCAAAGACAGTAGCAAAACCAAGGCAAACAGAGAAGGACAATAGCTGGGAGGATAAGGGCCATCTGGCACAAAAAAAGGAGCAAGCAGCAGCTTTTAATACGATTAAAGTCTATATTTAACATGCAAAGAGCTACCTTAATCTCATGAATAAGGATTTATCTGCTAATCATGTTAGTTATTTTGTGATCCTACCAACTGGACTGCAATTTTCACACACTTGTGTAAGGTCAAGAGCTGCAAGGGAGGGGAGCAGAGAGCTGACAAGTTTATTAACGGCCAAAAAAGTTAAATTCTGAGGTGACATCAGCAAAAACGTGGCACTGGCTTGTCCCTCTGAGAACAGTTGTGACGTACCTGTCTGAGCCCATCTCCACACGTCACTAGTCAGGAAGGGTTCTCTGGACAGCTATTAACATACAACCACTTCTCTTAAAAGCAATACACAGCTAAAGCTCTGAGCAGATGGCAGCATACGTAGGGCAACCTGCAATCAACCTAACTGCCTGGAAACCACGGGTAACGGGGATGAGAAAGTAAAGAAACACAACATTCAAAACCAGAAGTTCTTCCCATCCACGTAACAGAGCCACGACAAACAGCTGGGTGCAAGTCAGAGTTGCATGCGAAACGGCAGCAGTGAGAGCTCGCAGGACCGAGACGTGGGGCAGATGCATGCAACGCCCGTAAAGCCTCAGAAACATGCAGAGACCTCGGACTAGAGGGGTTGTGGAGGGCGTCAGGAGAGAGGGGGCACCCGGTAATAGCTGTTCCCAACCATCCCTCTACAGTGTCTCGGCAGCTTCTCCTTACGCTTCTGCATTGCTCCTCGCCTGTGGACTATCTGCGGACAAATGCTGCTGTTTGGATCATCTCTCCACCCAAAAATCAAAATGAAAGTGGTGGAAAACAAAAGACCTGTCGAAGATACCACTGATGGGCATCATGTACGCCAAGGACTCAGCAGGTACCATACCACTTTCTCTCTAGTGCTTGTACTGTGCCTGTTCCAAAAGTCGAGTGGCCAGATTTGCTCTTCTCTTGGCAAGATTTTCATGGCAAAAAAATATTTCCCAAGCAGCCTACAGGAAATGATGATTCTATGCAAAGACCTTTGTAGTTTTAGTTCATTTTGGTAATAAGCGATACAAAAGATTTTTTGCTTTGATAAGTGTTATAAGCAAGCTGGCTGTGGGGTGTTCTTACCTTGGGAGAAGCATGGGAAGCTGTAGCCCCAGGAAAGGACAAGTACCACATATGAGCAAAACAGTGACTTGCCTCCAAGCCACCAAAGCATATTATTTCTCAGCAGCACGGTATCTTTTTCCAAACTCTTGGGGTTTGTTCTTTCACTACAGCAGCTCCCTGTTCTACCACTGCTCAGCTACAGATTAGAACTGCTCATGAGAAAATTCATTAAGTAGCATTGCCTTGTATTGTTTAGAAAACTGCTATATATTGGTCAATAATGGGCCACATAACAACCCTGTGATAACACATCTGGTTACCAAATAAATCTATAGTTTTAAATGTTTCCATGTCAGACAGTGAGCATGAAGGAGCACTGCTTATGCTCCCCACAGCATGTAAAGCACTTAACCTGTAGCTGGTACTGCCAACACCCACAGGTTGGGGAACATACACTATATTAAAATGTTAGTTAAGGGAAAGAGAAGGCAGAAGGCGGCGGAAGCCAGGCTGAGGTGTGCCAGTCAGTCCTTCAGGTGGAAGCAGCAATACGTGGGCTGCCTCTGGTGTCCAAGACTTACAGTCAGTTGACATAAAAACTCCGTGCAGATGTGTTGGGAGCGATGCTGGGCACAGCGCACGGCTATCACAGTAACCGGCACCCAGCGCTGACTTGAAAACCCGACTGTGGTTAACTGCAACAGTAGAAAATCTCACAATCAAGCATAAAGCATAAAGCTGGGTTGCCAGCCTCCGTGCTTCCCTCGAGCAGCGACAGGGCAGCAGTACCGCAATGCAAACTCTTTCCCCACGCTGTGGTCTGGCTCAGAAGCAATCGGTTTTGCTGCGTTTGCCTCCCATCCTCTGAGCAAGCTGGGGGCAGGCGAAGGGGAGCACATGCAATGAGCAAACATGCAACAGTACGATGGAGGCACAGCAGCAATGGGTGACAATGAACTGGGATGCACTGGAGGGCCTTTCATGCGGCCAGAAGACTCAGCAACACACAGATTAACTGTCAAAAAAGCACCACCTTTTTAGGTTTCACTCCACGCTGCATGAAGAGGGAATAAAAGGGTACAAAGTTAGAGCTCACATCATATCAACAGTGGTGATGAGAAGCGATCTGCTTTCTGTTCAAACATCGCAAGTTTCAGAGCTAGCTATTCATGGAAGAGAACATGTCTCACTAAAGTCATTGGGCTGCAAAAATATGTACAATCAGAAAGGAAAATACATTCAGGTAAATTTAAACAAATGTAAGGTGGCTTAAGAGAGGAAAGCAGACAACAGAGCTTCTTTTCAACCCTCTAATTTACAAGCTTTACTCCAGTGTCATTGATCCACCTTCCACTCCTCCAGCACAAAACCATTTGAGATGCTAGAACATGTTCAGAGGAAAATAAATTCATTTAATGGTAGCCATCAGCACTTGCAAAGAAGAGTTAACCAACATGCTTAGCTGATCGAAACCTGGAATCCCTGGGGAGGAGGGATCCCACCCCAAATCCAGCTCTCACAAATACCACTCACCTCCCACACTGACCCACCTTGGATCAGACACTGCAAAGGGAAGAAGATGCTGTATCCAACTTTTTTTTTTTTTAACATTTTTTGTGAGTGCACTTCTGCCACGCCTCAGGTCACAAAGACTGCTCACAACTTCCAGTAATATGATATTTTGCCTTTAAAATGCAATTCTTGATCACACCAAGGCAAAGCCCTGCATCAGCTGCTGCCCTAAGGATGATGTTTCATGGCAGCAGGGAGTTCATATAATCATTCTGGGAAGAAATCACATTTCATCCAAAGTGTGCTGGCAATCTCCTCCAGTTTCTTGCCACTCAGGGCCCCTCTACACGCAGGAAAGAAGCTCTTTTCCCCATTTTCAGAAGTCCTGATGCCACAGCCTGGTGGAGCAGAGGTAACAGCTTTTTGGATCCAGCCACGAAGGACTTGGGGTTTGACGCCAGGATCTCCCAGGATGAAGGGGGACAGGATGCCAAAGGACGATGGTCTCGAAGCAGGTGTGGGGAGCGGGTCTCTGCCTCGACCGCTGCACGCCTGCTTCGGGACCTGCCAGTAGCATCCAGGAAGGGACGGGCTCTCCAGTGCTTTGGGCAGCGATGTGCCCTAGTGTAGGTGGGCTGCAGGGCAATGCTAGGAGAGCAGGAGAACCCAGTCCAGAGTTGGTGGTACCTCTACGCTTTCTTCTTGCAAAGGCAGGTGAACCCGAGCCCAGATCCAGTGACACCTCTATGCCTTCTTCTTGCAAAGCCTTTATCATTTTTGCAATCCATAAGACTCCCTGGCTGCACAGGCCAGCCTCATCTGCTCTCCAGCCCACCCAGCTCCCAACAAAGCCTGTTCTGACTCTCCTCATTTTTCTCAGATGCCTTTCGTGGAAGATGCAAACACAGAGCTGACAAGTCCTGCCACAAAGGCCCCCAACTCAATACCTGCCCTCATGAGCAGAGATGGTAACAGGAGTGAGTGACAGGTCAGCCAATGGCAGCTAGGTAAGGGCCAGCAAAAGAAGAGGTGCTCCCGTTTCTGTGGGATTTGCACCCAGAACACAGCAGCCCACTCATGAGCTGCAGCAGCCTCCAGAAAGCCATGCTCCCGCGCTGCACACAGCAGTGCCCGCAGCCTCGCACCAGGCTGCTGCTGCGGAGCTGGCCTTCAGGAGTGTCTAAGGAAATCGAGAGGTCTTGGCTGATTTTCTAGTTTCAGAGAACATGATGCAGTACCACAGAAAACACACCTTTTGCAGCAGCGTTAAGTACACATTCAAGATGGAAAACACCCAAAATACTGCACGGCAGAGGTTTTACTCTCAGAAAACAGCAGCTCGTCCTTAGACAAACTGTGACAATGGTCACCATGTAGTCAAGCCAACACACATATGGATAAGGCAAAAAAGGATTGAGAGGACCACAGCCATTTCTGGGCCTGGGAAGCTCGGCCGCTTTTCGAGGGGCAGGAGATAGCCCTTCTTGGGGAGGGACAGGCTGCTGTCGCACTGCTGTGAAGTAACCTCCCCAGACTCTCGCTCTTGGACTACGAACCATTTCAGCAAACAACCTCAGCACCCTTTAATAGGTCTGGACAACAAATGATGCTGGAGAATGTTTGCCCTAGAGCTCAGGCTTTGCACGAGGTAAAATTGTATCCCAGGTGTTCGTTTGCCTCCCATCACTGCAGCCTCTCTGGAAGGAGCAGGCTCTCTGCCTCTCGGAGGCACTGGCAGTGACTCCTCAAGGGGCAGCAGTTGCTTTTGTTCCCTTCTGCAGTGTGCCGTTATGCTGGCTCGAAGCCAGACTCTTCAGTGTTTGATCAGACTTGCACGCAGGAAACCAGGACCCTTCACAGTGTCAGCATGTAAAGGACTGAAGGACTGAAGTCCTGCAGGACTAACCCCAACCCGCTCTGCGGACCCTGCGTTTGACAGGCAGCCAGCCTGCGAGCTGCATGTTCAACAGAGCAAAGATACCTGTTTGGGCTGAAATACTGGGCAAGTGGCTCACAGCACTTTTCCAGCACCTCATTTCCATGTTTCTGCGCAGCAGTTGCAGGAGCTCCTGGGAGGAGCTGTGTAATCCCAGCAGGGAAACAGCAAAGCCCGAATTCGCCTGTTTCTAACATGCAAGGCAGAAGACAAATCTGCATGTGTCCATCACAGTGGCATCGCTCAAGTTACTTTGGGAGCCTGTCCCACCACCAACAGTATTTGAAAGGCAGCAGGATGTTCATTTTGAACTCTAGCATTTTCCATAATGACAAACCAGAGCGTATGTCCCAGAGCACAGCAGCGCATCAAGCTGCAGCATCCCCAGCCCAGAACAGCACGGAGCTCCATCTACCAAAACATTGCTTCCAACAGTAGCCAGCACGAAATTCTCAACCTCTTATGCAGAAAAAAAAAAGTGATGCTTAAGGACAGAAGGTACATTAGCTATTTAATCTGGGGTTTCTTAAACCTTCTGGGTGCAAACCCTTTTGGTTCATCTCCTTTCCTGCAACCTCCTCAGAATGTGAGCAGCATAAAGAATTTAAAGAACGATCCTATTTTAGCATCCTGATTTCATGAACACTAAGATTTTTTCCACTTCATAAATATTACACTTGTCTTTTCATACAAATGTTCTGAAACAATTTAAAAATTTGTCTTCCAATGCTTCATGACTCCCTTTTGCAGCATTTATTTTAAGGAAGGGTAGTGTGGTCTGACCTCCTTTACAAGGCACGCTGTTCAGTTTCACCTAGCAACTCACACATTAATTCCAGTGTATAATTAAACCAGGAGACTAAATGTTATGCATCACAGGCAGAGAACACAAGGGGAAAAGATGCCGCCAGTGCCAGAGGCTCTGCAATGGAAAAGGCCAGTCAGACCAGATATGTCAGTAGGTAAGTCATGCCCCACTCAGCAGAAAAAAGCACCCCCTGCAAAATTCTGCAAATCCCTTTAATATGACGAGGGGGATTTCTTCTCCACCCTCTACTCTGGCAGTCAGCTTGACTCAGAGTGCAGGCAAGGCACAACCTCCCAGGCATCTGAGCCCGATTAACTCCCAGAGCACCTCAAAGTGCTGGTCCATCACCCATTTCCAGCTGTGGCCAGATCCCGACACTGCACAGGCTGACCAGAACCCACACACGGCTCTGCATCAAGGTGGGGAAAAGTCTTCCCACTGCCGGTAATTACCTGAAACTTCAAGGCATGAGACTGGGCTCGCAAGCTGCCCTAATGCAGAACTGCAGGTGTCATGAAGATGAGAGGGCAACAAGGAGAAGCCCCTTATCTCCAGATAAGCTATTTACTTTTTCACAGCTGCCGACATGCAAGATGGACCAGTCTGTCCCTGAGAAACATCCAGCTTCTATCTCAAAGCACACACAAACCAAACTCACTGTGTTGCCCAGCACCACCACAGATTCCTCAGTATCCATATACATGCATGGCCATTTTTGTGGTTTTAATCTTAAGTACCTATTTAATTGTGCTTGTCTGGGGGTCAAAAGTGTTTGAAGATAGGTACCTGCTCCAATTTTCTGTTCCTTAGGAAATACCCTTCACATTCGGATACAACATGTACCCATTTATGCCTCAAGAGCCATTGAAATTCCTGGATAGTCAGAAGTATACATCGTTTCTCTGTAAGCCAAATATGTAAGCCAGAGAAAGCTAATCTCAAATATCCTGAGGAATACGCTCTTCCTGCAGGCTGTAAGGGTCATTATTCAAAGGAACACAGCCAAGAGGCATGCAGGGCATGAATGTTGCAATATTGATTGAACTTAGATAAAACGTGTAATACAGGAAACTGTGCTGGGGTTTTATTCCTCAGTAACTTACTGATTTCTTGTCATTAGCTGAAAATTACTTTTTATATGGCCTTGTTTCCCATGGGTTTCAGAAGAAATGCACTATACCACGGGCATTTTTATTATAGAGCACTGAATTGAAAAGGGCTAACTAAGAGACAGGCTGGCAAAACTCTGTCTTTTCTGTATGTTTTGTGTATGTGTGTGTCTCCATGTGCTCTTCCTGCAGGGTTGAAAAATGGAGCTTTTAGAGAGGTGATAAAAGTTAATGTAAGTCAGTAAAAGTGGCATGTGCGAGTCTGCCTCTTCCCCTAATCATACACTGCAAAGGGAATTTGTTTCAGCAGCCTGCAGAGTCACGGGCTCAGCACTCACCAGTTTGCTGGCTTTGGTGGCATCCACGGAATCTGTAAAGAAAAACAGAAACAGAACCATGAGCTTTGGCCCAAAGGACGCCTCTGGCCTGACCCACATACTAAGTGCCTCTGCAGTCCAGGAAGCGTCAAGGCATAGTGAAAGGACCGTTTACATGTGTTCTTAGGGAAGTGGGCATGAAGGAGAGACCAGGATAAACCAGGAAACGGTGGTACAATGGGGTACGCGTTTGGAGGAACAGGGACTCCCTTATTAGATCTGCTGGCACAGTTTGAGAAAGCCAAACATTCAGACACACGTGTCAGAACTAGGTCAGGCTACACTGCTTTTCTTGAGTTAAATTACTGCAATTCAGAGAACCCCGAGCCATCTTCAGAGCACTCTCTCTGTTGGAAATGCATGGCAGTCTATCAGTCCATATGACCACATTGAATCAGCTGGATTCCAAATGAGAATCTAATGTGAGCATCAACAGAAATACAGGTCCAGAGACCATTTACTTCACACAGCAAAATAAAAGGTTTCCATCCTGGTCTGTATGTGGTCAGGAATCTGAACAAGCACAAGGTCAATGTACAAGAGACCACTCAGAAACACCCGCAAACTGACCAGCTGCAGCTCTGCTCCCTCTGCTCTCCACCTCGGCTCAGGGAACCTCCCCGAGCGGGGCACCCACAGCCCCAAGCCCACAGCCCTGGCAGGTCTCAAGCTCAGCAGACCGGTCCTTTCCACTTCTCAGAGCGCAAACCTCCTGCAGCACAGGCAGCCACCAGGAACATCTGCCGACAATTCGGCTGCTGGCCTTCCCCAGGTCGCTGAACTCGTGGGGTGCCAGCTGTTACGAGGTACTCCCATTTTATCACCCTGACAGAGGGCTGATGGAGCACCCCATTACAGAGCCTGGCCATTATGGCAGGAGTCAGCAGCGGGCTAAACCCCAGTGCTCAAACAACACCCCACCCCCCCACCCCCCCGAATTCAGGATTCCTCCCTCATTCTCTGGATTATCGGTGTGCACAGTTGGACAGCACAGTGAGTGCCACGTACATGACTGTGGAGGAACCAGATTGCATGTTCCTGGCTTGTGTGCGTCAGAGACACAGGTAACCACTGCAGGTTTGGCTAAATTACATCCTTTGCTCCATTTCTGGATGCCCGGGGGGTCCACGAGCAGCTCACAGCCATGGGGGCTGCTTGCCCCCCTCCTCCCCCAGCTGCAATTCCACCAGGGTTTAATATTACCAACGGTGACACTGATCACCCCAACAGCAAAAGCTGCATAAGCACCTCATAAAAAAAAAATAGGAGCCGCCTCCACCGTGTACCTCACACCTCTGCTAACCTGGGAGAGGAAGGTGCTGGATCTACGGGAAGAGCAATCTCTGCGTCACCCACCGCAGTCAGACTGCAGCAGCCAGCGCTGCCGTTTCCATGGAAACTCCTGGCAAGCAGCCGCATCCCAGCGCCCACATCCCTACCAACGAGCATCTCGGCCAACACCAAGCCTGCCAACACCGAGCCTGCGTGTCTGGGCTCCCTTCTCCTCCTGCTGCGGGACCCCGAGAGGGCTGGCCCCCCGAGACCTGGCCAGTGTCCACCCGCCATGCCCCTGCTGCCTGGCCCGACCCAGCGCTGCTCTGGCACAGCCCCTTCGCTCACCAGTTCAACCATCAACCACTGACTGGAGCTCGTGTGTGCATCCCACCCTCACAAGCAATGCCCCCTCCCACAGTACGAGTGTCACTTGGTGGTACTCAAGGCCAACCGCGCTGCTGCCTGCAGACAGCAGTGGAAAATGCTGGTGACATCCATCCTGCAACCCCCAAACCTGAGCTAAACGCACCCATTTCTCCTCCTGCACGGCGTTCACGGGCTCCTGCCCTGAAACGGGCTCTGAGCAGCAAGAGGCAGAGGAAGCAATGCTAATCTGCACACCAGGAGGCGTAACCTGAACTGCTTGTGCTTTACTCATTTCTCTATTTGAGTGGAAGAACCAGCAGCTGGGGAAAAGGGGCCAGAGCATCACTGTAGAAGTTCAGTGAATGCTGCTGGGCAGCAACAACAAACCTCAGCATGTACTGAGAAAGGAGAGACAGTACCGAAAACACTACAGCGGTGTGCTGTGAGAAAGCAGCTGTACACCTCTGGATGCCGCAGTCACTGCTGGTT
The DNA here is from genome assembly GCA_028022735.1 of Gypaetus barbatus. Classification (NCBI taxonomy): domain Eukaryota; kingdom Metazoa; phylum Chordata; class Aves; order Accipitriformes; family Accipitridae; genus Gypaetus; species Gypaetus barbatus. The sequence goes on from CM051532.1 coordinate 91,078,649, forward strand.
GCCCCAGACAAAGGTTTTAGAAGAACCAGAGACAACTCTGCAGTAGACAGGGTAGATTAGAGCCTTGGAAAGACTTCCAGATAACGAGGGGGGAGATGGCACAGGATTTAGAGATTCATTGTACAGACACACACAGAGGTAGTGAAATTAAAAGGCAGCAACATTTGCTGAAGAGCCACGCTAAACCCGAAGGTTTGGTTTGTTGCTTTTTCCAAGGCTACCCTGTCTCTTATGTAGTTAACATATTTCTGGTCTCTATGTCCCTGTCTGCCAGCTCAAGGAAGCATCAGCTGCTACTGAATTCTCAGGACGTTAAGTGAGGGTCTAAAGAGCCATCTTTTCTCCCTAGCTCCTAATAACTGCAGGATGAGAAAAATGACAGCAGGCTCCCAGCGCTGGAAGGCTTGTGGCTTTTGCACAGGTTCAGCACTCAAAGGGGCGATGTCCACCAACACACATTCAGAAAGCTCAGACATACAGGAGCATCAGAGAAAAAAACGCTTGCACGGCTCCACACAAGCTCCTTATCCTAAATGAGTACAGAATTCCAACAAGGAAAACTGAATTTTCAGCTGGAAAGTCTGAATTGAGAAAGAGTAAAAAGACCATACAAACATTAAGGAATATTTTCATTGACTATTAATATCAAGTACATACAAAGAACAGGCTGAAGCTGCACATGAAATGTTGGGCTTTCTTGCACTCTGGAAAAAAAAACCCCAAACACTCAGACTAATATACTAAGCAGAAAAGTTTCCTTTTTTTTTGCATTAAACCCCCACCCCTGAATTAAAACTGGCTTCCCTTAAATGTTTCTCTGTTCAGCTGCACATGCTAATTGCAGGATCCAAAGCCGAGATGAATTAAAGCGGCTGGGCTGTACCAAACCCAAGCTCTCCGCAGTGGCAGTGAGCTGTTGGAGCCTGGAGCTCCCTGCAGGAAAAGGTGAAGGCAGAATGCCAAAGGACATGAATGCCAACTCAAATTTCCCTTCCACTCATGGGACAGACAAAAATTAATGTCTTATGGGAACACCCAACTTCTCGGGCTAATCATCACCCCCTTCTGATGCTTTTGGACATGTTTTATACAGCTGAAGGATAGATTTTGTTTTGCCAAGTAAAGGGGAATTTTAGTTTCTACTGGCCAGAAGAGGGGGAAAAAACAACAACAAAAAAACGAACCCTATTCTGAACCGTTAAGCATGTGTTCAACAAACACTTCACACACCAAAAATCCCCAGCTTGGCACGCATTGCCGACAGAGCGTCCAGGACAGGAAGCTATCAGAGCTTTTTCGGCAAGCTCCTAGGATCCCTAAGTGTACCACTAAATAATTACTCAACAAAAACAGACCTCAAAGGGAGGCAAGCCTGTCAAAGTACCAAACAAAGCGAGCTATTACAGAGCCGCATGACAATGGAAAAAGTGGAAGGAACGTGAACGTGGAGCAGAAAGCATTCACTGCCAAAGAGGTGGGAATAAGGCACAGCCTGGAGGGGCTAGTGACCTATAAGCTGCAATTTCACAGCACCAGAGCAGTTCAAGTGTTCCTTCCCTGTGCCTACCCCTCCAGGAAGGATTTCCCACCCCTCCAGGAAGGATTTCCCACTCGCTTCCCACCAGACAGACTTTCACGGTAAGGACAGAGCTGCCTGGAACAACTTCTGCACGCAGTACTTCCTTCTGTGATCCCCAAAGACTATGTAGGACCGTGCAGAGAGGACAATGGGAGAGGTGGATGAGCCGGCGGGAGGTGAGTGCGTACCCGAACCAGGGACAGAGCCCTGGAATACATGCTATCGCCCCTCGGCAGCTGGCGCCCACCTCCCCAGCGCGTGGACCCCTGATGCCTGTTCGGCAGTGGAACCTTGTCTGGTCCAGACCAAGGGGGAGACGAGGTTTTGCAGCAAAACGGACCAGCCGTACCTCTTTTGGGGACTTTCAAGGCAGCAGATTCTGGCGTTTCTGGGGATGTTGTATCAGCTCCATCTTCAAAGACCTGGATCTGGAAAAAGTGTAACGACCATTATTACAAAAAAAAACCACAAACAAAAAAAAAAAAAAATCCAGAATGTGGTCATTCACCTAGGCCATAAAAAAGTCAAAACTCAGGATTCGACAGCCCAGAACATCTTTAACAGTTCCAGGATCGCTTTACACAGCAATCAGTTCATGAATCTTAGTCTGACAGTTATTCCAAGTTACTGACACTTGACAGAAAGCTCTTTTTTTTTCTTTTCCTTTTTGTGTTGTCTTAGCAAAAGTTGATTTAAAACTCTTCTTTCTCTTCATAAGGAAAACTGCTTTTCTCTGAAACAGAGCAACTTCAGTGATTCAGAATGCAACACTGCCAACAGAGGGGTTTTGGTTTGGGTTTTTTTTAATCTGAAAGCTGCCCAGCTCTCTAGGGAACCCTAGGAGGCACAGACAGGAATACTTTCAGGTTTGAGCTCTGTTAAGCTATCCAAGGGTTGAGGGTTTAGGGTTTTCTCTTTGTTAACTATTTTTTGCTTGATAAATATAGAAAACAAGGCTCGAAAGGATTAGATCACTTCCTGAGAACCATCCCTTCATCTTAGAAGATCAACACTACCCAAGTTGTTCCTGACAGGTATTTGCCCTATCCAACCTGTGACAACCTTAAGCCTGGGAGTTCAGTTTAAAAATAAAAATAATCTGTAAACCTGTCAGTCACAGTTTCTATTTCAGGAAGATGTCCAAGTACCAGGAATGTATTCTTAAATTAAAAGAAGCAAGGAGACTGAGCAAAATTATGCCACAGAAATCATGACAACTGCACCAATGCTGAGAATACTCAAACCATGGTTTTAAAAGTGAGGACAAGGCAAGTGCCCCTTGGATCCTGCTGGAAGTGGGTATCTGACACAGCCAGGCACACCCCATCTTCGGAGTGACTTGGCAATGCACAGATTTTCACATTTCACTAAACACAGCAGCATGACAAAACCAGACCCAAGGACTATGGAAATGGCATCCCAGGGGATCTGCTGCACCAGGTCATGCACAGGAGTTTATCCAAAGTGACTGTGGGATTTTGAGTGGTCTTAGGGTTCCCCACCAGGTACAACTCAGGTGGCCACACCAGACTTCCCGGGAGATGGCTAATGACAAGAAGGTGGCAGGAAGCAGAACAGGGCTTGCTTTTGGGTTAGACTGGAGAAGTGCAACAACATACCAGATGTGCTGCAGCAGCAGAATTAAGCTGATGAGCTCCTATGCCAAGCAGGAGCAGAAAAGGAGCTCCACTTGAGGTCAAAATCAAGGATAATGTTTCCACACACCATAAAAGAATACTCATGTTCAAAATTAGTAGCCCAAATACAAGTCCCAGGAAGGCAAAATGTTAAGGTTGCCAAAAGATAATGAGCAAACACTTCATTGGAAACGCCTGTCCATGTTGACACAGCTGCTCAAAACAGTGCTCCAGCCCCCTGCTAACTGGAAAACAAGCAGGGAGCGGATGGTCAGAAGCAGAGACAACAGCCCCTCCGCGGCACCCACCCTCTGCACAGCAAGCCAAAACACCCCCGCAGCCCGAGGCAGAGAGTGCCTCCATCATGGCACCGCCAAGCTCCAACCCCCCCGCAGCCACCTTCCCTCCCCTCCAGCTGGCCGGGACACCGAGGAGGCTGCTCTCAGGGGGACGGTGTGACACCGCCACGGGACAGCCACTCCGCCGGGAGACATTAACATCCCCAGAGCTACCACACTTAAGAGTCTCCACCATGAAACTCCCTACCACCTCTCAGCTAGAGATACCCACCCTGCTCCCCCGTGGGATGCTGCTTCAAGTACAGGCACAGCAGTGAGAAATGGTTTGGTGATTATTTCAGTTCTTTTGGCTCTCTACTTCCCTTAGAGCATGGCGAGGCGTTGCTGGGACGCACAGCTTCCCTGCAGCAGGCAGTAACTCCAGCAGTCTGGAGCAGATGCACTGCATGGGTTCGATCCATGCGCTTGTTATATAGATAAAGCACAACATCAAATCCCTGTGTGGGATCTACTTTGATGATTGCATGAAATAGAGGAAAAAAAATTACCTAAAATCTTTGAAATTTCCCCATCAGTACATTTTTAAAGCTGAAACTCCACAATAAATTAAAAGGCTAAGAATACTGCTAGGCTTTATTGATGCTGGTATTACTGGTGCTCATTTTTTGAGATATGTTTTTAAGTGGAGGGGAGAACAGAAAGTTACTTAATCTTGGAAATTCTTAAAAACACTTTACAAGTGTTTAACAAGATGTGCTTCCATTGATGCAGGTGATCTGCTTCATAAGCAACAAGAAAAACATTTCTCATTTATAATTTTTTTTCCCCTGAGAAAGATTATTTATTACTGACATTCAGTGTCTGACACCGTGTGTAACCACAGGAAAGCCACCCACTATGCTGGGGAGACCTAGAAATGAAATATGGGAGGAAGCAGCAGACAGATTTAGAGCGGAGAGCACAAGCAGAGCATTAACTGCACTGAAAGGGAATCCTGCCATTTTCCATTTATATCTTAAACCCGGTTCTTGAAAAATTAATGCCCAAATCATAATGGTCACTTAGGTGACCGGCTGCCCACACCCTGGGCAGCTTCCTCCACCACCTCTGCTGGTCTTCTGTTTTGGTGCAGGCTGACTCACCAGCTCGCTAAGCCCTGGTGCTGGAAGCCCTCTGGGAAGCTGCACTCTGCAGTAAGAGCTTGAGAAAAAGGCTGGAGAGCACAGAGCCATGGCCCTGCGCCGATTCGGCAGCTGCTGCACGAGGCAGGTGCAGGAATTGCTGCGATTTGCAATCCATGCTGGATAAGCTCCGCAAAGACTGCACTCCCCTGTGCTCACCAAGTTCACCTTTCCACACACATCATGGTTTCAGAGGGACAGTCAGTGCTACTGGCAGTGGCGCATCTTCTCTGCATACACACACACCAGGGATTTGCTCTTTCGCAGGGGAGAGCAGGCAGAGACAAACTACTCACCATCACCATGGAAAAGCAGCTTATTTTTAAGCAAACTGTGTGCTGCTCAGCAGGGGACATGTGAGACAAAGACCCCAACCATTCCAAAACCAGAGCAAGAAAGGGGAAGCGCAGCGAGGGGTGACTGTCGGACCCTGGAGCAAGCCTCAGCCCTCCTGCACACAGCTCCCCCGGGCCGGCTCCTGCAACCCAGCAGTTTTCGAGTCCCAGGAGAAGACACTACAGAGCACCCTTCAGTTTGATCCCCAAACACCCCAGTGCAAAGCCATACACAGGAACCTTTGCACCACCACCCTGCCGTCGCCAGTAGATGAGATGGAAACTCCTCTGAAGGCCCCGGGCGAGCACAGCAACACTGACCTGCCCACGCCAGCACCATGGGACACACGTGTACCACTGCATGTCACCAGACATCCAATGTGTGCAGAGGGCCACGCTACGCCTGGAGCACAGTAACTGCCCACATATTCCCCCCTGGTCTGCCAGCGCTGGGATTTCACAAGTGCTTGATAGGCAGAGACCTGCGAACAGGCTGCCCTGTGTGCTGAGCTCCTCTCCAGCCACCCGGTCCGAGAGCCACACGTCCTGGTCCTGCAGACCAAAACTTTTAATTGTAAACTACTTATTTACTTTTCCAGCTGGCAGGCCAGGCTGAGCGACAGAGCAAGGAAGCCAGGTCCAGGAGTCTCAGCAAAACAGCCAGCAGAGAACATTGACTTCTCATCGGTGAACCGTTGCCGCACCCTCTGACCATGCATGACCTGAAGGCCCTTCTGATGGCCAGGACAGAGGATGCTGGGATCCACCCCAGGACTTCTGCTCCTAAAATCCCTTATTTCGTGTTCAGCTTCCTCAGCTGCCCACTGCCAACATCCTGGAAGCGAGTCACCAGGTCTGGTGGGGCAGCAGGAGGGTCTGTGGAAGTGGAAAGGAGCTCTCTCGGCGGTCTGCTGCCAAGATGCTACAGGGTAGAACTTAAACCAGTCATTTTGTGCCAGGGAAGGAGAAAAGGAGCTGAACATCTCACTGTGACACCGGGCTTGGAGCACACCAACCTGTGGGACTCAAGAGCAGTGTCACTGTGCTGCGCTTGTGCTGTTTGAAGATTACACAGAGGAAATTAAAATGGAAGAGACTTGTTTGTACATAAACAAGGTCCTAGTTCCTACCTATGGTACATGAATAGCAAAAGCTCAACAACTAAACCCGAGTCATGCATTCTATATACCTTAAGGTAAACATTATTTAATTAAAATTCTGACTTTACTTCCAGGTAAATACCCAGATACTGGTCCCAAACTTCACCTGCTACAGATGATGCAGCCGGTAACTCTCTGAGGCAGCAGACAGTGGGCAGACTTTACTCTTCATTTTGGAGGCAAAATAAAACCATTCCATGCTCTCTGGAATCCACCAAACTTTTTTCACCCAATTCACCTGAAAATATTTCACGATAACCCCATAAACTGGGCTAATCGAGACACACAATGAAATGTGGAGAGAAGCTGCGTGTCAGACTGGAACAAACCACAGCTCTGGCAGGAGCACAGCCTCCAGGCAAGGCTTCTGTCTGCGTTTGGAGCTGTTTTGTTCCCTCGCACGATGGAAGATGGAGAGTCCCAGAAACATCGTGCTCTCTGGGAGCAAAGGAAACTTATTTTCTCTCTCCCCACCTGGGTGCAAAGGGCTATTTTCCTCTATTTAACCAAGCAACCCGCGAGCCACGTATACCCAAGACAAACCCAGCAAGCAGAGGAAAGCATACCTGTGACTGCCGCACAAAGATGCCATGGTTTTCTTCACAGGTGAAGTATTTCCTGCCCTGCACAGTCCCATCATTCTTGCCCTTTGCTTCATCCAGGATGACACCGACCCACTTTCCCGTGGCAAAGAGAGTGGCACCGACATAAGCCACGGTACCGCGGTGCCCTTTCCCGATGACTTCGACTCTGGAGCCCACCTTCAGGGGCTTGCTGCTCGCTTCCACACTCATCCTGGTGCCGGTGCTGGATGCCTGAGGACAAAGAGGAGATGCACAGCAAGTTAAACACAGCTGGTGCAGAGAGATGGACCCACGGTTCGTACGTCAGTGTCTCATTCCCCTCCAGCACCCTTCACCCCAGGCTCTGCGGGGTCCCACACAGCCCAAGGGGTCGGTCCCTGTTCACCTCCGTCACCCTTTCTTTTCAGGAGCCAGCAAAAGGTAACTCTTTCCATTATGGCTGCTGAACGGGAATCACAAACAATGGCAAAACCACCATTAACTACTATTCTTCTTTAAATAGACACACCAGGCTCACAAACCCAATTTATAAGGTTTTTTTATAAGCTTTGCGGGAAAAAAAAAAAACCAACTGTGAAGTAGCAGATGTTAGTGCAGTCACATTTGCCTTAACCTACACTTGCTCCATCCTTTTTTCAGTATATCAGAAACTGCCTACAGCTTTCCAGCCTCTTGCATTACATGCTCAGAAACAGACAACCCACCTCTGATATAGTTTACTTTCCTACCCCTTCTTATTGTCAGGATTTAAGAGGACCTGGTGGCCCACCACCAGCCGCAGAGTTAGACCACCCGCCCACACCAGTTTCCCACTCTATTCCTGGCACCCCCTCTGCGCCAGGACTCTGGGGTGCCCATTGGTAACGGCGCTTCCTATCAGGATGCTGATGAGCAGAAAATATTGGTGGTAAATTCATTAGGCTTTCAAGGCATTATCATCATAAATATTAATCCACACTTAAATTTCAGTGTGCGTCATTAGATTTCAAGCTTGCCATCCCTGATACGTACCCCTCTGTTTAGAGAAAGTTAACTACACTGATCAATTCTTTTAGAGCATCAATAAGGTGATGGGTGTGAGGAACATGATTAAGGCACTTGAGACCCTCAGTCTTACTTAAATGGTAGTGAAGTTTAGGGGGAGGGGGGGGCAGACAAGTAAGGCATTGGGATCCTCCCCCTGCCCCCAAAGCCTCCTCCTCCAAAATAAGCCCAAAATAGATGACGTTTATACTGTACTGCCATAGAGCTAAATTAACTATATGTTTTTAATTGTTTAAAAAGTCCCTCCCCAAATGTTGATGCCTTTAAAAGGCTACTGCTTTTAAATACAGTTAAGAAGGGAGAGGGATATTTGACTGCCTTGCTCAGCTCAAGTTCCATAGTTCTGTCCAACAGGGCAGCATTGTCCTTACAGCGGTCTCTAAAATGAAGCATGTTTGGCATTTACATCATCCCATTTGTCAGTAGTTCTGTTTATTGTGTAGAAAATATTTTGTTTTGATTGCTGCTGGGCTTGGCTTCAGTGAAAGAATATACTTTTTATTCAGATGAGAACAGAAGGCTGCTTTCACTCCCCCAAACCATGACACAGAAACAGTTGAGGAAGGGCACTCTCAAGCTGATGGACGTGAAGACAAGTCTCAGCAGCAGCCAGACACCAAGTGGGGTTTTCAGCGAGGCTTCAGCCTGTAAGAAGATCCAAGGGTATTTTGAAAGCTTCTGGCTGGCACATGCAGAAACCCAAATCACCACTGCTAACAGACAAACCAACAAATTATTGCCTTCCTTTGCATACTGATGCATTGGGTTTGAATGCAGAATATACCCATCATGCTCAGGAGGTTTTGTGACTAAGAACTGTGACGCCAGTTTTCCACACAAAACTGAATTCCACTTTTCATCCAAATACAATTGGCAGAAATCAAAAACACAAAATAATCTTTTAATAAAAGCCAAAATCAATCACCATTTTGTAGCAAACAAACAAAAACAAGACCTCAAATCTAAAACTTATGCTACATACTTAAATAAATGTCTACCAAAATATTGGATCATTTCAGTTGTCAGAAGGACTAGCAACAATATTCTGCAAAATACCTGCAGCTGTAAAATCAACATGTCCCACTTGCTATAAAAAATGAGAGCAAACGTCTAAGAAAACAAGAAGCCAAAAGGAAAAGCAAGATTCACCATTTGAATAGAAAGGTTCCTGCTCAGCGATTTTAAAACCAATCACTATCCTTTTTATCCATCCTGGTTTATGTTTGCCAGTTTCCTGGCCAGTCTGGTGGCTGTGGGCAGCTGCAGCCCAGGTAAGATCTATAGGTTTGTTAAACGCCATGAGCTGGAAATCAAAGCTGCACTGCTGAGGGTAGCACCCGCCCGGAGTAGGGCACGGCTCCCCGGGCACACGCACTGCCCCAGGGATAAGGGACCTTACGCTTGTACTAACTTTAACTGTTAAATGATGGTGGAAAATCCATACCGTGAGTGTGCACACACAACTTCAACATGTGTTGGCTAAGGTTAAAACACAGAATGTGCTTACAGAGGAAATAAGGAAGCAAGATTATAAACTGAAGGTATCGGACTTGTACCAGCACAGTGCTGCTCTGGCCGATTTGATAAATGATGTACCTAGTTAACAGCAGGCAGGTTTACTGCTAATTCATAAGGTAAAAGTGTCATGCTGTCTTCCTGCGGCTAAGTTCAGCTCCAGTCCTGCAGACCTTTTTTCAAATCATGGTATTTTGACTTTTGTTATTTTAAGGATGACACGTCCCAGCTTAGGCTCAGCTTGCACAGGTGACTTCCCAAATCACAAAACTGGGATGTGTCTCAGGTAAACTTCTGGAGACGCTCCCAGCCACCCTCTCGCAGCTGCCCTGCCAGGAGAGGAGCACGGACGGTGAAGCAGGACAAAACCACGTGTGCCAGCAGCAGCACGCAGAGCAGACGCTCATGACCAAGGAGGCAGCCGGCAGCAGAACTGGCAGACAAAAACCCAGGGACATGTTTCAGGAGGAGCAGAGCATGACTTGCAGGAACCAGCCTCTCAGCTGCATTGAGTGGGACAAGACAAGAGCGTCAGCACACAGAGATAACCCAGCCAGGCTTTCACCTTACAAGCGATTTCGCTTTTATTTTTCTATAGAATCAGCCTGTAGAGCGGTAGCAAATAAACTGGCCTCAAAAATCAACTATTTCACTTTTTCTGCTGCAGCAACATCATGTTTGGTGTTGTGGGCTGCACGTGGGCGTCTGGGGAACGCTTTCTGCAGAGCACTCGCATGGGAGCTGAGGGAGAGCTTGTCTTCCTTGCTTCCTTTCCAAATAGTAATCCGAGTAAAAGCACATACTAACAAGAACCAAAACACCTAGATTTTTAAGCAATCAGATACAGGATACAGCATGGCTCCACATTACAGCTTTTCTGACAGCAAAGTGAATTTACGAGGCTCCTGACCTCCTTCTCCCCAGCTTCTCACCCGTTCTCCATCACGGGTGACCAACCTCCCCATTGTGCTGCCCCAACCGATTTTAAAAACACCGTCTCACAAGCAGGTTTCGATGTGGCTGCAGACAGACACCTGCAGACAGATGCCCACCACAAGGAAGGGACAGCCAGCAGAGCTGGAGGTGAGGAGTCTTGTAAGCCAGATTTGCCAGTTTGGAGCAATTACCAGTAGAGCCACAGCAGAAGAGCCCACCACCGGCCTCTCAGTGCCGCTTTCCTCCTTGCCAGCAGTCGCATAAATTCTCCAGGGAAGAAAAACTGGGACTTCACATGGAAAAAGAATTTCCTGATTTTTTTCAAACCACAAAAGCTCTTCGGGGCCTGTTTTACAAATTACGAAGCAGAGATGCATAATAAAGCAAGCAGCACATCTTTGTTCCTTGCAAAACCATCTCCAGAGACCATCTCCTCAGAATTAGCAGCAGAGTCAAACGAATGAATCACCCCATCAACCTGTTTGGAAGTTCCACCACATTTCACTTGCAATATGTTCCAGCACCGATTTTCTGCCACAGCGACTCCTTTCCATGCAGTTGTTTAAGAGAAAGAAAAGACCTTTTCCCCGCATCAAACCGCCCTGAGATTGCAGCAAACTACCCAATTAGTGCAGCAGAAAGAAACTAACACCAGACTTTACTGAAAAGGAGAGTAAAACCATCATGCAGCTCAGCGCCTGGCAAGCCCTTCACACCCTAGCCGTCCTGGCACCAGAAAGCCTCTGCTCTGCAGTCAAGCAACTGGAAAAATCAAAATGCAGGTAAAAGCCTCCAGGATGTGCAATTTTCCTGACTATAAATAGATACCCAGTGCAGGATTCTTCTCTGTAGTGGTATGAAAGGGTAGACCAAAATAATTTACATTACCACAGCAAAACAGAAAATTATGCAAATTACTGTAAATCTGTTGAGTAGTCTGAAAAAATTGCCAACTCAGGTAGCGTCCCCTTTTAAAGATTCATTTAAATGAGTTCTACCATTTTCACTAGCAAATAAGACAGAGGGCTTCGTATTTCTTCTCTGCGTACTCAGTCACACAGGCAAAGCATTTGAAGTTTACTGTTTACATGGTAAAACAACTGAAAATCCCCTAGGAGCCACAAAACCCCAATTTTCTCTCTGGAGGCGCCCACAGACAGCCAAGACAAGGGGCTGCAGGTATTTTCTATCCTTTATTTCGGGCACCTGTCCATCCTTCCCAGGCAATCCAGCCCCTGCTCGCCCCAGGGTGGTAGTGCTGTACCCCGGTGAGTGTGGCCACCCCAGTGCCCGCAGGTGAGCTCAGCCCTCCAGGTTATCTCCGCTGGCAGAGACCCGAGCTGGGTAAATAAATGGCTTTTGGTACGCACTGGCAGGTAATTTATGGCTGCAGCATTAGGTTCAGACTAAGCCTCCAAGTCCTAAACATAAAATTTCTGGGAGTGTTGACCTAAAAAAATAAACACACACATATATAGATAGCTGTCCCAGCTGGTGTGTTCCAGTAAGTCCCAAAAGGCACTTAGCTGCAATGAGCACGATGTGTCCGGTCCTGGACGAAGGACACTTTTTCCATTGTACTGCCTACTCCTGCAGTGTGTCCGCTGGCTTTGGCACATTGCTGTGTTTCTGTCCCTGGAACAACAGAACTCCACCCAAAGCTGCTGGTCAATAAAACCATGGAAATTCAGCCTTTGGCATCTGTTCCCATCTCTAATATTTGCACACTTAGAAAGAGATAACTGATGTCTGCAAAGCACTATGAAACCGCTTTACAACAACAACAACAAAAAGTTTAAGAATATGCTCTAGGCCTGAAACACTGCATCAGTCAAAAACAACACCCAAACTAGCATTAGCTGCTTCTTAGCATCTTTCCCTCACTTACCTCCTTCTTTCGCAGCAAAGCCCTGCCCAGACCAAAGAGAGCATCTCCCTGCAGACACTGCCCATATCCCAATGGGGCGAGAGCATTTGTAAACCAACGCTACGCTCTCACCTACCCAAGTCGGGCCAGCAGTGAAAAGGGCACAGTAAGGACTTCACCGGGTCTGTAGAAGCCCAGCCAGTACCTCAGCTGCCCAGCAGTCCACGCACAACACCTCTGCTGCTAACAGTGCCCGCATTCGCTGGATTTAAAGCCAGCAGTGCCAGCATCCGCAGTTCCACCAGCAGTGTGGACACGCTCCCTTGACTGAGCAGAGCAACAGCCACCCATGCTGAGCCCAGGGACGGGGCTGGAGACGCTCGTGCAGAGATGGAGCCGACGGATCCTTGTGTTTCCATACTCCAGGAAAGACGTGAGCATGCAACCCAAAACTCCACCCAAGTCCTGGCTGTCAGGCTTAGGGAGGGCTGCAGCTCCGTCGCTGGAGCGAGCCCCCTCCGCTCCACAAGCCACTTTCCACCTCCAGGTAATAGATTTATTTACCAATATTTCATCTCCAGATAATGGATTTCGTTAACAATAGCAACATCTCAAAGAAGTTTTGTCTTCATTTGCCTCGTGACTCCCCTCAGCCTGTATGAACATGGGTCAGTCTCAGGGTTTATTTGTCACTCAGGTCATTAGTTAGATGTTATAATTAACACAGCAGCCAATTAGTAACATATGGGTATGCATCACCACAAGAAAGTAATAAAACAAGTCGTTAACATCTTTCTCGCCTGTCTGCGATCTCATTAGTGCTGAATGAGAAAAGTTAATGCAATTAAATCTGCCAAAAGTAGATACCCATGTTTTCAGTCTCAAATATAAAATTATTATAATTTTGTAAATCTATCAAATAAGGTTTCATTTTAAAAAACAGAAAGCTTATTAATTCCACGGTATGCTCGTGCTGTGTCCTCCCTTCCCAAGAAAGTCCGTAATTTGTAACATCAGCAGAAAAGCATTTCAGAATAACTTTTTCCAAACACACTTTGCTTACAACGTCTCGCCAAGGAACTTTTGGAGTAGTGTCCTGCCCCAGACAGTGTCCTGCCCTAACCCTATTCCCCAGTTCCACTTCTTAAGTGGGACCTCACTATTCACAAAATTGAGAGGTTACAAATCACACTTCAAAAGTCCAGAAGCTCCTTCTCCACTGGCACATTGTGATTTTTGGGAATCTGGAAGATAACTTCTACCAATACAAAACTCATCCCAAATAAAATGGCAACAATAAGACTGATTATAAAGGAAAATTCATAAGCTGCATACCCACCAGAGCAAGGATTTCCTTATGTAAGTTACTGCTCAGCCCCACATGAGAAAAAAGAACAAAAAAATAAATTTGTTAATAGTTAGAGAAGTTAAGGGCTGCCTGGGTGTTTGAGAACAGAGCCCTACCTGTAAAATAAGGCACAGTCATCACTGGGGAGAAGGAAATTCACAGACAGGCACATGCAAGGCACGCAGCCTGGCTTCTGCAAAGCCACATGCACGCAACACATGGATTGGTGCAGCTCCCTGAAACCGTCTGTAGGAAACATCCACCGGGTCAAACATGCTTCCACCTCCACCCCACAGAAAGCTCCCATTCTGCAAACAGACAACTAGTGTGAGCCCCCGGCTGGGTAGGGGGTTGATGGGGATCCAGAGGGTCTGGGCACTGCATGGTACCTGCCTCTGATGTGCTCTTCCTCCTCCTCCTCAGCAGGAGCCAGCAAGCTCCCCCAGGCAGCTGGGCAGCCCGAAGCAAGCGAGTGGCCCCTGGACAAGAGCACCTCGGCCTCCCACCTCCTACGAGCAGCTTTTTCAAGTTTTATGATCTTCTCCAAATAAATAAATAAATAAATAAATCAGGGTGTAGAGCCCACGCTCACACATCCTTATGCGGTCAACTTGATGCAATGATGAAACATCTTTCCGTCACTCAGTGGTCACACAAAAGGCCCTTCTACAGTAACAGAGGGAGTTCTGGTGGGTCAACGGAGTGGACGTGGTGCTAACTGGAAAAAAAAAGGTCTGTTTCTCTACTTTACAACGCCTGTGAAGGTACGCAAGTATTCTGTACTACCTGAACCTGCTGGGACACAGCACAAGGGGTAGAAAAGGACTTCAAGGGACTCAGCGAGGTCCACCCCAGAGCTTTGCACCACGGCTGCAGCTTCCCAGGACCCACCAGAAACTGGACCGTCCCAAGTCCATCCACCTCTCAGTGGGAAGGACAGACTGCCGCCCATCTAGGAGCGGAGGGGTTCAGAATGGACACCATGGTGGGGTGACGGGTACAGTCACGGCCATTACAAAGGGAACAAATGGAACACTTGCCCCAACTCACATCAGCACCGAAACACCTCCTACTCCTGGGAGGGGCTCTTTGCACAACCACACAGTTCAAGCAGAAAGGCCAAGCCTACCGAGTATAACGCCATCACAGCATGCTCCCACAAAACGTCCACAGACCTTCACCCACAGGTCTTTTTTTAGGGCAGGATCTCAATCATCATTCCACAAGATCACTAATGTCACACCAGGGCCTTCACCTGCTTCTCCCAGCACTGTTCACTGCAGTTCAAACCGAGAAGCACCACGCTCCTCGGCATCAAAGCAGATCTCACACCAACTGCCCCACTCAGATAGCCCGTTCAATACACATGTGATTGCTGCAATATCCATTCTCAAATTCAGTAACTCTTCTTGAGCTTTAGATCAAGCTATGCCTCTGAAGAGCACAGATAACACTGAGGTAGCGCCGTACGTTCTACAGGTAAGTCTGACCAATGCAGAAACCTATCAAAACTTACATCCTGAAGGTCCATTTGTCAATCAGCAGTAATTTTAATAGAAATGTTTCCCAAATCCCTAACATTCAGGAAAGAAGGGAGAGCACAGAACAAGCCTCTAACATACTCATGCCCTTAAGACAAGGCGATGGCTCTCTAACTTTTGTTTCTAACCAGAAATAAGACCGTAGAACAAGTTGCACTGCTCCAAAGCAAGGATGACAGTGCACACTGTTCACCAACATCTCCATGTTCTTAAGGTCAGGAGCTCACCATGCTCTGCCCCAAGTGCTGGGGAGCACAGTTTGGGTAACACACACGGCTTTGCTCTGACCAAAACTGTAAGCAGCAACTCGGACCCAGAGCTGCAAAGAGCCCAGTCAGCCATGGGTCCAGCTCCCCAGCCAGGGATCACTGCTGTCCCTGCCTCAGGGCAACGCACCAGAATCAACATTTTCTTTTTCTCGTGTTGCAGCTTGCCGTGACCCGCACTGCTGTTGGTATGACAGACTGAAGCAAGGATCAAGCTGACTTCTCTGATGACTCTGTCTTGCCTCAGCTCTCCAGTGTTGTTGGATGAGCCAGGGTCTAATCTGCCTGGCTAAACCAGAGACTGGTATTCTCATGAAGACTCAAAACAATGTGATGACCACAATTTCGGATTTTAAAAGGAGATAAACTGCCCAAGCTGGAAATAGTGCATTCCCATCTACCTTCCCAGCCGGATGACCGTGGACTGGGGACCCGATGGCCTTCCCAAGCAGAGGTGGAAGGGTAGAGCCAGGTTGGTCGTGGGCCAGGGAGGCCGGTGCCCACCTGCGGCTGTTCCTCCCAGCTGTGGTCATGATCCCTTGCCAGCTGCAGAGGAAGGAGGCAGGGGTGAGAGATACAGCAAACTTGGGGACAGTCATCCTTGGGGACACCAGGGCACAACAGCCCGACACAGCAGCCAGTGACACAACCCAGAACTTCCTCGGGTCTCCAGACATGGTACGACGTGCCGGCTCCTCGCTGATCTCTTCCTAAGAGCCAGAGCGTGTCTCAAGAGCTGCACCTCACACACCACAGGGTCTGCCCTCGGCTCTGGCGGGCTCTGTCTCCAGGAAAACCGACAGACGGAACTTCAGGTGGGGCCGAGTTCTGGGAACTCCTCCCCTGCCACCAGTGACCAAAAGGTCATCTTCTGCCAGTGCCAAATGAACAAGGGAGGTATGAGCATCCTCTCCAGTCACGCCAGCCTTTCCAGCAGGACACACCAGTGTTCTGGGTACCCAAATTCTGGGCACAGAGAGCAAGGTGGTGATACACGGATGGCAAATAAAGAGGACAGAGGAGCACAGAGCTGTAGGAAGCTCCCACGGATGCCAGCCCACGGGAGGAGAGAAGGGGTATGCACACAAGGCCAGAGTCACCCCCCCCGGGGCCACTCACCCTCTGACAGACTCTGCATTAGGCAGGAGCCCTCGGGAGATCTGTGTGAGCATCAGTGTGGACAATTCATAACAGCTCAATCATCACTCCCATGCAGCGATGGTCTAAAGGGTGAATAAGCTGCTAAATTACATTAAATGAGAAATTAGTGTACTCTGATAGCGGAGGCAGCATTGCGTCACCCCACTCTCCCAAACCTACACCGAGAGGGATTGACGGCCAAATCGGGGCGCAGGGGAGGCGGTGGGGATTGGGCAGCCAGAGAAGCAACCAGGAACGCTGACCCACTGGAGCAGCCATCACCGCCCGCACGGCACCAGGCCGGTCTCCAGCAGGACAGTCCCTAGGCAGGTGGCTTGGAGGAAGCCATCATGCTTGGAGGAGCACATTGCACAGCCCAGGAGGAGCTCCTCGTCCCACTCACTGGACAGGCAGGGACAGGGCTGGAGAAGAAACCTCCTCCAGGTGAGGAGCGAGCCATGTGGGCTGCGCTTCGACTGCCCACCTGCTCCATTAATAGAAGACCTTGCTCCGCACAACTGCCGACCTGGCACCACTCAGAAATACAGTTTTCCCATTTTTACCTCTGTTTAAAGTATTACACACATTTACAGACCATTTCCTCAGTTCTTTGAAGATACTGGTGATTAGCCACTGAAAAATGGATGCAATTCCAAGTGACTTGACTTGCGATTTGAGCATGATTTGGGTCACTACTGTGTTTCATCCGAGCATGACTGTTTCAGTGTTTTGCTCCATTATAGCGGACAACCCAAGGAATATTTATTGTATTCCTTCCAGAAGCCAGACTCACATCATTACGCCGGCACACAGGGACGCCTCCCTCTGTGCAGATATGACTAATTGAACCTCAAACTGTCATTCAAAGTACAGATCAAAAGTTTCAAGCAAACCTTGAACACAGCAACCACCTCTGAAAAGCCCCCATGACAAGATTCATGACCACAGGTTAAAATGCTCTTAGCCTCAAATTCAAGACGTGACCCAACACGGCTGGAATAAGGAAAGACTTGGAAATAATTCTAGTTTCTGTTAAGTCTAGTTATTACCAGATAGTGTGTGATGCTGTCATACCGTCCCTATTGAAAGGAGGGGATTACCCCAGGATTAAGAGCAGACCCGTCACCCGGTGACACGGTGGGGGTGGCTGCCGTCTCACCCAGCAAAAGCTGGAGTGGCGTGGGTCTGTCACTGTCAGACTTGCAAATGAGCCAGCAAGGCATCGCCAGGATGAAGCCCCCACTGTGCAAACACCGCCATGGTACTGGATTCATTCTGCTCAAATCTGGGGAGCAAGAAGTCAAATGCAGACGGTTCACATGCTTCTGACGGCAATGACACCAGCCACAGCGCTGGTGTATGACCACACGTCCCTGTAACCCTCATACAGACACTGCCAGGACAGCCGGTCACTCCAGCCCAGCCGGAAGGTCTGGCGCAGCTTTGGTCCCCATGGTACCGATTTCAAAATGCAATTTGAGTAAAACGCAGATAAGCCTGCTCGCATCCAGGAGACACAGCTGCTGTCCTGCCTGACCGAAATTCAATGCAGTTATCAGGACAGAACTGCCAAGACTCAGTTTGAAATTTCACCTCCTTCGCCCCACTCCCCCCCACTGAAAACAGCAACATTTAGCAAACACACAGCCCAGGAAGCTCAAGCAGTCTGCCTTCGTACACCCGCAGACATCATTTCCCAGCCCAGGGGCGTGCTCCGCAGCCACATCCCCGCACGGAAACACACTTTGACCTGCACAGGGTGGATAAAGCAACTTTCCAGCTGCACACTATCGCCGGCAGCCCCAAGCCTTTTTCTGAATGGCAGCTGCTCCGTTCAGCAGCCTGTGACTACGCAAGCAAATTGTTTCGGCCAGAGACCAAATCACACATGCACACCCCACCAGCGACGGGCAGCTCTGGGCTCCGTGCTCTCGCACAACGCCCTTGCCTGGGCAGGCAGAGCAGTCACAGGTCACGCTCCTCCATGGGGGTTTTTTCAGGCACCCCCCGGGCTGGACACAAACCTGGTGTAAGGCAGGCGGTGGGAAGGGGTCTGCCCTCCCCAGCTCTGCCAAAGTGCAGCCCTCCCGCCCCTGCAACCAGCCCTGGAGTTACAAAGCACTCTGCCAAGTTGGCAAGCACCAAGTAACAGAGACGCTGAAAATGCGCTGCCCGGTCCCCAAAACAGCGAGTGTCTGGGACACAATGTCACCACACCGGCGAGGAAGAACAAAACGACAAAGAAAGAAACTCCAAAGAAAGGCCTCGCTGTAGGGCCGGTGCCCGGCTCCAGTTCTGCTGCCCACCGCACAGCCCAGGGTTAACTGCAATACGGTAAAACCTGGAAATGATTTTCAGGCACTCGGAAGCTCAGTATCTCACCATGAACCTGGAAAATAAGCAAAGAGGAAGGAAAAACACGATGCAGAAAGGAAAACAACCCCGAATCTTTGTGATGAAAAGCCCTAGAAAGATTCTGTCATCACCGGAGGCTCAGCTGACGCCTCGTTGCATTATCAGTGATAATTAACAGCAAAGGCAGACTAACTTAAATCAAAAGGACACGGCCGCTAATATCATTCAGACTATTTATCCACCCACCGTACATCATAACAGATATTGTTAGTGATGAAGATATCAAATTCCAGAAATATGAAAGCACAGAAAACACAATCTACATTTCAGTATAAAAATAGATATATTTTTCATTGCAACAGATAGCATTAAGATACATTACAATATTATCTAACAGCATAGCCGGGAGTTTGTAAATAAGTTTCCCTCCCCCCAACTTACCCGGCTGTATGTGTGTCTCTTGCTCTGGGCCATGCTGCCGCTGGCTTTTCTCTTTATTTTAAAGATTTATTATTTTTAGATAATGGTCTCAGTTCATGGCCAGCAGTAAGTCAGCAGAGGTTTTTCACGTTTCAGTCAATCTAACCATCGCTGTGTCCCCC
Organism: Gypaetus barbatus; assembly: GCA_028022735.1. Taxonomy (NCBI): domain Eukaryota; kingdom Metazoa; phylum Chordata; class Aves; order Accipitriformes; family Accipitridae; genus Gypaetus; species Gypaetus barbatus. The sequence goes on from CM051532.1 coordinate 91,098,038, forward strand.
CAGCGAGGCTCTGCTGGGTCGCACAGAAAGGGGAAAAAGCCCTTCTCTGGCAGAGGATTCTTTAATACAGGGATATACAAAAATCCAGCCCAGCTGATGGAGACTACTCTGCGCTAGTGCTGCTCCAGACTTGTCACCGGCGCTGCCAGCTCGCTGGGTCCTAACGCTACCCGGCTCCTGGTAGAGCCGCAGGAGGAAAGGCAACTGGCCTCGGCTCAACCACGGTAAGGCCCCAGCACGGCCGCTGGCACAGCCACCGCTCGCCCACCCGCGCTGGGGCACCGGGAAGGACAAAGCCTCCTCCTGCTTGTCCTGCTGTGCAGGCAGCACCCACTGCTGGGTGCTGGGCAGGGGCCACCCTAATTTCCTCCAGCCTGGAGCCGACCGAGACATGTCTGGACACCACCATAGGAGTGCTCGGCGTGCCTCCTGTCCCCCTTGCCGATTGCCAAGGTTTGCCCCCATCAGCCGTACCTTGCTCTTCCCGCCTGCCCTGACACTGCATCCCTCCATGGCAAAGTTTGAGGGAAAATAACACCATGATGCAGGTTCTCTCCCCAACACCCCCTGGCCGCGTATGGCATCCCGGCACCACCGGGTAAAGGTGTGCACGCAACCGCAGCGCAGGCAGATGGGAGGCATGGAGACCAAACAGTTAATCGTGGGGCATTTTTTTAAATCAATAATTGTTCTTTCCCTGATTGATCTGAATAGATGTCTAATTGAAGTCATCAGCCCCTCTTCTCAGAGCTGTCTGCGGCGTTAATTGCTGCTTGTGAAACGGCAAGTGAGGCTAACAGAGGGGCTTTGGCAAGCCACCATGCCCAAGCCGCCATGCCCAGCGTGCTGCAGCTTCCCCCACAGCTGCGAGACACCAGCACCCACCAGCAGCCCAGGACCCTGCGCCCAGCTGTCCCCCCCCAGGACACCAACACATGCGGCCGTCCGCAAAACAGGGGTCGCACCATGAATTTTTATGACTGTTTGCATCCTATTTTAGCACCTGATTGCAGTGACCATAACAAAGGCAATGAACTACCTGAAGGGAAAAACCAATGTCATCAGGAAGTTTTTAAGAGGGTGAAGAGGAACCTGCTCGGAAAGTTCTTGATAGGTCAATATGGGGGCTGAATTTTTCGGAATCCTTGTATTAATGAACATATCCTCTGATCCCTTGTTTCCTGCACGGCTGCGGATGACTCCTAACTATTCTATGAAAGGCAAGTAAGAAATGCAAGCTTCACATCAGCTATCTTGATGCCGGTACCTGCACTGAAACTTTGCTTTAGGAACCAGGCAGAAGAGTTTGAAAACCACAGATATACACCAAAAAGGCAGAGCATGGCACTGAACAGGGGGTGGCACATTCAGATAGAGGAAGACCAGAACATCTCACGAAATGAAGCAGGTGGTCTTCAAGGATACAGCAATCGCATTCAAGGGAATGAACTTTAAAAGACATATGATGGGGATGAACAACAACAACTTAGCTAGAAACTAGGACTTTTATCACAGGAACAACCAAGAACTCAACCAGAGCAACCCCAGACACTCACTGACCACCACAGCTACAAACTGCCCAGGGTGAGCAAACAGAAAGATAATCGCACCTGCCGGGCCAACCGGCAGAGGCACTCCCCACCGGACAGCAAAACCCTGCCACTGCTTCAGGAGCTCCACGAGACCACTCTGAAAAGCTACAGTGTTTTGTCAAAGCACAATTATATTTCTCATGCAAAGCAAAGGTTAAATTATCCATTGGAGAAGCACACTGCAGTCAACAGACCTACTCCACATTACTCCAGACGGCCAGCACAAAAGGGAAGTTAAAACCTCTTCGTCACTTCCTAAGTCTCTGAGAAAGTTACAAAAAGGCACGAGTGTCTTCCCACTCCCTTCAACTCTGTCAGCTCTAGGAGATATCAAGGACATTACATGCCAAAACCTGCATTATTTGAACAAAACCCAAGTCAAACACAACCAAAACTAGTCGAACACAATGAAGTTATGAAAAACTGAGACTAGCATCAGCTCAGCTGGCCCTGCACCCGTGCAGCTGAGCCAGTGCAGCAGGAGGAACCTGATCTCCAGCCTCTCAGCCTTCCCACACATTGTAAATACTTGTGCATCTGCACAACCTGTCAGGCGAAGGTTCCCAAAGCTCTGCGTGAAAACCTCCACTCTGGAGAAGGACAGGCCAAACCACAGTGATCAGCAGAAGAGAGGAACGCAAGGCAACACCAAAGAGGGCTGGAAAGAGCAGACAGTGACATGTTGGCTGGTCAGAAACAGGCAGTTTGTCCCAGATCAGGTCACTCTGCCTTTCTCTACCGACCGCAGTATGACCAAAGCCAACCACTTTGGGAGGAGGATCACGGTACTCCCCCTGCACTGATCCATAAACGAAACAAAGGAGGGGTGGGAGGCATCACTGCTGCAGCCCCCAGCAGTGAAGATGGTTTTGGAGCATGGGGGGTCTCCCGTTCACATCCAACAAATCCAATAGCTGTGGGACAAAGAAACCCCCAGACTAAAAACACCCCTTCTGTCAAACCTCCCTCATTCCTCTACAAGGACTGTGCATGCTCCCTACTCCGCTCAGGCTCACAAGACTAGGACTCTTGTGGTTCCTCTCTAATAAGTATTAAACCAAAATTTTTCCCTTTGAGAAAATCTGTCAAGTGCTGCTTTTAACCACAGAGGGAAATAACACCTCCAGCTTCGGAAGTCTCCAGCGACTCACTGCAAGAATCTGGGAAGTTACATTGGAGGAAACATCACCATTTTTCACCTTTTTCTAATATTCTTCTCTGCAGCCACTACTGACCACTGTTAAGACAGGCTCCTGGCCAAGATGGACTTTCGCTCTGACCCAGAACAGACACTGTACCATGCTCTTCTCTAGCACGAACTACATCCACTCCATTTATTGTATTTTTTTTTCCTTTTTAGCCAAGGTCCACTGGATTTTACCAATGAGGGAGCTATCTATCTACAGGCTGCATCTCTGCAGAACCAGGCAAGCCCTGAGCACTTCCCTCAGACTGGGAGATGCAGCAGCACACTTCCAAGTCTCCGGGAGAGTGGAAATCTGGTACGTGCCTGACCACAGAACCCTGCACACACCTCGGCTTCAGTCCTGGCTCAGAAGGAGAGGCTGCCACTTGTCTGCCCCAGAGCAACAGCAGCAAACGAGCTCGAGATCGGACAATGGCAGGGTAACTTGGAGCTGCACCCCTGAAATGGAAGAGAAACCCGTTACTGGTGTTGGGGATGGGAAGAGCCCCGGGCGAAGTGCTGATTCAGGCTGCTTTCATACATGTAGTTTAATACAAGAAGAAAAAAGGTTCTTGTGATCAAGGTGCGGGACAGACTCAGGAAATCTGGAATCTAAATACTAAAGTTTTTTCTGTTTTCCGGTGTGACCTGGGCCTCCGAGGCTGGGGCAGAGCCAGAGAAACAGCTGGCTACAGTACGAGACGTATGAGAACTGTGGACACAGCCCTTGGCTGAACAGAGGACATGGCCATCTTGCACAAATATTTGAAGGGTGCTAACCCCAGCAGAGCAACAGTGGTGTTTATATTCGAAGGAGAGGCTGGAACGACAAGCAGGGAAATGAAATTAAATAAACCCTTCCTCTAAGTACAAAGGAAACTGGGAAACAGCCACAGAATGTCAGAGGGACTTCAGAAAGTGCAGAAGGGTGAATGGTCCTGTAGCAGCCTGGGAACGGGTGGTGTGGGACACTTCCCCCTGTCAAGGGACGGGAACTTACCACTGTTCTTCCCACAGAGCCCTAGGAATAACAGGACGTATGCTGAAACAAGCAAAATACTAGTAAATATCAGGAAGGCTTTCCTCCCAGCAAGACCAGCTGCAGCTAAAAGAGTATTTTTCCCTTTAAAAAGAAAATTGCAAACACTACACAACTAATTTCTCCCTCCTCCCCAGTCCTAGTTTTCCATGTTAAACCTGAAGCGCAAGGGAGTTTTTCCCACATAAACACACAAATTTTCCCCTGAAGCGTCCCGACAGAGCCCACCCTACCAGTCAGCTCAGCAGCCAGTACCCTAATGACTGACAACGAACTGGCAGGTGGTGGGGCACCACAGACCCATCTGGGCTTCCACCGCTGGCATCAATGAACGAGCTTAAATCAAATTGCCCAGTTTCCCCTCAGTGTCACCCACAAACACAGCAGTGATGGAAATCAAACCTGGGTGAATGAAGCAACACAGAGGAGTATGCAGTGAAGGTATTTCCAGTAAGAACATATATTGAGTTTCTAATATCCAATTAGGGACTCCTTACAGTTTCACTGGAAGGCTAAAAACAGTTATGCAAAACTTGAAAACATTTTACATTTAAAAGAAGCCTACGATTAACCCCAAGAAGGACAATAAGTTCGCAGCAATTTTAAGCCTCTGCAGTCTATACAAAAGCTGCCAACAAAGAAAGAGGAAGAAGCCTCAATTTCAGGTCACCTAAAGCTAAATTAAAATATTAGAGAACATTCAAGCTACTTGCTCTAGCATGGGCAGGCTCGCAGCGATCAAAGCACACTCTCTCCTTGTCACTACAATGCCAAGGCTGGAACCTGCCTTCATTTTCAAAGGAGCCTCTTAAAACACACGATGCTACAGAAGGACTGGAACTACAGCAGACAGTAATGACTGCCAATGATGCTCCACCAGAGCCCCCTGAAAGCTTCCCACGGAACACCGAAGTCCTACAGCTACTGAAACAGATCAAGAACGAGAACAGAGCCACCTGCACCTCGTGCTGATGGGCGCACCTCTGCCACCCAAAGACACCAGCCCTCGAGAGATGCCAAACTTCGGCACCCCCCAAGCCACCCTAACTGGCCTAAAGCCAGCGGGCCAGGCGGCTGCCCGGGAAAAGCTGCAACAGCAGCAAGAAACGCTTGTTCCCTCCGAGGGCAAGATACAGGAAAGAGATCCCAACAGCAGCGCCCAAAAGTGCCGGAACCCAGCACCCAAAAGTGCCAGGAGCACCACGCTGGAGCCAATGCACGCTGCTGGAGCAGGCTTGCCAGGAGCCCAGCCCAGCTGGGGACCACCGTCCCCGCAGCACTTGAGGGCTCTGCGCTCCCTCCCGCTCGGGGACCCCAGCTTCCCACACCCACAAGACAATGGAGGACACGTCTCCGAGCCCAGACCGCACGCTTTTCCCAACTCTACCAGCGGGTCTGCTGTCTGCCAAAAGGCACTGCGCCTACCCATCCTCCTCCTCCTCCCACCCTCACCGCTGGAACACGGTGGTCAAAAGGTGGGGGATGTGTGGAGGCTGCTTGGCTGCAGCGTTGGAGGGTCTTTACAGCCCCAGACCACAGCAAGGACATAAAATGTACCAACTCCAACCCTTGGCATTGAGATTTCCTAAACCCACACTGAAATAAGTATAAACAAAAAAGCAAGAGCCTTTGAAAATGCATTTGTGAACAGATGGAGGCTGAACATTAAAATCACTGTTTTGCTGACCAGGAGGATATAATATGGACACCTTCAAGGAGATACCATTTCTTAACGTAACACTGTTATGTAACACCATTCACCATTTTCTGTTTTCATTTCTCATTTACTATATGGACTTTGGATGAAAATTAAAACTTGACAGAAAGACAAGAAGCCAAGGTTAGACAGTAGTTTTATTAGTTAACTGAAACTGCATTACATGGGGATATGTAAAGCTTTCTGTAATTAAAGCACTTTGAGTCAGTCTTAAGCAATCGGTGCAAACAAGAAAAATATTCTTAAGATGAAGCTGGCTGTTGGCTGCTGCAGCCTCTGTAGAACCAGTAGATTTCGGCCCAAAGCCTGCTCTATAGAGAGGAAAACAATTTAATTTTTTCTCCAAACTCAGACACTGTCATTTTTGGATGAACTGCTGTTTCAACCAAACAAAATAACTACGACGAATAAATCTTCCTGGCACTTCCAGAGACTGCCACAGCTACCAGAAACTACAGCATCCCCTTTTCCACAAAAACATACCCAATTTTCTGATTCATGTTAAAGCTTTGAAATAAGTTTACTGTTTGAAATAAACTTAGTTTAGCAAATCATAGGAAACGCTAGCCTTAATAAAGACTATGGTCTCCCCTCCTACTGCCTGATCCCCAGCTGCGCTCAAGGCAGCTCCTGCCCAGTTCATCTCAACTGCACACAATAAACTCCAAGCCTCTGACAGTCCGCTGGTGTAGTTTATTCCCAAGCAACATCAGCTGCCGGGCAAGCAGATTACCTGCCTCCAGATCCACCCTCACCTTTTAGAGTACTGGCAAGGAAATTTCTTGTTATAATAGCGCACTGTGCGTCCCAAGCAGGGACAGTTCTAGCAGACCTCCTTGCACCCTTGGTGCTGAAAAGCCAGGACTCCGGAGCAAGGACAAAGACAGGCAAAGGCAGCGTGTTGAGCAGTGGCCGGCACTGCAGGGAAGGGACCAGTGCAGTGAGCAGTAACCCCAGCACAGCCCCTTCTCCGGCATTTAGGTGTTTATTAGGCGATAACACATACCGTAAAAGCTGCCTGTGTGTTTGTTCACAAATCCAAGTCAGAGAATCTCAGGAGACATGTATTCGCGTGGGAGACTGAACTAGGTCAGCTTGGGGCATACTTCACAGTCACACATCAAGGTCATTCTTGCCCAAGTTTGTGGCAATCTTCATTCACCTGCAAAAAAGTGGCAAACGTTACAGATCTCCACACATCACCCTTTATGGGTAAGGCACCGGTGCTGTAGCACCCTTCCTCCCCAGGGACACAGGCCATCCTGCATGCTGTTCGCAGCCATAGCTTTGTTAGGACCCACAACGATTGTCTGGTAGCTGTCCAAACTTTCGATGTAATAATCATCATTACAGAAAATCTATCATAAAAAGGCCAAGGAATATTGAGTTTAGAACCTTCAGACTTTTTGCTGAAATCTGGGATAAGAAACAGTCCACACGCCAAGTAGCTTGAACACTAACAGCTTACTCAGTTTAAGCAAACTGAGCAGGAAGTTTCAAAAACCTGCAGAAAACTCCCCACTATTTATTTAGGAAGAGCAAAATTCCATCTTACTGTATTTTTTTATACATATATATTTTATACACACACACACACACATCTCCCCATGAAATTGCTTCAGCAAAGCTTCTTTTCGATTTATAAGCAGCTTAGTTTTCCAGCAAACTTGTGTTCAGAAAACAAATTCTAAAAATGGCACTTCAGGGTTCTGTCTTATATTGTGTCAGTATAAATCCAGACTGAGTTTGCTGAGTTTAAGACTTTTTTAATTAAACTCTAAGCTATGCATACTCCCCCAGGTGACCTGAAAGTCAGCCTGGGTTCTTTTCTATTCTTGCCTGAGAAGTGGAACGATTGCAAGGAGAACTCGATCTGCCCGGTTATACCTGTACCAGCTCCCTCCTCTTTGACGTTTGTTCTCGGTTATGAAAGTCAGCACTGTTCAGCGTGACAGGCAGGTATATGAAAGGCAAATTTCAGCCCTGTAGTTGGTGCAAGAGCCAGAGCAAATCTCAACTCCAGCTCCTGTTCCAGCACTGCTAGTAGGAATACAGTCTTATTTCTGTCTCCCAAGAGCCACCTATACGGGCCAATAATACAGAGAAGAATCTGCTGAGCCATTAAAAATCTTAATTAAAGTTCTCCTTTGCAATGACATCCAGTAACAGATGACTGATACTGTATTGTTATAGTGAGACTGAAGCCCACCACACTGACCATTACTGCCCCATAAATTCTTCATGCTTTCCATGTGTCCATATCCCAACATGTCCCATTTTATATTTAGACCGTGTCTTTCTGGAGCACAGAGCATTGCTCGTCCTGTCCCCATACACCTACGGCACAGGAAGGTTCTCATCTGCAGCTCAGGCTGCTGCAGACCACAGCAATGCAGGCACTAGACCAGCCACGCAGCCGCTCCTCTATTATAGGCGTTTACCACCTAAAATAAAGCACTTTAGCCTGTGTCGCTCGTAAACAACATAATCCAATGCATCTTGGTGTTTGAACCATGACTGCCTGACAAGAAGAGACAGGGCTTGCAGGGGCAGGCACCACCTTTGAAGAGAAAGCAGAAAACACCCCAATCTTGTGCCCCCGCACCCCAGCACTTGGCACAGCACCCGGGACACAACAGCAGCTCGCCCACTGAAGGCCACGCTGCCACCCAAGCACCAGGAGAAAAGTTTTCCGGACACCTCGCCTGTTCAAAAACAGGTCATCAGAACCGGGTGTCCAGCGCAACACTACCAAATGCCAGCCCCGCACGTACCCAGGCTGCTGCAGGAGGGGACGCAGCCATCACCCAAGCCCAGCGCCGTGCTTGCCGCAGGGCACCCACCCCAAATTTCCAAGCCAGAATGGATCCAAGGCACTAGGACCCGGCGGGCAGGCACTGCGAGCCTGCGCCCTGCACAGCTGCACCACTGCACAGCCGCAGCCGCACCGCAGCCGAGCCAGGCAGCCGCCGCTCAAGGACGCGCGAGCACCCTCCGGTTGATGTTTCTTACACCACAAATTTAATTCTTTTCTTTTTAGCTAAAACCAAAACTCTCCAGATTGCAATCGATACACCAGCAGCACTGCCCGGGAGACGGTAACCACGGCAACGGACCGAAAAGCAAAGGATGCTGCGGACCAGCCCCGGCTCCCCAGTAGCAGGAGGAGGTCAGTCGATTTTAGCTCATCTCCATCAAAACAACTCATTCATTATTTCACAGCTGAGCACCCTTCCGCAGTCACCGAGTCCCAGCCATCAGCACGTCTGTGCCATTTAGCCTTCCCTGGGTTTAATTACATCAAGAAAAGCTGATTTAAATATATGCCTGCTCTGCTTTACTGCTCAAAGATTTAGAACAACCAAAACTGTTTATCCCTTGTGAGACTTTGACCAGCAGGTGGAAAAGCAGCTGGTGCATTTCAGCGTGCATACAACTGCCTTTGCTTTCTTTTCTGAGCAATTATCATCCTTAACAAACTTCTCTCCTTCACTCGTTATGGAATTCCTGGCCAGCAAGCCCCCTTTCCCTCAGAGGGCAGGTAACTGAGGGCGCCCGCAGCAAGGCACGATGCCCCCTCTCACCAGTCTGCAGTGACGTTCTCTGGGGCTGCAAGTCATTTTACCATCCATAAAAAACAATCAATCAAAAACCCGGCAGAAGAGCATTCCTCACTGCACCAGGAGGAAGATCTAGCCGAAGAGCTGCGTGCCTAGCTATGACAGTCCCTGCATGTTCATGGCCCGTTTTCTTCCTTACTGTTTTGCATTCTTTAGGTGTTTTTCAAAGAAACAAGACAGACTTGCAAACTCTTTAGGAATGGGTGCAAAACCCCCTGCAATTTAGCTTCCGCAAGCCCCGTTTGGTATTTGGGGCTCTATCGTGCATTAGTACAACACAACCACCCAAAGGAAAGCCTCAGTTCCCAAAGCTGTAGCTCCTGAAGCCTCCCTCTATTAAACTAAAATTGCTCACTGCTCCCCCTCAAACATTTCTAAGGAACTTAAAAGTGCCTTGTGTTTAATTTAGCAAGACACCCTCTTGAGCGCCTGTGAAGTAGGTCACAGTCACTGTCTCAGCTTCATGTTTGGGAACTGAGGGAGAAAGAAAAGGAAAGAAGAAATTGGTCCAAGGTCACGTGGCAAGACCTTGACAGGATCTTAAAAAAAACCCCAAACATAACACCCACATCCTACTTAAAGACCAGCCCTTCCTGGTGAAGTCAACAGCTAACGGCAGGGAGCTCCACCAGGCATAGCGCAGGGCATCTCATGCCGAACATAAATGAACTAGGAGTTTTTGTTAACAAAAACACAAGAAGTGCTGTGCTGAGCTTTGTGCTCGTCTCTGCAACGCTGCAGAATGCAACGACTCTACGCACAGAGAGGTTTTGCTTGATGCACACTGCAGGAGCTTATCCTGTCTGTGAAACCAGCCGTGATTTACTGACATAGCGTGTTGTCAGCAAAGCCACAAAGAAAAGCATAATTTAGCGAGAAGAGGTTTAGAATCCAGAGGCTCTCGCCTGGCAGAGCCACTGGGTACAGCCAGAGGGGACAACCCCCAGATGGTTCAGCTGCAACAGAACAGCAGCGTGTCACCACCCAAAACTTACTGCCTCGACGCAATGAAAGACCCATTTAACAGCAAAAGCCTGGCACAGCCCCTCAGCTCATATGCACCTGGCAAATGTTTTGGGGAAACTCCTCCAGGGGAGGCTGGTGGAGGAGGCAGCAGCACTGGTGAGCAGGGAAGGGGGATTACACTGGCGTCTCTGGGAAGGGAACACGGCAGCGCCAGGACTGGTCTCCTCTCCGAGGGTTCGCACCCTCTTGGAGCACTGCTTTACCCCTGGAGCAGAGACACGGCTCTCTCCTTCGCATACCCACCTCTCTGCACTGCCAGGGCACGGGACTGGCTCTTCCACCTCCCCCAGCACGAGGCCGCAGCAGATGTGGGGTGACACCGCGGCAGTGCCAGCGGTGCGAGGCAGTACCACCACAGCCATGGTACGCTTGGGCTGAGCGTGAGGCATGCTCCGTGACACAGTTCAAACACGGGGCTTGTGTCCCTCACGTTGCAGAGGGGAAAATTAGTTCCTTCAAAGGCAAAAGTGAATGCATTGATCAGAAAAATTTAAGATGCTGATTAAACACAGCAATGCTAAGCACCAGTGTTACACGTAGGCAGACGCACAGCTTTTAAAACATATCCTACAACCTCGCAGACTACAAAGGGAAGTACGTGGCCCAGCCTTAATTTGATCAATTATTCAAATATTCTGCTGACTAACAAGGGCTCCAGTTTGTACTTTCATGTACCCAAGAGACAGAATTCTCAGCTAGAAAAGCTATAGTGGATCTTTACTAGACTACATGAAAGGAAATATTTGGCCATAGCAATTCTGCTTTTCTTCTTGGCCGCTAAACAGCCATAACGCACACATGCAAATTAGCCCACTTATCAATTATCCAAAGGCTGAGTCGCTCCTGCCCTTCCTCCAAATCCAAATTTTTCCAATCCAAAAGGTGGCCCCTCCAGCTTGTGCAATTTACACTCCTTCTTAAATGCTATTTCTTAAATCTTCTCTTCATTTCTAATAAAGTTTTGGCTCAACCTTTAATTTCAAACCAGTATTTCATGCAGATGGGGAAGATGCAGGTTATCTGTACGAACTTCCCGTTCCCCAGCACAGACACCTTCGCAGGTCAGAACAGCTCTGCAAGCAGTACCTGCTGCCAGGAGGGGCTGGAAACCACGCTCTGCTCAGAAGCGAGATTTCCTTGTGTTTCACAAATAAGAAGCTCCAGCTTGGTGAACATTTAAAGTTAACGTTAAGGGTTACGACTGCAAAACGAGCTCTGTCTTTACTGTGCTAGCAGAGGAGTTTCCACAGGCAATCCACAGTGACTGTTATTTTTTTTCCTGTGGTGCAGATTCCTTCATCCCAAACGAGTCTGCCATGGAACTGTTCTGCCACACCCCGCCCAAGGAAGCCGCCCACCATTTCTCAGATGGACTGAAGGTTTCCAGCACCACACTGAGGAAAAAGGTGAATTACACTGGAAACAAACCCCAAAACCTGTAGCTACAAAGAGCAGCTGATTAAAGTGAAAGGTGACACTTACTTTTGGTTCTAAAAAAAAAAAGTTTAATGTGAGTGTCTCCGAATACCGACAGCTCTGCTCCTGTAACACTCCCCAAGGCCCACCGGCCTCTCTGACCTGCCCTCATCAGTCTTTCTATTTGCTGCTGGAAAAATCTGGGCGAAACAGAATCTTTGTTTCTAGTGGCAGCTCACATGTTTAGTCCCTGGTCTCAGGTGACCGCTGCCGTTACCTGCAAAGGTTTCCTTCTTCCAAATGCCCAAGCTCCCCAGAGCCAGGCAATGCTGTCAGGGCCGTAGGCACTTGTGCCACAACAAACGGCTGTGCCCAGCCTTCCCCAGCAGCACTGCAGCCCACCGAGGGGCCAGGGGGGCTCTGGAGCAGGGGAGGGGAACAAAGATTCTGCCCGCAGCACCGCTGTGAGACCCACATTGCCTGTGTGAGCACGGTGCCGGCAGCAGGGACCCCAAGACAGGGAGCTTGGTGCCCACCAGGATGGGCACTCCCCCTCCCCACAGAGCTGCTCCCTACCTCTGTGGTGGGGGGGGCCCAGGTGATGGGGAAGCCTTGAGCTACCCCACGGGGGGGGGGGCGGACAACAGATCCAGGACCCAGCCCTGCCTTGTACCTGCCAGTGCTCCCACTCAGCACTGCCCCCCCAAAGACATCTCATGGGGGCTGGAGTCCCCCAGCACTGCCCCCCCCCCCCCACTCCAGACACCCCATGGGGGTTGGGGTGCCCCAGCACTGCCCCCCCCCCACTCCAGACACCCCATGGGGGTTGGGGTGCCCCAGCACTGCCCCCCCCCCACTCCAGACACCCCATGGGGGTTGGGGTGCCCCAGCACTGCCCCCCCCCCACTCCAGACACCCCATGAGGGTTGGGGTGCCCCAGCACCAACCTTCAGCCTCTGCTCCGCTTCGGGGGGAGCACCCCAACACCGAGCCCCCAGCCCACGAGAGGGAATGCCCCCCCCCCCCCAACCAATCCCGACCCCACACCCCCACCACGGGGAGGGACACACTTCGCCCACCCCCCCGCCACCCGAGCACCGACCACCCCTCACACAGCCTCCCACGCACCCCAGCACTAACACGACACCCCCCCCCCCCCCCAAAAAAAAATACACACACACCGGGGCGGGGGGAATTCCCCCCCCCAACAAGGCCGCACCCGGTACCTGCCGCCCGGCCGCTCCCCAGCACCGCCTCAACCGGCCCCCGCCCTCCCGCGAGGCCCCCGCGAGGCCCCTTCGGGCTGCCCGCCTCTCCGCCTCACCGCCTCCCACCGCACCGCCGGCCGAGCTTCACGTCAGGCACGATGCAGGGCAACCCTCAGAGGGGGTTAGAAGGGCGGATATGGGGGAGAGGGCCCCCCTCTCCCCACAATGCGCATGCGCGGTGAGGGTAGCGAAGCCGACCTGGGCAGGCCACGCTATGGCGGGGGCGAAGGGACGTAGAAGGCGGCGGGGCGGGCCCTTGCGGCCCGGTAGAATGGGGTGCGGCGGGGTTAGGGCTGGGCAAGGAAGCGGGACGGAACGTGGAACCGCCGGTAAGTGCTCCAGGGATCATCCCTCCACCCCACCCCCCCACTCCTCCCCGTCTCGGCGGGGACCGGACCCGGGCCCCGCCGAGACGGGGAGGAGTGGGGGTTGGGGGGGCACGTTTGGCCCGTGGTGCCACGTTTTTTTCACCCAAAAGCAGAGCAGACCCCCCGGCCCTGGGCCTGGACCTGGGTGTAGGCCGCGCACACACCCAGGCAGGCTTTTCTCTGCCCGTTTTTTTTTGCAGAAACGGGTTTTAAAGCTCCCCCGAAATAAACTCGGGCCTTGAGAAGTCGAGGTGCCTGCTGTGGCTCAAGCAGCTCAGGGCCCGTGGTTAGCTCTGAATCTGGATTGGCCGGAGCCCACCGTGCCCAACCGTCTCTTTCTCCCGCAGCAGCCAGATGCCCAGGAGAAAGGAGGTGCCGGCGCTCGGCAGCCTTTGCCTGCAGAGCCTGGTCCAGCACATGCAGAGCGTCTGGGTGAAGGACTACAGCGAGAACTACCTGGATGAGTACCAGTTCCGCTTTGTCATGGGCCCCTTTAACAACCTGGGTGAGACGTGGGGTCTGGGGACCCCCTCCGTGAGGAGGAAGATGACGGGTGAGTGGTGCCAGGGCTCTCTCGCTGAACTGCGACCACCCCCACAGCTGGCAGTTTGGTGCAGGACCTGATCCGGCTGCTGGGTGAGAGCCGGCGCCTGACGCGGGCAGCACTACACCTGCTCCTGCTGCCTCACCTGCGGGAGCTGAGCCTGCGCCCTTGCTCCGGCCTCGCCAGCAACGCCATCGGCCAGCTTGTCAACCTGCGCTGCAAGGTCAGCGGGCTGGGGGTGCCCACCTTCCGTGGGGCTGCAGTAAGGGGGGGCAGGGGATGCCCACCCTCCATGGGTAGGTGCAGGGGGGGCAGAGGGGTGTCAGGGTCCCCTTCACCCTGCTGAGGGGGCTCCATGTGCTTGTGGCAGAGCCTCAGCTCCCTGGACCTGCACGGCTGCAGCCGACTGTCGGCGGACATGCTGGTGGACCTGGTGGAGGGGCTGCCACAGCTGAGCCGCCTGGGGCTGGCGGAGACGCAGGCCAGTGTCCAGGTGCTCTCGGCCGTTGGCTCCTGCTGCCGGCGCTTGCAGGAGCTGGACGTGTCCTACTGCAAGAAGGTGTCCCCGCGCGCCCTGCAGCACCTGGCCTACGACCCGCTGGCGCAGTCCCTCTGCTGCCCCGTGCTCCGCGTCCTGCTGGCCCGTGGCCTGGAGCCCACGGGGGATGGCGGTATGGTGGTGGCGCTGGCCTTCCTGCTGCTGGCCCTGCCGTGCCTGGAGTTCCTGGCCCAGGGCGCCGTGCCGGATGCCCTCCGCCTCCTCCACAGTCGGCAGTTGGACGGCATGGGGGACGCCGAGGGCTTCCCCTCGCTGGAGGAGCTGGGGCGGCGGCGGGGGGCTGCCCCAGGGGGGCCCTGGCTCACCCTGCCCCTGCGGCAGGTGGAGGAGGTGGAGGAGCCTGCCCTGGCCACCGTCCATGCCGTCTGTCCCCAGGCCGAAGAGGTCAGCGTGTGGCTCGGGGACAGCCCGGGCCCGGCAGGCGGCTGGGAGCTGCTGGGCTGGGGCCGCCTGGCCCGGCTGACCCTGGGCTGCGCCGGGCAGCAGGGCCGGGTGCTGGCAGAGGTGCTGCCACTGGCGCAGAGGCTGGGCCCCCACCTGCAGACCCTGGCCCTGCACGGCTTCTGCTGCCGGGATGAGCTCTCCTTGGCCGCCCTCCTCACCAGCTGCCCTGGCCTGCAGGCCTTCAGCGCTGAGCTGCACGCCCCGCCAGACACCGACCCCGACAGGGAGACCCTGGCCGAGCCACCCCGCTGGGACACCGACCTGCTCCCCCACGGCCTCCCCCAGCTCCAGAGCTTCTCCCTAGCCCTGGCCAGCACCACCAGTGTCTTCTCGGCCCGGCATGGGCTGGCGCTGCGTGCCACGCTAGCCTCACTGCTGTGCCATGCCCCACGCTTACAGACCCTCCGCCTGCTCGGCATCCCCTTCCCGCTGGACTCGGTGTTCGAGACGGTGCTGGCGGCACTGGGGCCGCCCCTGCTCGAGCTGCAGGAGCTCTCGCTGGCTGAGAGCCGGGTGTCCAGCCAGACTGTGTGGCTGCTGCTGGCCTCTGAGGGCCGCCTGCGCCGCCTGGACCTGTCCCACTGCCAGGACATCCACCGGCGGGACTACGACAGCTTCCTGCAGGCAGTGCGGAAACAGCGGCTGGATCTGGACATCGTCTGGGAGTAGCTGGCGCCGGCTGCACATGGCTTTTTAATAAAGGAGTTACACCACAGTTGTCAGCACAGTCTGTGCCCCATCACAGCGGCTGTCCTGGCATGGCTGGGCCCCGTGGCCGCTCTCCCTCTTGGGAAGGGGCTGTAGGGGCTGTGCCTGCGAGGCTGGGGGGCTGGCTTAGGTGGGATGACCCCCCCTCTGCTGCGCTTTGGGGTGCTGGCACCACTGGGGCTGGGGCAGCTCCCTGGCGCTGGCTGCCCCCCACCTGCATGGTACCGTACCCCTGGCAGCATCCAGCCCCATGTCCCAGGGAGACGTGGGGACCCCAGCACAGTGGCTGACAGCACCAGGTGGCACTGCCACTGCCAAGTCCCCACGCAGAGCTGCTGCCCGCTCAGTGCCCGGGGACATCGGTGAGCCCCGTCAGCCGCTCCGACTCTTCCCAGAGCTTGCAAGCGAGGCCGGCGTCGCGGGCAGCCATGGAGGGCAGCGCCAGCCTGCAGTTGCTGTCAAAGTACTTGCCTGTGATGCCCGAGACCTCCTCCGAGACGGCGCAGTAAATGGTGCTGATGGCCCCCTGCTCTGCCGACTGCCGGGCGAAGGGGAGTGAGGAGGGGGCCTGGCTGCCCCCCACCCACCCCACCACTGCTGGGGCTGTGGGATGGGAGGTCTGGGCAGGATCCGGCCCCGTCACCTGCCCCCGCTCACCTTCATGAAGGGGCGGATGAGGGCGAAGAGCACCCGGACAGCCCAGCTGAAGTGGCGCATGATGTTGGTGCTCACCACGCCGGGGCTCAGGGCGTTGGCGATCACTCCTGCCAAGCCACACTGTTGGCGCTGTGCCGGGGTGCAGGGCTGGGGCCACAGGGACCCTGGCACGGGCAGGGCCCTGCTCCCACCCCAGTCCCTGCCTCCAGGGCCCGAATCCCTCGTTGCCATCCCACCTGGAGCAGCACCAGCAGCCCCAAGCCCAGCCTCGGAGCGGGGGCTCTTCTGTGCCCCGGCACCGGGGCTACCTTGGGGGACGTGGCCATCGCTGGCCAGGAGTCTCCCACCCACGGGAGCATGGGGGGTCCCAGGGAGTATCTACCAGGGCCGAGACCCCTCAGCCCCATCATGCAGCCCCCGTGTCACGGCACAGCAGCATGGGGTGGTTGGGATGGGCAGATGGCCCTGGGGTGCAGCCCTCCCTGGGACCCGCATGGCACAGCTCAGCAGGGTACAGCTGGGCATTGTACATCACGGCACAGCACCGCATGGCACGGCATGGCACAGCAAGGCATGGTATGGCCGTGCATGGCACAGAACAGCCAAGCATGGCATGGCATGGCAAGGCACAGTGTGGCATAGCCTGGCACGGCTCAGCCCAGCATCTACCTGTGCCCTGCAGGCGCCGCGCCAGCTCAGCGGTGAAGAGGACGTTCATCAGCTTGGTGCTGTCGTAGGCGGCGGAGAAGCTGCCAGGCCGCTCCTGCCCGGTGAGGTAGCGGCTGTTGGCGGTGCCCACGCTGTGCCGGAAGGACGAGACATTGACGACACGGGCGGGTGCTGACGCCTTCAGGAGCTCTGCGCAGAGCAGGGGGTGAGCTGGGAGGGGTCCCCAGAGCTCCCCGGCCCCGGCAGCCCCACACTCACCCAGCAGCAGGTTGGTGAGCAGGAACGGGCCCAGGTAGTTGGTGGCGAAGGTCTGCTCCAGCCCCTCCGGCGTAATGGTGAAGGGCAGCCCTGGAAGAGGGAGGCGCAGGGCACCGTGGGGCCGGGAGCCGGGCGGGCATCGCCTGCCACAGCGGGACAGGGAGCTGGACCCCAGCTGGGGCCGAGATGTGGGCAGTGGACGCCTGACCCTGACTCCAGTGCTTACCGGTGAGGCCGGCGTTGTTCACCAGCACGTCCAGCCGCTTCTCCTCCCGCAGCACAGCCTGGGCAAAGGCGTGCACGGAGGCCAGCGAGCTGGTGTCCAGCAGCCGCAGCAGCACCGCGGGGTTGCCAGTGGCCGCCCGGATCTCCTCCACTGCTGCCTGGCCCCGCTCCCGGCTCCGGCATGCCAGGATGGTGCGGGCATTCCTGCGGGCCAGGTCCAGGGCCACACGCTTGCCGATCCCTGCAGCACACGGAGCAGGCGCTGGCTGATCCCTGCTGGGTCCCCACGGCGAGGGGTCCCTGGGGGCCTGTGCCTCCGTTTCCAGGGTCTAGGCAGCCCCGGGGGCAGGGCAGGGCAGGGCAGTGGAGGGGGACCCCATCCTGGGCAGCTCAGCCACTGCCAGGAGCCCAGCGCCAAACCCAGGGTGCCCCAGCACCGGAGCCAGGGGTGGTAGCGGGGGCCAGCGGGGCTGGGCTCCTGGCTCTGCAGCACAGTGTGGCTGTGCGGGAATGGGGATGGGGACAAGGCAGGACAGCCGCCGTGGGGTGTAGGAAGGAGCTGGAGGTGGCAGCTTGCCACAGCTCAGTCGGTGGCTCACCCTGGACCGTGTGGGCAGGATGGCTGTGCCACGGCCATGGCCACCAAACCCACCCGGCAGCACTGTACTGGCACGGCTCCACATCGGTGCTCCGGCACAGCGGGAAATGACAGGCACCCGGAGGGGGATGGACCCCAACACACATGGGGCACCCTGTCCCTGGGCACACAGGGGGACACCCCAGTGCCCTGCATGCGGGGGGACACCCCAACCCCGACACATGGGCTCCACCGCACCCCCAGCCCTGCAGGTCCTGCCGCCCCCGGCTGTGCCAGCCCCTGCCCCGTGCTTTGCAGCGGGACGTGGGTGTGAGCAGCGACCCCGTCCCCGGCACGCAGCTCTGGCTCCAGTGCGGTGCCGATGGTGGCCGGCAGTGCAGTGGTCGGCTGGGACACAGCCAGCAGCGCGGTGGCCTTGGCTGTCAGTCATTAACCCAGCTGGGGCAGGGTCCAGCCATAGAGGCTTGGCCAGGGCTGTGGGCATGGGGCTGCACAGAGACCAGCGAGGCCGAGCTGCTCCTGGGCAGAGGACGCCAGCCAGCCGGAGCGGCTCGCCGACGACCAGCTCCCGAGCACGCAGCACAACGGCCATCAGTCAGCACGGTGCAGAGGATGCCTGATGGCAGCCGCAGTGAGCGTGCTGTGGGCATGGGGCACCGGGAGCGCATCGTGCATGCCCAGGGCCCAGCTACCAGCCACTCCTGCAGCTGTTTGCACCACCAAAGCAGAGGCTGTGTGTGGTCCAGTGGCTGGAGAAGGGGGACCCGTGTCCCCTGTGAGCCACCCCACAGCACTGTGCCGTCATGCCGTCACCCACACACATGCCCCCAGCCCCTTCTCCATGCCGGGGGAGGGGGGAGCAGGGAGCTGCCACCACCCCCGGCTCCAGCTGCAAAAGGAGGGTGGCTGGGTCCCACAGCCAGGCAGGACCCACAGCCCTGCACCCGTGTCCTGCACCCCCCCAGCCCCACCCCGACCCCTGCAGCCCTGCGATCCCCTGCCACCAGTCCCCGCTCACCGCTGTTGGCTCCGGTGACAATCACCGTCTTGCCGGTCAGGTCAGCGGGACACTTGCGGGGGTCCCAGGGGCATCTCCTCCTGGCCCAGAGGAGCAGCCCCAGGAGCAGCGTGAGCAGGAACCAGCACGGGTGGCTGCAGACACTCGGCAGCTCCATGGCTGGGGCACGGGCTCCGGCCGGGGCACCAGGGTGCAGCCGGGGGACAGAGTCCGGCCGGGGCACCAGGGTGTAGCTGGGCCGGGGGACAGAGTCCGGCCGGGGCACCAGGGTGTAGCTGGGCCACGGGGTCTGGCCGGGGGACAGAGTCCGGCCGGGGCACCAGGGTGCAGCGGGGCCGGGGGACAGAGTCCGGCCGGGGGACAGAGTCCGGCCGGGGCACCAGGGTGCAGCGGGGCCGGGGGACAGAGTCCGGCCGGGGGACAGAGTCCGGCCGGGGCCGGCAGTCAGCCGAGAACCCTCACCCAGCCCGGCAGCCCTGGCACGGCACAGTCCCCTCCCAGTCGCCGAGGCTGCGGGAGCGGAGAGGGGACAGCCAGCAGGAAAGTGGCTCACGGGGCTCTTACCTGGGGAGGAGCAGGGCAGGCAGGAGGCTGAGCCGCACATCCCTTGCGCCGTCCCAAGGCTGCTCGCCCCCACCGGCTGGGGAGCGCCCTGCCAGCCCCGGGGCAGCCGCTGCAGGAGGGGCAATGCCCACCGGGCAGCCCCAAGGTCCCCCCGTCCAGCCACGCGGGGACATTCGGCCACAAGCCAGGGCTGGAGCCACGGCCCCTGCGGGAGCAGGGACGTGCTGGAGGGGTTCACCGGGACGGGGCGGGGGGGCAGCCCCAGCGAGGGACCCCAGGGTGCCATGCAGCACCCAGAGCACGCGGGGGATGGAGGAGGCCACAGCCCAGCGGTGGCCTCACGGCGCGGTGGGTGTCCAGACAGACCCTGCCCGCCCTGTCCCACCAGTGCAGCCCTGACTCGAGGTCCTCGTCCTCCCGACCAGGCCGGCAGCCTGGGAACGCAGGCACGGCTCTTCCCTGGGCATGCTCCCTTCTGGGGGTTTTAGCAGCTCAACAGATGCGTCCGCCAGGAATGGGTCCAGCTTTCCTGAGGCTCCCACAGCCTCTGAGCCTCCAGCACTGGACGAGCATCGCTGGCCCCAAGCTACAGCTGGACTCAATGATCTTAACTGCTTTTTCCAACCTAAATGATTCTATGATTCTGTCCTGGTTTCAGCTGGGATAGAGTTAATTGTCTGCCTAGTAGCTGGTACGGTGCTATGTTTTGAGTTCAGTATGAGAAGAATGTTGATAACACTGATGTTTTCAGTTGTTGCTAAGTAATGTTTAATCTAAAGTCAAGGACTTTTCAGCTTCTCAAGCCCAGCCAGCGAGAAAGCTGGAGGGGCACAAGAAGCTGGCACAGGACACAGCCAGGGCAGCTGACCCAAACTGGCCAACGGGGTATTCCATACCATGGGACGTCACATAAACTGGGGGGAGTGGGGGCGGGGGTTATCGCCACTTGGGGACTAACGGGGTGTCGATCGGCAGGTGGTGAGCAATTGCACTGCGCGTCATTTGTACATGCCAATCCTTTTATAATTACTGTTGTCATTTTATTAGTGTTATCATTATCATTACTAGTTTCTTCTTTTCTGTTCTATTAAACCGTTCTTATCTCAACCCACGAATTTTACTTCTTTTCCGATTTTCTCCCCCATCCCACTGGGTGGGGGGGGAGCGGGTGAGCGGCTGCGTGGTGCTTAGTTGCTGGCTGGGGTTAAACCACGACAGATTCTAAGCTGCTGCTGTTCCCTGGCCATGCCAGCCTCAAAAGCCTCTGGTGTTTCCCCAGCACCAGGCTCCTGCCCCGGATGAGCCGTCCCTGAGCTCAGCTGTCCCTGAGCATCGCTCCACACCACCGCAGCCAAAAACGGGTTCTTTATAGAAAAAACTGGGGTGCTTGCACAGCCAGAGCACTGTTGCAGCCAGCGAACAGCCCTGCGGTGGCTCAGCCCCGCCAACACCAGTGGCTTTGGGTGCAGGGAGCAGAGCCGGGGCCACCCATAGGGGCTGCAGCCAGACGCACCAGTTGCACCAGGGTGCAGGCGGCCTGGGCTGCACAGGCAGAGCGGCTTGGAGGCGGCCGTGCCTGCAAGGGCAGGGACCTGGGCCAGCACCGCAGCCTGGGGACATGGGGTGGTGGCAAATCCCAGAGAGAGCTGAGGCGGTAAAGCCACTGGTGGCAAATCAGCCGCAGGGTACCAGCTGTACATGGCTACAAGCTGAAAAACAGAGGGTAGGTTGTTGCGTGATGTGTGCCAGAGGGCTGGCGGCTCCGTGGGCTGCTGCTGACCATGCTCCCAGACCCTGCTCCGGTGCAGGAGCTCGTGGTGTGAGAGCCACAGGCCTGGTCTTCAGCAGAGGATGAGAGCCGAGTGACAGAAACCTCTTTATTTTATTTCTGTTTTCTTTAGCAGCGTGGCCTCGCCAACAGCCGGCAGAGCCCGCACTGCTCTGTGACGCCGCATCGGTGCCGTGCCCTGTGCCGGACCCGGTGCTCATGGTGGTAACTCATGGGGGTGCAGGGTCAGGTGGGGACACAGGGTCAGGTGGAAACGTGCTGAAAGCTGCGGGCGAGGAGCCTGCCTAGGATGGGGGTCTCTCCCGGAGCTCGGGCATCCAGCTACCATGCTGAGCTGCAGGGTGACAACAGCACCCAGCCAAACACCCAGCCACGGAGCTGCTGGAGCCAGTTTCCCAGCAGATGAGCTCTGGGATCGGGCAGGTCTGCTCCCCGGGGTGCGAGGGGGAGGACGGAGGGGAAGCCCGTGGGACACTGCCAGCCTCCCACAGCACCGTGGCTCCTGCCCAGGGCAGTGGCTGCCCTGCCAAAGTGGAGACATGGCACATGGGGAGCCCGGGAGAACCCAACCCAGCTGCACCCTCACGCTGGGGCTGCCGTGAGCAGCGGGGCTGATCCTGGGAAACGCATGGGACACAGCGAGGAGCCAGGCAGGACTGCCAGGGTGGTGGGGACCAGGAGGGGGCTGGTGCCGAGCGGGGGGCTCACCCCCCACGCCGCTCACGGGCCTCGGGGCGGTGTGGGGGGTGTGCTGCCTTCAACACTCGCCATCGCCCGTGACCTGCCTGGCTGCAATGGCCGGGAAGGGCACGGTGGGGCAGATGGGTCTCAGGTCCCACTTGGCCTCCCCCATCTCCTCCTCCTCCTCCTCACCACGCGCAGGGATGCAGAGCCCGCGCTTCATGCTGCCATCCCGTCTGACAGTCACACCGGGGGCCAGCCGAGCAGAATCCAGCAAGGATCCGAGCTGCCGGGGCATGGGGCTGGGGGGCTGCGGGGATGCCGGGGGGGGTGGCTGGAGCCATCCTCTCCCTGCGGTGGCCAGCCCCCGGGGCAGCCGCCAGCTGCCCAGCTCCGGTCCCCGGCTGCGCCAGCCGGCACCCTGGGGACGTGCTGGCGGCTTGGCCTCCGCGCCCGCATCCAGCACCTCCACCTGGGGCCTGATCCAGCGCCCAGGCCGGCTGCTGGGACCCCGCCTGGGGACCCCCAGGCCAGTGCCAGACCCCTCTCGCTTCACTCCCATGCTGTGCGGGGGCCTCCCTGACCGGATTGATACCAGGCTGGTGCAGGAGGGAGGTGGCAGCAGTGGCATGTGGCTGCTGACTACCGCTGCACCGCTCCCCTCCACGTCCCCATGGGAGGTCCGTGGTGGACGCCATCCCTGCTCCGGCTGCCCCAGGGGCTCAGCCGGGCTTGGGGGTGGGCAGGGGGCCGGTGGCCTGGCTGGGCAGAGCGGGGCTGGCTGAGGCAGCGGGAGCCGGGTGCGGGGAGGTTTTCCCTCAGGGAGACAAGGAGCAATGGCTGCCTCATCCGGCAGCAGCTCCGGGCAGGATGGCCCTGGCACGGGCAGGATGGTGCTGGTGCTGGTGACCTGGCTGGGACACAGGGGCTGTGCGGGGGGAGCTCCAGCCTCATCTGCCATGGGGGCGTCCTGCCTTCCATGCTGGCATGGGGCCCGCACACTGGAGACCTGCCCAGGAGGGAGCAAAGGGGGACCTGGTGTGGGCCAGGGGCGTCAAGGTGCCCGATGGAGGTGACTCGGTGTTGGCGGCACTGACCCCCCGGCCCAGCACTGGCAGAGGGTGCAGCCCTGGCCCCCTTGGTGCACGGGAGCTGTGCAGGCGCTACTCCTCACCCACGGGAGCTGACGGCTCGGCCCTCGACACCACGGTGCAGGGAACCGTCCCGGCAACAACAAAACACCTCCCAGGGCAGCCCCAGCGAACAAGCCAGAGCTCCCCATTCCCCCCTGCCCATGCGTGCTCCCCCCTGCCCACCTCACCACAGACCCCCCCCGGCTCCTCGGGGGGTGTTTAGGGAGGCTGTGCCTTGGCAGGGGCTCTGCAACAGCACCCGGAGGACCCCCCTGCCAGGACCAGGGGCTTAGCGGCTGTCCCACAGGCCCAGAGCCGCCCAGGCTCAGCCCTTCCCCGTGGGGCTCGCTTGGGGCCACGGGGGCGTTTGGGGTACATCTTACCTCTCCCTCACCAGGGGACAGATGGACATGCAGGACGGGAACGGAGCCCTGTGCCCAGGAGTCCGTGGCACAGGGCTTGGGCTCCTCATCCTCCTGCCAGGCGCCATCTCCGTCAGGGTCCGTCTCCCCCTCGTCCCGTGCCAGGAAGCGCCACTGGGCGATCTGCAGGAGGGCATCCCGTGCCTGGCCCACGGTGAAGGCCACGCGCTGCAGGCAGAGGCAGGGATGAGCTCCCCGCTCCGCCCCGCTCGGCACCCCGCGCCCTCGGGCCCCGTCCCATGCCACGGAGCGGAGGCTGCGGGGGACCCGCACTCGTCCCGGGTGCCCGGGATCCCCTCAAAAGCAGGGTCTGGGTGCGCTCACCTGCCGAGCCACATCAGCTTTGGTGCACTCGTCCATCACGCGGCCCAAAAGCTCTGCGAGGATGTCCCCGGCATCCCTGTCCCCCTGTTCAGCCCCGAGCAGGGAAAGCCATTCTGCCTTGGGCAGGCGCCCAGGGACGACGTCGGCTCGGGCAGTGGTGACAGTGGGCAGCCGAGACTTCTCCCCACGTGACTTGGAGGTGGCTGCCCGCTCCCGGGGGGTCATTTTCTGCAGGGAGACACGACAGCCCTTGCAGCTCCCACCTCTCCGCCTAGTGCTGGGGGGGGCAGGAGGAGCCCCGGTCGGGGCACCTGCAGCCCGGGGCAGGACAATGGCAGAACAGCCCCAGGGCCACGCGTTCCTGGCCATGGATACGGCCCCCCTCAGCTTGAGCAGAACCAGACACAAGGCCCCCCTCGCACATGGCCTGGGGGTCTCTGCTTCCCCAGGCCCCCAGCAGCGACACCGGGATATGGGGAGAATGGGGGGAGCCTCCATGCCCCGTCCCAGGGCGGGGGGAATCTCTGACATGGAATCCCGGTGCTCCCCCTGGCATCCCCCGTGTACCTCAGCTCATCCCAGCACACCAAGATACCCCAGTACATCCCAGTACACCCCAGCTCATCCCAGCACACCAAGATACCCCAGCACATCCCAATATACCCCAGCACATCCCAGTACACCCCAGCTCACCCCAGCACACCCCAAGATACCCCAGTACATCCCAATACACCCCAGCTCACCCCAGCACACCCCAAGATACCCCAGTACATCCCAATACACCCCAGCTCACCCCTGCACACCCCAAGATACCCCAGTACACCCCAGCTCATCCCAGCACACCCTAAGATACCCCAGTACATCCCAGTACACCCCAGCTCATCCCAGCACACCAAGATACCCTAGCACATCCCAATATACCCCAGCACATCCCAGCTCACCCCAGCACACCCCAAGATACCCCAGTACATCCCAATACACCCCAGCTCACCCCAGCACACCCCAAGATACCCCAGTACATCCCAATACACCCCAGCTCACCCCTGCACACCCCAAGATACCCCAGTACATCCCAGTATGCCCCAGCTCAACCCAGTACATCCCAATATACCCCAACCCATCCCAGCACACCCCAAGATACCCCAGTACACCCCAGCAGCTCCTGCCAACCCACCCCCTCGCCCCCCCGGCCGTACCCCCCCACCTCGGCCATCCCCCCCCGACCCCAAAGCGGGAGGCGTCCCGGTCCCCATGGCAACGCTGACCCCGCCCCCGACGCACGGCGCACGGTGACGACACCGCTGCGCGCCGTCCGGTACGCCATCACGCCGCGCCGCCGTCTCCATGGCTGCGGCGGACACCCAGTGAGCGAACGCGGGGTCCTGGGGGCGGCGGGAGTCCCGGGAGCGGGGACGGGCGGAGCGTCCCTGGGGGGGAACCCGAGAGGCGGGAGACGGCCCTGCCTGGGCTGCTGCTGCGGGGGGTGCGCGGCCGGTGTCTCTGGCGCTGCCCCGGCGTGCCTGACGCCGCCCCGGTGCTGCCCCGGCGTGCCTGGAGCCACCCCAGTGTCCCTGGCGCTGCCCCGGTGCTGCCCCGGTGTCCCTGGCGCCGCCCCGGTGCTGCCCCGGCCTGCCTGGAGCCGCCCCAGTGTCCCTGGCGCTGCCCCGGTGCTGCCCCGGTGTCCCTGGCGCCGCCCCGGTGCTGCCCTGGCGTGCCTGGAGCCGCCCCCGTGCTGCCCTGGCGTGCCTGGAGCCGTCCCGGTGTCTCTGGCGCTGCCCCGGTGCTGCCCCGGTGTCCCTGACGCCGCCCCGGTGTTGCCCCGGCGTGCCTGGAGCCACCCCGGTGTCCCTGGCGCTGCCCCGGCGCTGCCCCAGTGTCCCCGGCGCTGCCCCAGTGTCCCCGGTGCTGCCCCAGTGTCCCTGACGCTGCCCCGGTGCTGCCCCGGCGTGCCTGGAGCCACCCGGGTGTCCCTGGCGCTGCCCCGGTGCTGCCCTGGTGTCCCTGGCGCCACCCCGGTGCTGCCCTGGCGTGCCTGGAGCCACCCCGGTGTTCCTGACGCTGCCCCAGCACGCCTGACGCTGCCCCGGCGCTGCCCCAGCACTGCCCCGGTGCTGCCCCGGTGTCCCTGGCACTGCCCCGGTGCTGCCCCGCAGGATGTACCGCAAGGAGAAGAGCATCCAGCTGAAGAGCAGCAGTGCAGCGCTGTACAACAACCTCAGCGTGCTGCGCCCGCCCGGCCGGCAGCTTGCCTGCTTCAGCGCCGTGCACGGCCCCAGCCTGAGCGTGGTCAGCGCCGACGGGCTCAGCTTCTCCCACCGCCAGCTGCAGGCAAAGGAGGGCGGGATGGCAGTCAGCACCTCCGTCCTCACCCAGGTAGAGGCACCCCTTCTTGGGCCGCTGGGTCCTCCATGCTGGGTCGTGCAGCTCGGGGAGAGTGAGCGAGCTGCTGGCCTTGTTAGGTGCTGCCTGCGAGCTGCCAGCCTTCCAGCAGACCCCTCACCAAGGGGGCTGCGACACGCAGCAGCTGTTTAGACAGCTCTGCTCCCCCAACAGCCTAACGGGAAGCTGGTTCCATAGCCTGGGCCATAAGCAGGCCCCGCTGCCTCCAAAGTGGAGATGGAACAACCCTGTAAACCAATTAGACGGCTCCCAACGTGATTGCGGAGGAGGTGGCAGGGAGGGATGGCTGCGCGGAGCGCAGGCACTGGGTGGAAGGAGCACGGTGCTGCCAGCAGGTTCACCAGAGCCGGTGGGAGCCGGACGGGGCAGTACAGTGTGACAAAGGGTGCCTGGGGTTTGCCATGACATCGTTTCTCGGTGTTTGCTTCAGTTTCTGTGCCCCGATAAGGACGATGCTCACCTTGGCGGGGTGCCTTGGCCTTAGCAGAGGTCTGTGCTTTAATGCTAACCTGTTCTAACTGGGATAGATGGGACCCATTGACCACAAGGCCCAAACGGGCCGTCTGCCGAGTGCAGGGAGGAAACAGCAGAGCTATGGAGGGGGAAGGAAGGGCCTTCCCAGCTGAGTGCACGTGGCTGTAGAACTGCCAGGACAGAAGCAGGAGCCTGCAGTGTCCTAATTACAGGGAGGGGGAGAGGGAAGGAGCCTCCTGAGAAGGTTTGTGAGACCTTGGAGAGGTCCCCAAGGACAGTAGGGACCCACCTCCTGTAACCCCTGACAGGAGCCAGAAACACACCCGTCTCTGGGCGACTGCGGACCGTCCCTCCCCTGGCAGGTGAGGAGGGCTTTTGCCCTGTCTTCCCCCTCCCTGGACTCCTGCTGAGCTGCCTTTCTTTCCAGGCCGCGTGGTGCATCCTGCCGTCGCGGGTTCTGCTGGTGCTGACCTCTCAGAAAGGGATCCAGGTGAGGCAGTTTTCCACGGAGGGCGAGAAGCAAAGTCATGATGCCAGGAGGATGAGCTTGCTGTGAGGACAGCTGAGCTCCTGGGGACACGGGGGAACCTTCTGGAGGTCCTGCCGTGCACCCAGAGGGCTGTCATTCTCGCTTGGAGACCTCTCGGGGCAGCAGTTGAGCCTGAAGCCATAAGAGAAACTTCCCCACCCTCTTGGGCCTCACTTTGTTGCTTTCTCTCTCCAGATGTACGAGTCCGATGGCTCCATCATGGTTTATTGGCACGCGCTGGATGTCACGGAGCATCCTCCAGGTAAATCCCGCAGTGGGAGCGCCGTGAGGAGCCCCCCAGTCCCTCTGCCCGCTCTCCTTCCCCGGATGTGCGTGATACCTGTAGTGCAGCCCGGTTCCTCCTGGCCTAGAGACCCCCAGCAGCCTTACTCCTGGACCTGGTTGGGATCGAGCCAGGACAGTCTGACACAGCAGTTTAGCAGAAGGGTCTGGAAGAGGTCATAGTGTCACCCTGACTATTCTGTCCTGGCCCCTCAGGTGCCTGGAAAGGGGCTCGGAAGGGTTCCAGCGTGGCAGCTATGGGACTAGCCTTAAAGATGAAACTCAAACAGGCACCCTGGCGCCTCATGCCACTGCACTGGTCTCCCAGTTCCTGGGAGGTGCCGCAGGTCATGACCGGCTCTTGGTTTCCTTTCAGCACAAGCAGTGTTTGCTCGAGGGATCGCTGCAGCTGGCAGACGCTTCATCTGCGTGGGTGAGCCAAGCCCGGGAGTTTGGGGAAGGACGAGAAGGGAGGGTGGTGCTGGGGGGGGTGGTGCTGAGGCCCAGGGATGGTGTAACGATGTGGGGTGCAGCCAAAAGGGCTGGGTTGCCCTTGGAGCTGCTCTGTGGGAGCATCTGTGCTGAACAGAGGGGCAGGTCGGCGAGCGGCGTCTGTGAGAAGCAGCCCCATGGAGGCAGTGGGTCTCGGGGGGAGCGAGGAGCCCAGCTGCAGACACGGCAAGAGCTGGAGGCTCAGTCTCGGGATGGGGTGGGACAAGCCCCCGCTGATGCCTCCTCTGGCCTGTCTGCAGGGACATCCTCTGGGCTGGTGCTGGTGTTTGACATCCCCCCCAAAGGGACGAACATCACGGTGAGTGAGGTTCTGGAGCAGCACCACGATGCCATCACCGACATCGCGGCAGAGTTGGGCCAGGCTCCGGTACGTGTGCGCTGTCGGCAGCCGCTTGGACCAGAGGAACCGGTGGTGTCCCTGGCACTGGGACGGGGGGCGGATGGGGACTCCAGCGGTCCCCTCAGCCCCATGGCTGTCTTGGGGATGCCTCGCAGGTGCCGGCTCTGGGAGCTGAGGTTTACCCACGCCCTGACTGTGGCTGAGCCGATCCCAGGGTGCAGCCCCTCACCCCAGGAGCCGGTGCTCTCCATGGCCAGCCCAATCCCTGCTGCGGGCGAGCTCTGGGGAGGCTGTGATGTGGCAGAGCTGCCCCAGAGCTGGCTGCTTTCCACAGTGCAGGAGAGCGGGTGGCTCTGCCATCCCTCTCTTCACCAGGGACATTGGCTTTTCTGGCTGTCTCTGCACGAGGGAGGTCTCCCCTGTCAGGGTAGGATACGCCTGGGGGAGGAGGTGGCTTGAGATTGCCACTTCCCTCAGCCCCTGCTCCAAAGAGCCTGTGAGCCATCCTGCCATGGCTTAGTGTGGCATCTCGAGGCAAGGCAAACTGCAGTCAAATGTAGTTTAAAATGCTGCACTCGTACACTGTGGTATTTTGGGGCTGTTCCCTTTGCTGCCTGGGCAGCTGGGAGCAGCCACCCCATCAGTTATCCCACTGTCCCAGTTCCCATCGGCATTCAGCCCGTCTCTGCCTTCTTAGCAGCTCGGTCTCCACGTTCTCAGCTGACTGAATCTCAGTCCTGGTCACCCAGGCTCTGGGAACACAAACGCTGAAGCAGAGAGGGGCAAGAAAGGTGGTGAAGGAGCTGATCCCCCCGCACACAGCGTGGCTGCGGGAGCGCAGCTTGTTGCTGGCCCAGAGTATCCCGTGATCCATCGGGCTGAGTGCCAGAGCACAGAAGAGCTGTTGAAGCTAAAGGCCAGTTGTGGTACGAGAGCAAATGAGCAAAACTGGCCATGAATTAACCCATGCTAAAGTTTATGCTCCTGCCATCAGAGCAGTGAGATGCTACAGCAGACCCTCCTTGCGGGAGTGCGGTGAGAGGAGGGCATGGGACGTGTCCTGCCCATGTCTCCGGAGCCATCCCGGGGTGCTGAATGCCAGTACAGGACCCTGCTTCTCCTCCCCAAGCTGGGCCTGGGGGGTTGGTGCCTGCAGGTGTGAGGAAGCCGAGGGCAGAGCCGTGCCCGGGGGCTAGCTGAAGGGATGAGCCTTTCCCCCCTCATCAGCGGAGGGAGATAACTGACCCAAGCTGCCAGCAGTACCAGTGACCTTTCTCATGGCAGATGAGAGAACTTCACCTGATTACAGAGCACAGTCTGGGACCGGGATGGGGCTTCCTTTATTTCAGCTCACTCTGGTTGACATCTCTGCAGATGCACTAATTGGCTGCTTCATTATTGGCTGCTTCCTTCTCAATGAGGACACTTCCTTATACTTTCTCTAATTAGTTACATTTAACTTTCTCTGCATTTGGGACTCCCCTGAACAATTAATTGCTTAGAACTGGTTCCCAATTAGCCTGGATATGGAGCTTGTTTACACAAAAGCTGTTCTGTCATCTACCTCTGTCTGTGGTGACTGTCCTCTAACGCGCCTCTCTTGGACTTTGCACTATGGTTTGTTTAAAGACTTCCTAGTGAGTGAGAGATGGGGCCTGGTGTGTGAAATCCCAGGCGCCTGTAAGGTGAAGAGTGTCGAGACTCGGGTGCAGAGGGAGGGGATGCAGTCATTCTTCCTAGAAATTTATCCTGTGTATAATTAGCGTTGCCAAACACAAACATGTTTGAACTGCAGTGCCTATGAGTGATCCCAGCCAAGCCTTGCTTGTTCACAAAATGTGTCAGCAGTTTTCTGTGAGCTGTTAAACTTTAAGCTTGTACTGCTGCAGGCTCTGGCTTTGCTTTGCAGCAACTTTAGTGGCGCAGGCAACTGGGGCAGCAAGAACCTTCTGCCTGGTGTGAGTCAGCTGCTCGCCGCCGCTGGCGGAGCTGGCTGCCCCGCAAGCAGTGCCAGGGCAGAGGCTGACCCGCCTCTGCTTCGTAGGATGGGGCTGGTGACCTGGTGACCGCCGATGATGCCGGGACCCTCTGCATCTGGAGCACAGGAGAGGAGTTCACCCTGCTCAGCAAAATCCCGGCCTTTGGGTAAGCCCAAGGGGCGGATGGAGCGACACAGCGGGGTCCCATCAGTGGGTGATGTTGGGCATCCCTGGCCAGACCACCTCGGTGTCACACGAGGGACGGGAGGGTGGCAGGAGGGGGACACCCGGCACCAGCCCCTGGCGTCTGGGTCTGCAGCTGGGAAGGGAGGAGGTGAAACATGCCCCTGTGCCCAGCTGCTGCTGCGCCTCCGTGAAGCTGTGGAACGGGATCGTGGCTGCTGGCTATGGAAACGGGCAGATTCGGCTGTACGAGGCGATGACCGGCATCCTGCGTGCCGAGGTCAACGCTCACGCTCGATGGATCTATGCCCTGGACCTGGCGCCGCAGACAGGAAAGGTACAGCTGGCTGCACCAGGGCACCTCGGCCTGTGTGCAGCATCCCACCCTGGCATCCTGCTGGCCTGGAGCGTGGCAGGTCTCGGATGGCCAGGCAGGGGCTGCTCCCTTGCCCCGGCACACAGCACTGCTGCCTCTGTGGCATCCCTCCGGCCTCGCGGTCCCCATGGCCTCTGTCCCGCTCCCTTTGCAGCTGCTGTCGGGCGCAGAGGACTCCTTTGTTCACGTCTGGAAGCTCAGCAGGAACCTGGACACCGACGATGTCGAGGTGAGTCTGGGCAGCGGCAGCCCTCACTGGGGAGCCTGCGGCAAGTATGCGGCACCCCAAGCCATCGCTGCCCCGTGGGGGTCACGGCGCAGGTGCTGCTCTGTCCTGCAGCCTCCAGTGAGGCACCATGGCCACGGAGAGGGGCTCACTGCTCAGTGGAAACCCAGCCGGGCCCAGTCAGAGCTGCCGTGGGGTGGCACAGTTCTCCTCTTTCCTCCTGCTGTAGTCCCCAGTCCTGTCCTGGTACAAGTCGGCTGTGGTGGGTTGTACTTTACTCAGTCTGTGCCACTGTTCTGGCTCCTCTCCCCGCTGCAGATCGAGCACTGCCACGCCGAGTGTGTGACCGACACCCAGGTCTGCGGTGCCCGCTTCTGCGACCCCGAGGGAAACTCCTTCGCCATCACCGGCTACGACCTGAGCGAGATCTTCTGCTACGGCCTGGCATAGGCTGCGAGCTGCGGGGTCTGTCCAGGGCAACACTGGGGCCGCGCAGGGAGAGCTGGGCTACCCCAGCACCGCGGTGCGTAGGCACTGTAAGCAAGGGGGGTTCAGCACAGACCCCCAACTTCTGCTCCATGGGGCCTGGGCAGTGGCAGTACAGGGCTGTGCCCCCAGCGGGGTGGAAATCTGTGGGAAGGTGGAGTTGAGCCAGGATCCCCCTTGCTCCCAAAGCAAACCTGCCCTCGGCATGGTGTGTCCAGGCGCAGGGAACGTGGGCTTGGAGCTGCTCTGGCTACGCAGGATTCTGAGCGGGTCCCTGGGCCAGGTGCTCTCCTCCTGCCTGCCCCCCCCCCCCCCCGGCCTTCCTGGAGGGAAGGAGACAGCATGGCTGGGAGCAGAACCGGCTCCCCTCTTCCCAGCGGCAGCTCTGGTTCAGACGGGAGACGATCCAGGGCAAACCTGTGTTACACGCTGCTCCGGCCTGGAGAGCCTCAGGAGCTAGTCCCAGACGGGGCGGTGGCGCTTTGTGGGTGCAGCACCCGTGGGGCAGCCCTCCCCTGGGGCAGTACGGTTACCTGGGAGGAGAGGGGCCTCTTCTCCTGCCCGGGGAGCCGTGGGGACCTGTGGGTCCCTGTGGGACCTTGCATCCCAGCAGCTGCTGGCCAGATGTGCAGGGCCGCAGCTGTGCTCTTGGGCTGGAAAAAGGCAGAGGCAGCTGCACCGTGCTCCCTGCCAGGACACTCCAGGGACAGTCCCGCAGGTCCCCACCAGTGGAGCCACCATGCTGTCCCCCTGTTCTTGCCCTGTGCCCCCCCGGCTGGCTTTCGCCCTACCTCCTGCCCTGAACAGGCTGTGCTGGAAGCAGGGGGGGCAGATGCTGTGCCCAGACTGCTCTGCCTCGGCCCCCCCCCCCCCCCCGCAGCACTCAGCCCCTTCCCCTGGGGGCTGCCCTGCCCCAGCCCTCCTGTCCCAGCCACAGGAGCTGACGTGGCCCCAGGGAGAAGCTTGGCCTCTGGCTCTGCTCCCAGGGCCCTGTGGGGCCGGGGGGTGCATGGAGGGGCCCCAGCCCTGGTGCTGTGGGGCGAGTTCAGCCCTGGGCAGAGCAGGGGAGAGCTCCTGGCCAGAGCCCGGGCCCCACCACAGCCCCCAGCCCCTCCTGCCACACTGGGGTGAGGGCTGCAGCCAGGAATCCAGCTATGGGGCACAGACACCCCCCCCGCCGTGTGCCCCAGTCCTTTTTCCCCCCAAACACGCACCACCTATGAGCTGTACCCCCTCAGACAGAGGTCAGTCCCCCCATGCTCTACCCCCCACCCCGTGTGCTTTATCTCCCCCAGCTATGGGTCAAGAGCCCACGCTCCTGTTCCCCACCCACCCCATGTGCTGTGTACCCCCCACCCATGATAAATGCACATGAAAGAAGCCCCTGCTCTGTGTCTCTCCTTCTTGGGGGGGGGGGGGGGGGAAGAGCTGAGTCCAGGCCCGTTACAAAAGGTTTTATTAAAGGTTAAAACAGCCGATGCTGAGAGGCGTGGGCAGCCCCGCTCACAGTGCTGGGGCAGCTGGGGGCGGGGGGCCCGAGGGCCGGTGTGCTCGTGGGGCAGGGGGTAAAAAAGTGTAAAAACGGTTGTGCAGTTCAGCCCGGGGACCCCGGGACACCCGGGCCAGGGATGATGGCCCCCACCACAGGGACACAGCCCGTGGCCCTGCAGGGACACGTCCAAGGCACAGAGATGAGCTGGGGGGGCCGGGCCACCCTCCCCCCCGGGCAGGAGCAGCTCTTACAGCCACACAAGCACCCAGGGACCCCAGGGACCCCCGCGCCCATCCCACCCTCCTGCCCCGCTCACAGCTTGGCCCCCCCCCTCGCCTCTGTTGGGGGCGGGGGGGGGAGAAAATACAGCACCGGAGAGCCCTGCCTGGGGGAGCACCTGGCATGGGCTGGGGGACCCCCCCCGGGAGGAGGAGGAGGAGGCCAGCAGAGCCCCCGCTCCCTGCCTGCCCCCAGCCCGACAATACTGCTCGGTCAGAGGTAGCACCAGCGTTGGCCGGGGTGGAGGGGGCCTTGCCGGCACGGCACAGCATGGCACGGCACAGCACGGCACAGCTCGGCATGGCCGGCCCCGCTCCTGTGCCGGGAAAAGGCACGGCGGGGAGAACGGGCCGCGACCCAGCGAGCGGCAATGGCGAGCAGCGCCTGTAAACAGCCGGGGCTGGGGGGGGGGGGGTGTAAACGGGCAGCGGCCGGGGGGGGGACGACAGCAGCCCTCGGCAGGGAGAGGGGCCAAGCGGGCAGCCCCCAGCCCAGCCGTGCCCCCCCCCGGCTCAGGAGACGTGGGGCGAGGGCCGCCAGAAGCACCACTTGCTGCGGGTGTGCTGCTTGCGCTGCAGCTGCTCCTCCCGCTCCCGCTCCTTCTTGGAGCGCAGGTACAGGTCCTCCTCCTTCAGGTACCAGACCGGCGGCCAGCGGTGCCGCTCAAAGTGCGCCTGGTTCTCTGCAGGGGCACGGCACCGGTGTGTGGCACGGCACAGCACGGTCCCCATCCCGACCGCGTTCCTGCCCTCGCCCCCCCCCCCCCCCCATGTCGTACCTGGGGACATGAACTTCATCTCCCGGGGGAAGCGGCGGCAGACGCTGTTGTAGTTGGTGCAGATGTAGTGCAGGCACCAGGCGGCCAGCTGCCGGGCGTTGTGGAACTGCGGGCAGAGACGGGGCTGAGCAGGGCACGGCGGGCAGCTGCCCACACCCCACCACCGGCAGCCCCCTCCCTGCCACCGCCTGCCCCGTGGGGATTTGCATCCCCCCCCCTCCCCGCCAAGCCGCAGGGCTCACGCCACGGTAGCCCCCCGCGTACCTGCGTCATCTCCAGGTAGATGATGACCTGCTCATCAATCTCCACCCGCTGCATGAAGGCTCGCAGCAGCTCGTCCACGGCGTACTGCTCTGGGGGTGGAGGGGGGGGGCCGTCAGCGCCGGGGGGGCCGCATACGCCAGGGACGTGCGCCCCAGCAGCCGGGCTGCACCCCGGGGCTAAGCCGGGCTTGTCCAGCTCTTACATAAGGACCCCGTTAATGACACACTGGGGACGCATCGATCCCCATCCCAGCGGTGCATTAATCGTATTGGCAGGTGACGTCAACGGGGGCCGGGGCGGGAGGGCCGGGGGCGCCCGGGGGGCCTCACCTGTGAGTGCCTGCAGCCGGGGCAGGCAGAGGCGGTTGGTGAGGATGAGGAGCTCCATCGCGTCCAGGTCGGGCGTGGGGGTGAAGACGCCGGTGTAGAGGAAGTCAAGGACAGCGCGCAGGCAGGCGCAGTTGGTGCCAGGCAGGGAGACCTGTGGGACAGGGGGTCTGGGGGGGGCCCGGCCCGCAGAGCCGCCACCGGCAGCGGGACAGGCTCAGCAGGAAGGACGGACCCTGCCCGGCCACCAGCAGCGCCTGCCATGGCACAGCCCCCCCCCACCCTGGGCAAAGCCCCCTGCTTTCTCTCCAGCAAGAGGGAAAGCGGGACTCGTGCGTGCCAGGGCTGGGGGTCCGAGCCAGCCCCCAGCAGAGCCAGCGCTGCCAAGACACAGCCATCCTCCCGGCAGCCCCATGGCAGAGCCAGCAGTGACACCCCTCCCACCATCCTCGTCCCCCCACGGCCCCTCACCTCGGCAGCGTAGCTCTCCCGGAAAGCCCCCCGGAACATGGCCATCATCCAGTCGCAGCCAGCGATGAGCAGGGGCTTGTGTGCCGGCACGGCCCCGTCATCCACACGGAAAACCACATCTGGGATGGCAAGGGGATGGCCTCAGTGCAGGGACGGTCACCCCTCGGCCACCCCAGCCCCTGACACGGCTGGCCCAGGGACACGCACCCCAGGCACCGCCTGCAGCCCCCCCACTATGGCTGACCCAGCCCGGGGAACGTGGCACTGCCACCCGGGTGCCGGGGACAGCACGGTGAAGGGACAAGGGCTCCAGGACCCCAGACCACAACGGCCTCGGTGGAAGGAGGGGGATCGGGGTGGCTGGGAGCCCCAGGTCCATGCAGGGCACCGTGGGAGCCGGGACACCCGGCTGGAGGGGAAGGAGCCAGGTGATGTCTCCAGCCAGAGCAGCCCCCGCTCTGCCCTGCCCCTGGCCAGGGACACCCCTACCTGCAAAGACCCCCTTCCCCAGGCACTCCTTGATGCGGTTGGCACGGCGGACGTGGAAAGCCTTAGTAATCTCCTGGTTCATGAAGCTCTCCTTGTTGAGCACGTTGGCCACCATCATGCGCAGGTCGAAGACCTCCAGCAGCTCAGCGATGGTGGCCACCTGCATCAAGTCCCCGCGGGCCTGGTCCAGCCGCCCGGTGTAGAGGTACTCCAGCACAGCGCGGAAGGGCTCCGCCTGCACCCGCCGATCCATGCACACCACCACCATCCGCTTCTCCCGCCCCGCCACCGGGTCTGCCACCAGCTCCCAGCGCATGCTGACAAAGCCGCGGCCCCAGGCCGACAGGTCATGGCTGCCGCTGCCAGGGGCCGCGCCGTCCCCCGCCGCTGGCCGCAGGGCATCGTCACTCTGCGAAGTCCGCAGCGGGGCGCGTGCCCCCTCGGCCAGGGCCCCCCGCTCCCCGTCCAGGCTCTTGGTGCGGGCGGCCGGCTCCTTGGCACCCCCCCGCAGCCCCTCCAGGGTGAAGAGGTCATAGAACTTGGAGCAGGACGTGGCCAGGTAGACGCGGTGGGCGAAGACCCTCTGGCCGCCCTGCAGCTGGAAGACGACGTCGGCACAGAGTGGGGTGCAGAAGAGGGCGCCAGGGCCCCAGCCACGGCTGGCCGGCGGGTCGGGGACCTGGATGACAGGCGGCGGGGGCTTGGGGGGCAGGAAGGGGGCCTGCAACAGCGGCCGCTGCATCTTCTTCAAGTGGGACTTCCAGAACTGGAGGTGCCGGCGGGAGATGAGGGCGGCCCGGATGGCGTTGTCGAAGACGTCCTTGATGCCGAACTGGGCCACCACGCTGGTCTCATAGTAGGGCACCCCCAGCTCCTTGGCCACCTCGTGGCCCCGCTCTGGGGGCAGGATGTCCGTGGGCTTGATGGGCCTGGCGGGGGGACAGAGTGGGGCTGTGTCACTGCGCACAGAGGGGCCGGGACCCCAGCCCCGCCACCCCCCACCCGCCCGGTGCGGCAGCCTCACTTGGCCAAGGGGCGCCGGCCCCGGTTGACGGCCTCCAGGTCGGCATAGCGCAGGTCCAGCTGGCACCCCACCAGCACGATGGGCGTCCGGGGGCAGAAGTGCTTGATCTCAGGGTACCACATCGTCTTCACATGGCGCAGGGAGTTGGGGTTCGCCAGCGAGAAGCAGAGCACGACCACATCTGACCTGCAGCCAGGAGGAGGAGGAGGAGGAGGAGGAGGAAGAGGGTGAGGGCAGCCCTGTCCCAGCGTGACCCACTGTCACCCTGCATCCCCAAGCCACCCTCTGCACCCCGCCTTGCTCGGGGAATGGCACTGGGGTCCCATACCTGTCCAGGAACACGCAGCCTGGGACCCCTCACCTACCCCAGCAGGGCTCTGCCCCACAGACCCGGGGAGCCCGACAGACCCCGAGAGCCCCATGGCTGCGCACGGGAGCAGCCAAGACCGAGGAGGGAGGCGAGGGCACCTGGCTCTAGGTCACCACAGTCGGCCGAGCCAAGAGCTGCCCCAGCTTGGGTACGGCACAGGGCTTGTCTTGGCCCCAGAAACACCCTGCAGAGCACCAGGGCAGCAGCCAAGCACAAGCGGGTGCAAGGAGGGGCCCACAGAGAGCAGCCCGGTGAGTGCCGGAGCGTGTGCTGGCCCCTGGCACAGGCAGGCCTGCAGGGACTGACCCTGCCCGGACGCCCCGAGCCCCTTCCCTGTGCCCGGCATGGGGCTGTCACACCACCATCGTCGTTCCAGCCCTGCGCCGGCACTGCCAGTGGCTGGGGGGAGCCTCCCCGGGCAAGGTGACAGGGGACGCGCGGGAAGTGCCAGCAGCACCCAGGTCCCCACAGCCCCCGGGGCCTTATAAGGCGGCCGGGAGCAGCCACGTGGCCCCAGACCTGGTTTGTTTTTAGTCTGCGCCTTGCCGAGACGTGACCAGGAGGCGCGTTTGGAGTCGGGCCCGTGTCAGGGACCAAGATAGATGCCACCCGCCGCCTCCTGTGGGCCCCCAGCCAGCACAGGAGCCGCCGCTCACCCGCAGGTGATGTTGGCCCGGGCTGGGACCTGGCACCCACTGCCCCGCAGGATCGGAGTCAGCAGTCCCGGTGGGGCGGGTAACACTGAGCACCTCAGGCACCCGGGGCTGGGGCAGCCCCCCACATCACCCCCAGCCAGGGGTGCCCCCACCCTGTGGCCGAGGCCCCGGGCAGTGCGGACGGGAGGTTAGAGTGCGCCAAGCCGCGCTGGCACGGTGTGGCAGGCGATAAGAGCCTGGACGTGCCAGCGGCCATGAGGAAGGGGGGTGTTTACAGCCCAGGGAGGGGGGGGGGGGGCCGGAGGGGTGGTGACCGCTCGGCCACGGCCCAGGGGCATCTCCTGCTGCCAGGCCAGCACTCCCAAGAGAAGGGTCCCAGCACCCCAACCAGCACCCCAGAGCCGCCCCCCCTCCCCAAACAGGTCAGCCCCGGCATGCTTGGTGCCGGCTGCCCCCCAGGGAAGCCAC
The DNA here is from genome assembly GCA_028022735.1 of Gypaetus barbatus. Classification (NCBI taxonomy): domain Eukaryota; kingdom Metazoa; phylum Chordata; class Aves; order Accipitriformes; family Accipitridae; genus Gypaetus; species Gypaetus barbatus. The sequence continues at coordinate 91,136,268 of CM051532.1, forward strand.
GAGCACCGGCGTCTCCCTGCCCAGGCTGGGGGGCTGTCAGGGCGCACAGCCCTGCTGCTGCTCGAGCCATGGGCCATGGTGCCCCCGGGGTGCCGAGAGCAGCCCCTGGCCGGGGGGTTGGGGGCACGCCTGGCCCCCCCCGAGGGTTTGGGGTGCCAGAGCTGCTCTCTGGGTGCTGGCAGGAACCATGGGGGCCCCTTCAGCTCCATGTCCCCCCAGGGAAGGCAGGGCTGGGGCGGGGTCAGGGTGCTGGCAGTGGTTTGGGGTGCCGGTGGGGGGCGAGGGTGCCGGTGGTGGGATGGGGCGCTGGCAGTGGTTTGGGGTGCTAGTGGCAGGGCTCGGGGTGCCGGTGGTGGTTTGGGGTGCCAGTGGCGGGGGTCAGGGCGCCCACGGTCCCACCTGCTGTAGGCGAAGCGCCGGTCCTTGTGGTGGTCCCCGAAAGTGTCCCAGAGGCGCAGGGAGACGCTGACCTCGTCCACCACGTCCCGGGATCGCTCCAGCACCTGCCCGGACAGGGACCGCCGCCGTCATGGCCCCGGTCCCGGCCCCGGGGCCCCGGAGCCGGCCGCCCCCCCCCCCGCCCCGCCCCCCCCGGCGCCCCCGCCGCCCCCCGGTGCCCCGCACCTCCTGGCAGACGCGGTACTGGTCGATGGCCCAGACGGTGGGGACGTGCGTGGCCAGCAGCTGGTACTGGCTGAGCGTGGCGTTGCAGGCGCGGGCGCAGATCAGGCGCGTCTTCCCCACGGCGTTGTCGCCCACCACCACGCACTTGATGGTCTCGACGTTGGGGCGCTCGTAGTCCACGTCCAGGTCCATGGGCGCCGCGGGGACGCCGGGCCCCGGGCAGCGGCCCCGCACGGAGCGGCCGCGCTCAGCGCCGCCCCCCCGCCCATGCCCGCGCCGCCCGCCGCTCCGCCGCCCGCCACCGCCGCCGCCGCCGCCGCCGCCCGGGCCCGTTACCCCGCCCCGCCCCGCCCGCCAATCCGCGCCCGCCAATCCGCGCCCGTCCCGCCGCTCCGCCCCGCCCCGCCGGCCCCGCCCCGCCGCCGCCGCCAATCCGAGACCGGGCCGCCCGCCTCGCCCCGCCCCGCCCCGCCCCGCCGCCGCCAATCCGCGACCGCCCCGCCGCGGCCCCGCCCGCGCGCGGACAAAGGAGAGCCGCCAGGGGGCGCCGCGCCACACGTGACTGCCCCCCCCCCCTTTCCTCAGCCCCAGCCCCCCCCCCCCCCCGCCAGCCCCCGGACACGCCCCCCTCCGCCCCCCTCCGCGGCCGGCTGCCATCGGCGGCCACGCCCCTCACGAGGGGCGGGACAGGGGGACACGCCCCTCTCCCACGCCCCGCCCACCCGCGGGAGGGAGCGGGGGCACCGGCGACAGCGGCGACAGCAGTGGCACTGGCGACAGCGGCGACAGCAGTGGCACTGGCGACAGCAGCGACACCGGCAACACCAGTAACAGCAGTGACACCAGTGGCAGCAGCGATGGCAGCGGCAGCAGCGACAGCAGCAACACCCGTGACAGCAGCGACGCTGGCGACTCTGGTGACAGCAGCGACACCGGCGACAGCAGTGACACCAATAACACCAGGGACAGCAGCGACACTGGTCACAGCAGTGACACCAGGGACGCTAGCGACACCAGCAACACCAGCAACAGCAGCGACAGCAGCGAGAGCAGCAGCGACACTGGAGACAGCAGTGACACTGGTCACAGCCGTGACACCAGCGACAGCAGCGACAGCAGTGACGCCGGTGGCAGCAGCGACAGCAGCAACACCAGTGAGTGACAGCAGCGACACTGGTCACAGCAGTGACACCAGTGACAGCAGCGACAGCAGCGACACCGGTGACACCGTTCACTCCCCCGCAGACCAGACTCCCGGTACAGCCAGCGCCCGCCTCTCACCAGTGCACACCAGCGTGAACCACCAGTACCAGTATACACGACTGCAAAGAGTGACACCGGAGCGCTCAGTACACACCAGTGACACCAGGAACAGCACCAGTCTCCAGCACTGCCCTGTGTCCCCAGCGCTGCCCCATGTCCCCCCCAGCACTGCCTTGTGTCCCCCCCAGCACTGTCCCGTGTCCCCAGCACCGCTCCCAGCCCCCTGGCCCCCCACCCACCCCAGGGCCCAGGGTGGGAGCCGGGGCTGTGCCCACCGTGGGTCCCGTCCTGCCCCCCCCACCCTGACGCGCTGCCAGGTCCCCGCGGCTCCCCCCGCACCAGCACCGTGCCGGCCCTGCCACCCCAGCACCCGCGACCCTCCCCCGGGACCCCCAGAACCCACTGGGACCCCCGGGATGGGCGGCAGGGTGGGCGCAGGCCCTGGGCAGGGGGCCACGGCGGGTGGGGGGGCTTGTGGAAGGTTAGTGGCCGCTATGGGCTGGCGGCCTTGGGTTGGTGGCCGCAGCAGAGGGGTCCCCTTGCCTGGGGGGGCTGAGACACGTGGGACCTGGCCTTGGGCTGGGGGCATCCCCGGGCCCCCCCTGCCCACGAACGTGGGCAGGGGGGGCCCGGGGATGCCCCCAGCCCCAAGGCTCCATTTTCCAGCCACGGTGAATATTTTCCCTCTCTGGGGCTTTGGGGTTTGGAGGCCGCGGTGACCAAATAAGGGAACGGGCTGAGCACGGCTTCGCCAGGACGGGGCCGCTGGCGCCCGACGGGGGGACGGGGGATGGGGACCCCCCCCCCAACGCCAGCCCCAGCCCGGGCTGAGCATCCTGTACCCCGGCTTGCCCACACGGCCCTGCCTGCAGTCCCGTGTGCTGTCCCTCTCGGACCTGCACAGCACCCACTTCCCAGTGGAACCCACTTCCCAGTGCTGGATCCCAGCACAGCATCCATGTCCCAGCATGGGACCGTGGTACTGCACCCATACCCCTGTGTGGGATCCTGGGCAGAGCACCCAACGTCCCAGTGTGGGACCCTGCACAGCACCCACCTCCCAGCATGGGATCCTGCACAGCACCCACACTCCAGTGTGGGATCCTGGGACCTGCACTTGTGTCCCAGCGCAGGACCCTGGCACAGCACCCATGTCCCAGTGGGACCCTGGCACAGCACCCACGTCCCAGCATGGATCCTGCACAGCACCCACATCCCAGTGTGGGATCCTGGGACCTGCACTCGTGTCCCAGCACAGGACCCTGGCACAGCACCCGTGTCCCAGTGGCACCCTGGCACAGCACTCACATCCCAGCATGGGACCCTCATCCCGGCACAGGACCCTGGCACAGCACCCACGTCCCAGTGCAGGATCCTACACTGCACCCATGTCTTGCTGTGGGACCTTGAGACCTGCACCCGTGTCCCGGCACAGGACCCTGCACAGCACCCATGTCCCGGTGGGACCCCGGCACAGCGCCCGCCTCCCGGTGCCGGGTGTCCCGGTTGCCCCCGGGCAGCGGGACCCCGCCCCGCCCGCCCGCCCGGCGCCGCCGCCGCCCCCCGCCCCGCCCGGTGCCGCCCGGTCCCGCCCGTGGGCGGCGGGGCGGGGGCGGGGCGGGCGCAGGGGTGGCGGGTGCGGGATGGCGGCCCCGGGGCTGGAGCGGCACCGGCTGGCGCTGCTGGCGGCCAAGGAGGACGTGGGCAACCCCCGGGCCGGGACCAACTGGTGAGACTGGGGACGGGACCGGCAACAGGCACCGGTCACCGGGAACGGCCACCGGCACGGCCCACCGGGAATGGGCACCGGCCACCGGCACGGGCCACCGGGAATAGGCACCGGGCACCGGGAACGGCCACCGGCCACTGGGAACGGCCACCGGGCACCGGCACGGGGTGGGGGGCTCCGAGACACACCGGGCACCGGCACTGGGACGGGGGGGGGGGCGGCTCCGAGACACACCGAGCACCGGCACCGGGACGGGGGGGGGGGGGGGGCGGTCCGGGACGCTGCGGGGTCCCGGTCGGGACGCGGGGCGGGTGGTGCCGGGGTAGGGGGTACCGGGACGGGCCCGCGGTCCCGGGGCTGAGCCCCGCCCGCCGCTGCGCCCGCCGAGCCGCGCTGGGAACCGGGCGCCCGGTCCCGCCCCGCCCGGCCCCGCCGCCGCCGGGCTGGGAGCGGCGCCGCCGCCCGGGGCACGGCACGGCCCGGAGAGGCGGGCGGGGCGGGGGGGCGCACCGGGGGCACTGCCGGGGCGGGGGGGGGCGGCCGGGCACCGGCGGGCCGGGGCTGGGGAAGGGGCCGGGGGGGCCCGGGGTGGTCGGGGCGCCCCGCCCGTCTGCACCCCCCACCCTGCCCGGGCCGCCCCCCCCGGGGGGGAAGAGGGGGGGAGCAGGGTCCCGCCCCCCGGGGGTCCCGGGCCGGTGCCGCGGGCACGGGGCTGGAGCCGGCCTCCTCCCGCCACCCGGGGCCGGGGGGCCCTCGCCCCACCGGGCTGACATCGGGGCGGGGGGCGACGGCCCCGGGGGGCCGCACCGGCCCCCGCAGCCGCCCCTCGCCCCGCAGCGGCACACTGGGCTCGCTCGGCCCCCGGGCTGCCCGGGCGCTGCCCTCTGCCCCCAAACCGCCGTCCCGGGCGGCGTGCCGCTGCGCCGGACCTCGGCTGGCCCAGCTCCGGCCCCCGTGCCTGCCGCCGGACGGGCCTGCCGTGTGCGGCCAGGGTGCTGTGGCCTGTCGTGCCATTTCGTGCCGTGCCGCGCAATTTCGTGCCGTGCCGTGCCATGCCATGCTGTGCCATGCCATTTTGTGCCATGCTGCACGTGTGCTCCCAGATCCGGGCTCTGTCCCGGCCGGCACGGCGCGCAGCGTGCCGCCACATGCGCGTGTAATCGGAGCCACGCGGAGACAAAGAGGCGGCAGAGCCGACGGGGGAATGCCCGGCCGGGGCCTCCGCCAGCGAGGGGTTCCTGGCCGCAGAGCCCCCCCCAGCCCCAGCCCCGGCCAGGGGGTCCTGGCACAGCCGGGGGGCCAGGGCTGCTCCCGCTCTCTGGGCAGGCAAGGGGAGGATGGGGCCGGCGGGTCGGGGTCTGCCTGGCCGGTGGGTCGGGGTCCCAGGCACCCTGCGAGGTGCCAGCCCGGTGCCGGGTGACACCAGCATCGCTCTCAGGGGCTTGGGCTGGGGGCAGCCTCGGGGGGGCCGGGGGGGCCCCCGTGCTGCTGCGGCACTTCCCGTGGCCCCATTGTCCCCGGGGCGGATGCTGCCGGCGGCACTTCCACGAATTCAGCCCGGGTGGGCGGCACGGGGTGGGGGGTGCAGGGGTGCCCCTGGGCTGGCGGGTCCCCAGGCTGCCTTCCCCCGGCCCCCCCCCGAGCTCTCCCCGGGGCAGCTCCCAGCTCCCTCCCCCAGGAGAGCCACTGCCACCAGCCCACACTACCCTGGGGGGGGGGCACCCGCCAGCTCGCGCTGCCCGGAGCAGGTCGGTGGCCACCGCCTGCTGCAGCCGGGGACGTCCGGGTGGCCATGCTGCCGGCCACAGGTGACCTTGCCAGGACAAGGGCAGCTGCCCGTGCTGCTCCACTGCCGCCCCCACCCCAACCCCCCCCTCTCCCCCTTCAGGGCCGTCTTTGCCTATGAGAAGCACCATGACCTCAAGCTCCTGGACTCCGAGGTAACGGGGAGCGATGTCACTGGGGCGGGTACTGGGGGGTCCCACTGTGCCCACCCCCCCTGACCACCCCCTCCTTGTAGCCGGGGGTCCAGATGAGCTGGCCGAAAAATTCTCCATCACCAGCATCATGTACGGGCTGTGCCGCATCCAAGACCCCAGCACCGGTGCTCACCGCATCGTCCTCATCAATTGGGTGAGTAGCAGGGCTTGGGGGGGGGGGCAGCGCTCGGAGCATCCTACCCCTCCACCCGGGATCCCGGGGGACAGGGAGATGGCACGAGGTCCCAGCCTAAGCAGTGCATGCCGGTGCCAGGTCGGGGAGAAGGCACCGGAGTCCCAACGTAAGGCGTGTGCCGGGCATCTGCCCGCCATCAGAGCTTTCTTTAGGGTGAGTTTATGGGGGGCACGGGACCCCAGTTCCCAGCCCCGGCCCCCCTTTGGGGGGACCGGGGCTGGGAACTGGGTCCCGTGCCCCCTTGTGTGTTGTGTCCCCCCCCCATCCCAGCCAGCCCCGACCTTTGCTTGCTGCGCCGGGTGCATTCCTGGCTCTGCTGACTCAGACGCTGCTGTTCCCAGTTCCCAGCCTTGGCTGACTATCCGGGTTGTGGTTAGGCTCCCTGCCCCCCCCCCGCCCCGGCCGGATCCTGCCCTTGCTTGGTGGGATCCTGTGCCCCCCCCCACTTCTGCTCCCATGTCCCAGCCCCCAGAGATCCGTCCGGCTTCCACATCTGGATCCGGCTCCCACATCTGGATCCAGCCCCACATCTGAAGCCGGCGAGCACGGGCAAGGGAATGGCGCCAGGATTCCCCGGGGAGGGCTGCAAATCCATCCCGGGGGGGAGTAGAGCGGGGGGGGGGGGGGGCCGTGGGTGCTTGGGGCGGGGGATGACGCCGTCCCGTCTCGGCGGCAGGAGGCCAGCGTGGTGCTGAGCGCCCGCCGCGCCGAGGAGGTGACGCAGGAAGGGGCTGAGCCGAGCGCTGGCACAGATGGCCCCCGCTGCTGCCCCCGCCCTCGCCAGGAGGGTGCCCCCCCCGGATGCCCAGGAGCTGGTGGTGAGTTGGGGGTCCCGGGGGGGGGGCAACGTGCCATGGGGATGGGGACCAGCCGGGAGGGCACCTGGTGGGGTGATGGGGCTCTCGCCCACCCTTGCCAGTGCCCTCCCTGGGGGGTCTGTGGCTGGGGGGGTGGCCCCGGGGCTCCTGCCCTGAGACCCCGGCTCGGTCCCCGCAGGGCACCAACTACCGCAAGACCAACCCGGCGCTGGAGATCCACCGGACCAAGCGGGACTCCTTCTGGGCCCAGGCTGAGGTGAGGGGCAGGGGGCATGGGGGGGAGCGTGGGTGCATCCCTGAGACCCCCCAGCATCCCCGGGACCGGGGTCCCGGCTGCTGGCTCAGGCCATGGGGGTCCCGGGGCTGAGCCTGGCGGGGGTCCCGGTGCTGAGCGTGGTGCGGCCGCAGCGTGAGGAAGAGCAGCGCAAGGAGGAGGAGCGGCGGCGGGCACTGGAGGAGCGCAAGCGCTGGGAGCGGGAGCGGATGGAAGAGGAGAGGCGGGAGGCGGCCGAGCGTGAGCTCCGCTTCAGGGAGAAGGAGCGGATGATCGAGGAGCAGCGGTGAGGGCAGGGGCACGGGACGGGACCTGTGAGCCTGGCCCTGCATGGGTGCCCATGGTGGGACCCACAGCCCCTTGCACCCCCAGCTTCCCCATCCCAGTGCCCCCAGTCCCACGTGGCTCCGAGCACGGAGACCCACAGCAGGACCCAGAGGCTCCTGCGCCCCCACGGCTGCTCCCCCCCGTGCCCCCCCCCCGACACTCCCTGCCCTCACAGGAAGGAGCAGGCACGGCTGGAGGCGGAGGAGCGGAGGAAGGAGAAGGCACGATGGGTGAGCGAGGCAGCCGGGCTGGGGGGGGGCCAGGGGGGGTCGGGGGGGGAACGTGGTTCTGCCTGACCATGCTCTGTGCCCGCAGGAGCAGCAGCAGCGGGAGCACGAGGAGGCCATGCGGGACCGCGGCCGGCGCAGCGAGTCCATCGAGAAGGCGGCCGTGAGTGCCGGGGCCGAGTGCCCCGTCCTGCCCTGTATGCCCCCAGCCGTGCCACGGGCTGTGCCGCAGGCTGAGCACCCCGCCAGCCGTGCCGTGGTGCCGCACGGCCGTGCCATGGCCCCGCTGACGGGTCTCCGTGCCGGCAGGAGGCGGCCGTCCTGGTCTCCCAGCGCTCGCAGAACCCCCGGGATTTCTTCCGGCAACGGGAACGCTCGGGGTCCACCTCTGGCACCCCGCTGCCAGCATCCCCCGTTGGAACCAGGCCCGGTAGGTGCCCCCGTGGCGGGAGATGACGAGGCTGGATCCGGGGGTGCGGGGCAGCAGTGGGGGTCGCTGCCCCCCCCGGGCGGGCAGGGCCGGCTGCTGACCCCTGCCCTGTGCCCCAGGTGCCCGTCGGCCATTCCTGCGGTACCAGCGCAGCCTGACGGAGTCAGCCTTCATCTTCCGCCGGCCGGACCCCCCACCCTCGCCCGGACCCCTCCACCCTGGGGCATTCAGGGCTGCGCCCCCCCCCAGCCCCCACCGACCCCAGCCTCCCCCTCCCCACCAGCCCCACAGGGAGGGGGGATCCCTCCTTGTGCCACCCTGGGGAGCCCCCCCAGCCCCATGGGGACAGGGATGCCTCAATGTGCCACCACTGGGACCCCCACCAGCCCCATAGGGAGGGAGACCCCTCCCTGTGCCCCCACTGGGACCCCCACCAGCCCCATGGGGAGAGGGACCCCTCCTTGTGCCACCTTGGGGAGCCCCCCCAGCCCCATGGGGACAGGGACGCCTCAATGTGCCACCACTGGGACCCCCACCAGCCCCACAGGGAGGGGGACCCCTCCCTCTGCCCTCACCGGGAGCCCCACAAGCCCTGCGGGGAGGGGGACCCCTCCTTGTGCCACCCTGGGGAGCCCCCCCAGCCCAGCCAGGGCAGGGGGCCCCCCATGCTACCAGCCCCATAGCGACAAAGCTCCCTCCCTGTGCCACCAAGGGGAGCCCCCCCAGCCCTGTGGGGACAGCACCCCCCCCTCTGGCCAGCCCCATAGGGAGAGCCCCCCCCACTCCCTGTGCCACCTGGGGGCCCCCCAGCCCAGCAGGGGCAGGGTCCCCCCGCGATGTGCCGGGGCCAGGGTCCCTGCTCCCCACCAGTCCCCCCAGGACAGGGTGCCCCCCTGGCCCTCTTGGGTCAGGGTCCCCTGACAGCACTTGTGGGGCAGAGCTGCTGCCCCCTCGCAGCACTCCCGGGCTGGGGCCCACTGGCAGCCCCCCCTGGCAGCCCCCTCCGGGCACTGAGGAGGCTGTGATTCTGCCTCCCCCTAGCCCCCCCGGCACCCCCCAGGATGAGGATGGACCCCCCCCTGGACACCTACCCCCTGCCCAGCCCCCCCGCATGGGGGTCTCTGGGGCTGCTGGCGGGGCCAGGCGAGGGGGTCCCAAGCCCCCCGGGCGGGGTCCCCCTTACCTGGGCTGACACCTGCCCCGATGCCCCACATTGGGACCCCCCCGCACAGCCCTAGCCCCCCCAGCCTGCTGCAGGATCCAGCCCTTCCCTGCCTGGCACCCCAGGAACCGCAGCCAGGTGGGTGACCAGGGACCCCCTTGTGGGTCGGGGGGGGGGATTCCTGCACCCCAGACCCCTGCCCAGGCGTGGGGGCTGGCGTGGGGCTCAGCCTGCCCCTCTCCCCATAGGGCCTGTGGGGCAGCAGGGGCAGGAGCCGGCCTGGGGTGACTCGGGGCACAACGGCATCGGGGGCCAAGAGCAGGGGGGCTGGCCGGCCCCCTGGGAGCAGGACCCCCCCCCCGAGGCAGGTACGACACCAGTTGGGGCGGCATGGGGCTGGGGGTCATGGGACGGGGCTGGGGGCGGCGTGGGGCTGAGGGGGGACAGGGCTGGGGGTGGGGGAGGATGGTTTTGGGACTGGGGGCCATGGCTGGGAGGGGGCAGGTGGGAGACAAGGCTGGGGGGTTGGTTCTAGGGGTCGGGATGGGGCTGGGGGGGACGGGACAGGGCTGGAGGGTGAAGTTGGGGGGACAGGGGGACAAGGCTGGAGGCAGGGGCAGGGCTGGGTGGTGGGGCTGGGGGGGGGTCCCCTGGGCGGGGGGACGGGCACAGGTATGGCTGGGCATCCTGGGGACCCCTCAGGGCCCCATCGTCTTGCAGGGAGACGAGCCCAGCGACAGCATCCTCCTGCCGCAGCCCCTGCACAAAACCAAGCCAGGTACCCCCCCCCAACCCCGTACCCCCCCACGCCCCCCCCCACCCCTCTAGTACCCCCCCTGCCCAGCTCAGCCCCCCAACCCTCTCTCTGCCCAGGCTTCGCCCTGCTGCTGGCCCGCGACACCCCCCACCCGCAGAGCTGCCTGGGGGCACCAGCCCCCCCGCCGAGGATGAGGACCTCTCCCCCCATGCTGTGTAGCCGGGGGGGGGGCTGGCAGCCACTTGGGGGAATCATCTGTATGGCACCACGGCCACCAGTCCTGTGCCCCCCTGGAGCCCCCTCCCCACACATCACAGACCCTTCCCATACCCCCCCCCAACACAGCCCCCCCTGCTCACCCCCAGCACTGGGGCTGCAGCTGCAGCCCCACTCCCCAGTTTGCACCCCAATAAGCAGCTTTGGGGGGAGCTGGTGCCCCCCACCTCACCAGTGGCAGCACGGGGGGGGCGGGCACGGACCCCCCCCCACTACCCCTAGCCACCCCCCAATCAGACACAGCAGCTGTTAAATAAATTTTAATGCATATTAATGAGGTGGCAGCTTTGGGTGCCTGGCCTGGGGGGGGGGGGCAGGGCTGGTCCCTGCCAGGGGACTCTGCCCCCCCGCTCCCAGGAGGGGCAGCCCCCAGGGTTAGAGGTGAGGGAAAGCAGAGCTGGGGGGGGGGTCCCTGCACACGCCCCCTCCCCCTGGGGTCAGACCCACACCCACTGTACATGGGGGTTTGCCCTGAGCACACCCCCCCGGGGGACCCCAGCACCCACACTGCAATGGGAGGGGGTCAGCCCCCAGCCCCCACACTGGGGGGGGGGAACAGCCCCCCCCACCAATTCCAGGGGGGTTCAGCCCTGAGGTCACCCTGCAATGGTGGTGTTGGCCCCCCTGCCCCCCTCCCCAGCACAGGGTGGCAGAAATTCCAGTTTCTCCCCAAGAAAAGAAGCTGGGAGCCCCTGACCCCCCCCCCCCCCAGAGCATGACCCCCTGCAGTGTCACCCCTCCACAGCCACCCTGGGGGCTGGAGGGTGGGGGTCGTGCCCCCCCCCCCCCAGGGTCCTGCAGGTCCCCAGGCTCAGACCTGGGACTGGAGGGGGCTGGGGGGTGTGGGGGGGTTATGCTCCGTGACCGGGCTGCTGCTGCCGCTGCTGGAGGAGCCAGAGCTGGGGGGCGAGGGCCGTGGGGGGTGGGCTGCCTGCCGGGACCCCCGCCCCTTCAGGGTGCTGAGCTTGGCGTCGAGGGAGAGGGTGCGGGGGCGGCCCCAGGGGCGGCGGGCAGGGGGGCTGGGGCTGCCCGCCCGGACGGAGTGGGGGGGGACATGGGGGGGGCCCCTCGAAGAGGGAGAGCCACGGGGGGGGTCCCCGGCGCCCGTCCCCCTGCCCGCCGCGTCAGGATGTCCGTCACCGCCTCGATGTCGTCGGCCGGATCAATAGCTGTGGGGAAGAGCGGGGGTCAGCTGGACGCCCCCCGGACCCCCATCCTGCTCCTGCGCCGTGGGGACGGGGCCTGCCAACAGCCAGGGTGGGGCGGCCCCACGGCAGAGACGTGCCCCATGGCCGGGGGGGCCGGGACATGCACCGGAGCTGGGACAGCCGGGACACGCTCCATGGCCAAGGCGGCCGGGATTTGCCCCACGGCTGGAGTGGCTGGGATGTGCCCCACGGCTGGGATGTGCCCTACAGCTGGGATGTGCCCCGTGGCCCGGGGGTGGCCGGGATGTGCCCTGTGGCTGGGATGTGCACCGGAGCCAGGGCAAGTGGGACATGGGACATGGCCAGGACGTGCCCCGTGGCCGGGCCATCCCCACGGCCCGTCCCCAGCGGTGTCGCGGGCCGTGGCATGGTGGGCTCACCCCGCCGGCCCCCCGCCCGTCACCTGTCGCTGTAATAGGAGAGAGCAGAGCTCGGATCTCCGCCGAGACGGCATTATCCTGCAGCAGGAGCCCTTCGCAGGCGGAGGGGGGCACGGCCGGGCCAGGCAGGGCTGGAGCCACCGGAGACAGGGGGACGGAGAGATGGGGGGCAGACAGAGAGACAGCAGGGACAGAAGAAGGCAGGAGAGAACAGAGGAAGGCAGGAGTGGGGACACAGAGAGATGGGGGGGACGGGGGGGGGCACAGAGAGGGGTGAGGGGACAGAGAGATGGGGGGACAGAGAGGCAGTGGAGAGAACAGTGACATTAGGGAGATGCCAGGGTGGCGAGGACGGGGCCGCCCGGCGGAAGGTTAGCGGAGAGCAGAGAGGAGGGAGACAGAGGCAGAGCCCCCCCAGCCCCCCGTCCCCAGCACTCACCCATCTCGTGGTAGAGCGAGCCCTGCCGGGGCACCATGGCGGGCGGCCGGCGCGGCGGCGGCACCTCGATCCTCATCAGCTCGTCACAGCACTGCTTCCACTGACCTGGGGGCAAGGGGTGAGGGTCAGCACCGCCGGGACCAGGTCCTGTTGGGGTTGGGGGTCCCGCCGGGTTGGGGGTCCCACCGCGCCGCCCCCGCCCGCGCTCACTCATGTCGTAGAAGTGCTGCCAGAAGGCCTCCATCCATCGCTGCGCCTCGGCCCGGCTCTCGGCCAGCAGCGTGTGGGTCACCTCCTCGCCGCCGTAGCGGTTGGTGACGGCCATGCCATGGGGCTGCCCGCGCCCCTCCCGCTCCGTCGCGCGGATGCGGGTCTCCTGTGGTGGCGGCGGCAGCCCTTAGACCCCGCAGCCCCCTGCAGCCCGCCACAGCCCCCCACTGCCCTGGCTGTACCTTGTTGACGGCGATGGTGAGGGCCGGCTCCAGCCCGGCCTCGGCCTCGCCGGGGACCGTGGTAGCAGAGGAGGTC